>JAWQEG010000103.1:0-332095 GCA_033782935.1 Petrolisthes cinctipes
CGATCAGACATGGCCCATTAAGGAGATAAAACACTTTTGATATACTGGACTAACTTGATTCCTCCAAAGTATGACAGGAAACAGGACCAGATTAAGAGAAATAATGGGTGTCCTGTTGCTTGGAATAGTTTGGATGAATCAGTTACTCCAGATTTACCAACACTGTACTACCCCCTTAAGAGAATTGGGTACTTTTGGCATCATGAAGGCTTCCGATTTCTACAAACTATGCTTAGAAACTGATCCAGTGAGCGAACTTATAGTGACCTGTTTCTTGGCATAGTTTGGAGGAATTGGTTGCCTTAAAAATGCTGACAATAATACATCACCTTGAGACGGATTTTATTTCACTGCTGGTGGCTCATTTTATCTCAAGGATGGGAACGAGGCTGGAGAGAGAGAGAGAGAGAGAGAGAGAGAGAGAGAGAGAGAGAGAGAGAGAGAGAGAGAGAGGAGAGAGAGAGAGAGAGAGAATAAACATACATAACACCCACACACGTAGAAAGATCATATAATTATGGAGTTAAATTACTATTGTCCATTAACGTGGTGGTGCGGGGGGGGGGGGGGGATGTGCTGTTTTAATCACGTGATGGAAGGCAATATTTCTCCTGTTACGGTTACACATTGTTGAATCCCTGGCCAGCAACTCTTCTACAACAACAAGCTGACCGATTACACCTAAAGTTTCCAGGCTGAGAACATCATTATAATTATACTGCATACTGTTTACCACATAGTGACTGAGGCCTGAAAATTGTGCCACTTGACTAATATATATTAAATGGGATTCTTGTGAATATTCAGGAAAATTAACGAGAAATTATAGTCTGCAGTGAAAAAAAACAGGTATATGACATAAGTACGGGGAAAGTTAGAAAAGCGAGTAGTAACAGAATATTGTGCATCATTCAAAAGTTTCATAAAGCTTAACTTTGGTCTGTATCGTTTAGTTAGACTTTATAACTATACAACCAGGTGAGACTACAATTATTGTCATCGGCTGCAGTGACAGTATAGTGATAAGATAACAGGTGGAAGGGTATAAGGGCCAGAGAGGTACAGGAGACTCACCTGACTGGTTGGCAGGTTGGCTGTTGCTGCTGCTGTTGTTGTTGTCGTCAGTTCCATGATGAAGACAACAGAGTTCTTGGTGGTTGTTGGTGTCCTGCCTAACATTGGTTCTGGCAGCTCCTGGTGCTGACTTGGCCCTTCAACCAATGCCTAAGGAATGGCCGTGTCCGGAAGAAAATGATATCCTTCCCTGTTTGTGTACATCTGACGAATACTTGAACCTTCGTCTCGACTGCTCAGGAGTTTCCACGACTCAACTTGATGTGGCTATGGGAGCTGTTTTTCCCTTCACTAATTTCTTAGAATTGAAGTTACTGGACAGCAGCCGACCCAATCTGCACTTACAGAACTACCTGAGGGAATCTTTAGAGACTTGACCTTCCAGCGTGTTATCATTTCTGGAACAGGTCTACGTGAACTTCCTGAAAACGTTCTCTCCAATTCTCACAGTACTCTCAAGCTTCTTAATCTAAATAACAACCTTCTTGAAGACTTTACTTTCGAATCTATTAGAGCTTACACATTACTGGAAACTTTAATCTTAGACGACAACAAAATGCCAAGGTTGTGGCATATGGAATCTACTTCACTACAAACTCTGAGTGTCAGTGGCAACCACGGTCTTTCCTTTGATGCCACTGTGTTCCAGAATGTGACCAACTTACGTACCGTTAACATGGCACGTATTGATCACGTCACCATCCCACAAAACACCTCTTTAAAACCGCTTGACAAAATCACTTACATCGACCTCAGCAGCAACAGACTTGATAGTTTAAACGAGTTTGCCATTAATCCACCAAACCCAACACTACGAACTCTGAAGCTCAACCAAAACAGCATTACTGAAATACTACCAAACGCAATTCAAGGTAAGCCATCAACCCACAACAGTTCTTCTTTCACTATAATAATTTCATAAACTATTCACTCTTTTAGACCCTGTAAAGTGTAGAGGGGAAATGCTTGTAATGATGTGGCTATGCTTGAAGGGTTTGTGCTCCCCATTGGACCCAAGTCAATCCCTTTCCTCTCTATAACAATTCCTCCTTTTATATTTATTCTACTATTTTATATATTTGGAAACTTTTTATCCCACGTGAAGAAACTGCTCACACACACACACACACACACACACGACACACACACACACACACATCCAATGGCGGTAAATATTCACAGTCTGCTAAAGCTATATACCATTGCAGGATTGACTACTGATGCCACCGTTCAAATGTCCCACCACTTCATCAATCTCCTCACACAGTCACAATGGGAGTCTGTGTTTGTCCAGGTGCCTGATGGTCATATTGATCTAACAGGTGGGTAGATGATAATTATGAAGGTAAAGTCCCGATCAAGGTGAGTGAAAGTGAGGAGTCAGAAGAGTGAAACTTATGAATCAATATTACAGATATCAACATCTATAGATTATATAATATCATTGAAAGGTGTTGACAGGTAAGGAAGAGGTGATATGGAAGGTGTGACAGATGAGTGTGAGGAGTGAGTGTTGGTGTGATGGGTGAGGAAGAGGTGATGTTGTTGTTGTGTGATAGATGAGGGGTGAGGAGTGAGTGTTGGTGTGATGGGTGAGGAAGAGGTGATGTTGTTGTTGTGTGACAGATGAGGTGAGGAGTGAGTGTTGGTGTGATGGGTGAGGAAGAGGTGATGTTGTTGTTGTGTGACAGATGAGGTGAGGAGTGAGTGTGTTGGTGTGATGGGTGAGGAAGAGGTGATGTTGTTGTGTGACAGATGAGAGGTGAGGAGTGAGGTGTTGGTGTGATGGGTGAGGAAGAGGTGATGTTGTTGTTGTGTGATAGATGAAGTGAGGAGGTGAGTGTTGGTGTGATGGGGTGAGGAAGAGGTGATGTTGTTGTTGTGTGGCAAATGAGGTGAGGAGTGAGTGTTGGTGTGTTAAGTGAGGACGAAAGGAAGATGGGTTAGCAGGGTGACCAATAATCCTCTTAATTATAGTCGACAGTGTGGGGGTAAAAATAATAAGTTTCTACTCTAACAGGTAACATACTGAACTGTGGTTGTGACATGGACTGGATGTTCTTGGTGACTCCTGAGGACAAATACCTTAGCATTCTCACCGACACCACCACCTGCTTCGATGGAACCAAGGTCGTCTTTCTAGACAAAATGTGGTTCTACTATCAATGTCAGCAAGAAGAGCAGAGGGCAGGGAGTGGATGGATAAGGAGTGGTGGGAGAGGGAGTGGAAGGATAAGGAGTGGAGGGACAGGGGAATGGAGGGATAAAGAGTGGAGGGACAGGGAGTGGAGGGATAGGGAGTGGTGGGACAGGGAGTGGAGGGATAGGGAGTGTGGATAAGGAGTGGAGGACAGGGAGTGGAGGGATAAAGAAGTGGAGAGACAGGGAGTGGAGAGATAAGGAGTGGAGGGATAGGGAGTGGAGGGGCAATGGGAGTGGAGGGGCAGGAGTGGAGGGATAAAGAGTGGTGGGACAGGGAGTGGAGAGATAAGGAGTCGAGGGATAAAGAGTGGAGGGACAGGGAGTGGAGGGATTAGGGAGTGGTGGGGCAAGGAGTGGAGGGATAAAGCAGGGAGTGGAGGGAAAAAGAGTGGTGGATCAAGGAGTGGTGAGGCAAGGAGTGGTGGGGTAAAGCAGGGAGTGGAGGGGCAGGGTGTGGAGGGGCAGGTAATGGAGGGACAGGGAGGTGGAGGGGGCAGGGAGCAGAGGGATAAAGAGTGGAGGGGCAGGGAGTGGAGGGATAAGAGTGGAGGGATAAGGAGTGGAGGGGAGGGAGTGGAGGATAAGGAGTGGAGACGCAGGGAGTGGGGTGTGATGGGAGCTAGAGACAAACAACGTGCAAGACATATACGAATTATTATATACGGATGAAATTATTTTATATAACAGAGATATCGTATGGAAATGTTGTGATATCTTTATGTGTAACAGAGGCACCAGAGAGGTTTATTAACTTATACTCTTTGGATATTATAATTTTGTATTGAGAATATGATGTTTGCTTATATATTATCCTTATTATTATTATCCATCAAGAAACTCCAGTAAGGCGATGATACTTTCATATATTCAGTCTTTGTATATTGTTATTATTTTATTAGAATCCTTAAAGGGGTGCGGGAATAGGGGGACAGGCTTGGGGGGGTTTAGGGGGGTGCGGGAGTTGGGGGGACAGGCTTGGGGGGGTTTTGGGGGGTGCAGAAGTAGGGGGACAGGCTTGGGGGGGGTTTTTGGGGGGTGCAGAAATAGGGGGACAGGCTTGGGGGGGGTTGGGGGGTTGCGGGAGTAGGGGGACAGGCTTGGGGGGGGTTTTCGGGGGGTGCAGGAGTAGGGGGACAGGGTTGGGGGGGGGTAGGGGTAGGGGGTGCGGGAATAGGGGACAGGCTTTCTACCCTCCCAAGCCTGCCCCCCTATTCCCGCACCCCCTAACCCCCCCCCCCCCTAAGCCTGTCCCCTACTCCCGCACCCCCTTAAGTACAATGTCTGAAGAAAAAGCTAAATGATTGTAGTTGATGGAAAGGAGAGAGAGAGAGAGAGAGAGAGAGAGAGAGAGAAGAGAGAGAGAGAGGAGAGAGAGAGAAGAGAGAGAGAGAGAGAGAGAGATGAGAGGAGGAGTGAGGAGAGAGAGTGAGAAGAGGAGAGAGAGAGAGAGAGAAGAGAGAGAGAGAGACTAGAACGACAGACAGACGACAGACACGACAGACAGGACAGACAGAAAGAGATAGAGAGAGAGATAGAGAGACTTGACATCCATCACTACTGGCTTCCCAAAGAAAGATGCCAACAACCAAACCAACGAATTCTTATAGGCGAAATAAAATCATATAACTTGGAGTCACAGTGTCATGTCGTCAATTAAATGAGTAAGTAGGATATAGAGAGTTGGCTAATCTGGTGCATATACACAACTGATACACTCAAATTTATCCATGCAACAGGTCACCATTATTATTTTTTCTTCGTCTGGACTCAAATTTATCGATGCAAAAGGCCACCATTATTTTTTTTTCTTCTTCTGGACTCAAATTTATCGATGCAACAGGCCACCATTATTTTATTTTCTTCATCTGGACTCAAATTTATCGATGCAACAGGTCACCATTATTATTTTTCTTCTGACCTGTTTCCTGCATAATATTTTGGAGGAGTCAAGAGGATCGAGTTAATTAAATGAGGGTGAGGGAGTAGGGGGGTGGGGGGGGTGCGGGGGGTGTGGGAATAGGGGGACAGACAGACTTGGGGTGGGTAGAAAGCCTGTCCCCTATTCCCGTACTCCCCTAAACCCCCCCCTGCAAGCCTGTCCCCCTACTCCCGCACCCCCCTAAACCCCCCCCCCCCCCGCAAGCCTGTCCCCCTACTCCCGCACCCCCCTAAACCCCCCCCTCCAAGCCTGTCCCCCTATCTCCCGCCCTCCCCTAAACCCCCCTCAAGCCTGTCCCCCTACTCCCGCACCCCCCAAAACCCCTCCAAACCTGTCCCCCTACTCCCGCACCCCCCTAACCCCCCCCTCCCAAGCCTGTCCCGCTATTCTCGCACTCCCTTAAATGGGTAAGCAGTACAGTGTTGGTAAATCTGGAGCATGCAACTGATGCCTTCAAAATATGGCCCACTGTTTCAAAATAATGGGCCTGAAACATTTGATGGGCGAGGTCAGTAGATAATATAAACATACAAACATACTAACATACAAACATACAAACATACCAACATACAAACATACCAACATACCAACATACCAAATCAACCAACATATCAACATACCAAACATACAAACATACCGAACATACAAACATACCAACATACCAACATACTAACATACCAACATATCAACATACCAACATACAAACATACCAACATACAAACATACCAACATACCAAACATACAAACATACAAACATACAAACATACAAACATACCAACATACAAACATACAAACATACCAACATACCAACATACAAACAGATGCAAATTCTAAAAAGAGGTTTAAGGGGAGATTCTTTTGTTGGTGAATTGGAAGGTCTGTGATTCCTCCAACCTATGCCACGAAACAACACATCCCCTATTAGTACCATCAAGATGGTAATTCTTTTTTGGTACATTGGAGTGTTGTGATTCTCCAAAGTGTGCTGGGAAACAGGACCAAATAATAAAAAAATAATGGTGTCTTGTTTCTTGGAATAGTTTGGATGATTCAGTTGCTCCAGATTTAACCAACACAAAACTTAACCCCTTAAGGGCGTCTGTTTTCTGGTATAATTAGGAGGAATCAGTACCGACCCTTTCTAGTCTGTATGTTCAAATGGTTGTACAGTCAAACACAAAAGCATTCACGTCTCAGTATTATCCCCAATTCATGTCTGGGCTGTACTTAAAATGGTTTCACACACACGACACACACACACAGCACACACCACACACACACACACACACACAACAAACAAACAACACACACACACACACACACAAACACACACACACACACACACACACACACAACACACACAAACACACACACACACACACACACCACACACACACACACACACACACACACACACACACACACACACACACACACAAACAAACACACACCACACACACACACACACACACACACACACACACACACATAAAAAAATATCTGTGTAATTAAATAGTTTACAGTCAGATACAAGAAATAATCTGTGTATTTAAATAGCTTACAGTAAGACACAAAAAACAATCACATCTCATTTACCACCACAACAACATTTATACTCTTCAAAGCTCACCAGTATGCCAGAGAGAAGACAGAACTTTACACTCCAACTGTACATTTACGTTACCTATTACAAACCTGAAACATATGGGAAAAATGGTAACAAATAATTATACTCATTTAATTTCTCCTTAATTCAAGCTAGTGTATAAAGTTAGCGAAGATGGCAAGAGGAAAAAAATAATGATCTTATATTTACGTCCAAACTCAAAATGACTAAACACTGAAAATTCATGATTGTATTGAGTGAGCACCTCAAGTCATGGGAACCCTACCATATGTCCCCTCACCTTGGTCCCCCTCCCCCCCACTCCCACCTCTCTCTCTCTCTCTCTCTCTCTCTCTCTCCTCTCTCTCTCTCTCTCTCTCTCTCTCTCTCTCTCTCTCTCTCTCTCTCTCTCTCTCTCCCTCAAGTAGTTTTATCACACACATTGATATTCGTTTTGGGGTCTCTCTCTCTCTCTCTCTCTCTCTCTCTCTCTCTCTCTCTCTCTCTCTCTCTCTCTCTCTCTCTCTCTCTCTCTCTCTCTCTCTCTCTCTCTCTCATCGTATCCCCTTAAGGAGGTAATATATACTTTGGGTACATTGAAGTGCTTTGATCCATCCAAAGTATGCTAGGAAACAGGGACAGATTAGTAATAAAAAATACTGGTGGTCTGTTGCTAGGAATAGTTTAGAGTTAATAATTTACTCCAAAAAAAGCCAAAACCATGCATGCCGTCCCTTTAATTTAGTATACCTCACTCTCATTCTGCCATTTACTACAATACACACACACACACACACACACACACACACACACACACACACACACACACAGCTACACATACACACAACTACACACACACACACACACAACTCCCCCCCCCCCACACACACACAACTACACAGAACTACACACAGACACAACTACACACACACACACACACACACACACATCAAAGGCCGTCTGATGGGAACTGCTACAAACTGTATACGAACAACTTTCTGCGAATGTGATAGGAGTGAACAGATAAACAGGGATACATGATGTGAACATGTCGGTCTTATCTGTTTTATTGTTTACCGGCGACACGACAACAAGTGCAAAATTACCCACTGGAAAAAAAAATGGAGGACAGGATATCACTAGGTCATATATATAGACAATTAAAAAAATAATAGTAAGCATAGGTAAAATTAATTACTGAAAAATAATTAAGGAGAGGATATCATTAGGTCATATATATAGGCAATTAAAAAAATAATTATAAGCATGGGTAAAATTAATCACTGAAAAATAATTAAGGAGAGGATATCATTAGTTCATACAGGCAATTAAAATAATAATAATAATAATAATAAGCATGGGTAAAATTAATCACTGAAAAATAATTAAGGAGAGGATATTATTAGTTCATATAGGCAATTTAAAAAAAAAAAAATAATAATAAGCATGGGTAAAATTAATCACTCAAGAATAATTAAGGAAAGGATATCACTAGTTCATATTTATAGGCAATTAAAAAAAATAATAAACAGAGGTAAAATTACTCACTGAAAAGAAAATGAAGGAGAGGATATCACGAGTTCACATACTGTAGGTAAGGGAACAACAAGTACAATATTACTCACTGTAAAAAAAAAAAATGAAGAAGAAATTATAATTATAAAAAAAGTCAACAAGTGCAAAATTACCCACTATTAAAAAAAAAAGTGAAGAAGAAAACATTTGCATTTTTTTTTTCTTTTTGTGTGTGGCCTGTTTTTTTTTTTTTTTTTTTTTTTTTTTTTTTTTTATTGAGGAATCAGTCGCCCCTCAATGTACCAAAATTATTACTATGACCCCATTAATGTATGAAGGACACAAGCAAATGTACAGTGTAATGTAGTGTAATGTAGTGAAGTATAGTGTAGTGTAGTGTAGTGAAGTATAGTGTATGATAGTGTAATTTATATGGTATACAACTCTACACAAGAAATAATAACTATATTGCTTCAACCCACACATTATAATTATCCTCTCTCTCTCTAAGTACCGATAAGACACCTCGCCTTATGCACCTTGTTATATCCAAAAGTATCCCACGACTCTTAAGTAAACGGGTAGTGCAGTGTTGGTAAATTATGGAGCAACTGATTCCTCCTAACTATTCCAAGCAACAGAACATCATTATTTTTGCTCTTCTGGTCCTGTTTCCTAGCATACTTTAAAGGAATCAAGGCACTCCAATGTACCAAAAAAGGGGTAGTGCAGTGTTGGTAAATTCTGGAGCAACTGATTCCTCCTAACTATTCCATTCAACAGGCCATGGACCACTAGTATTCTTGCACTGGTCTTATTTTCTGATAATACTTTGGAGGAATCAATGCGTTTTAATGTACCAAAAGTATACGAGATATATATATATATATATATATACCCCTTTATTAAGGTGGTAATTCTTTTTTGGTATATTGGAGTGCCTTGATTCCTCCAAAGTATGCTAGGAAACAGGATCAGATGAGCAAAAATAATGGTGTTCTGTTGCTTGGAATTCTTTGGAGGATTCAGTTGCTCCAGAATTACCAAAAAAAAATTCGCCCTTAAGGACAATGTATACTGTACAACCTCCTTCCCGCTGTCATAACCAAAAATAATAATATTACAATAAATAAATAAACATATAAAAAAAAAGATACTAAAGGATAGTAAAGTGAATCAGTTTTGCCAATTAAAGTTAAGAAAGGATCCCTAAGTATATAAGACAGAAAGAACCCCAGGAAAGTTGACCCTAAGGAGGCAACCATATGTCAAGCAACACCTCCTTCACTATATTCTGCACTAAAAGGTAGAAATAAAAATGTACACGACAATAAAAGTGAAGCCACGAGACTGATTAACCTACCAGATGGGTTATGTAGTGAACTGAATGAAGTGCCACATTATTTTGGTCTGTGTGGTTTGGGAAGTTCATACATAATATTATAAGCAGGAGAAGGAATCTTTGGCAGAATCCTTGGAAATGGAAATGGAAATGGAAATGGTACTTGGAACGGAATAAAAGCATAATGAAGATGTGAGGATACAAACACTCGTTGAGCATGGTCAGGGTAAGCAGTGGCCATCTTCATCTGTGCTCTCAGACATCCTTGCATGGTAAGGGGCCTTTGGGGAGTGTCACAAGTGGTTGATGCCCGTACACTAGTGCCTCCCAGAGCTCATTTTATAGACTCATATTTCTATTCTTGTGAGCACTCATTTTTGTTAGAGACCGTCATCAATTATACGGAACCTTCATTTGTATTTAGACATCCTCATGTGTAAGAAGTTATAATTATGTGTTAGAGACTCATTATGCGTAAGAGATCCTCTCGGTGGTCTAAGGTGGTAGCTTGCAGTGACAGTATAGTGATAAGATAACAGGTGGAGGGGTATAAGGGCCAGAGAGGTACAGGAGACTCACCTGACTGGTTGGCAGGTTGGCTGCTGCTGCTGCTGTTGTTGTTGTCGTCAGTTCCATGATGAAGACAATAGAGTTCTTGGTGGTGTTGGTGTCCTGCCTAACATTGGTTCTGGCAGCTCCTGGTGCTGACTTGGCCCTTCAACCAATGCCTAAGGAATGGCCGTGTCCGGAAGCAGATGATATCCTTCCCTGTGTGTGTACATCTGACGAATACTTGAACCTTCGTCTGGTTTGCACAGGTGTTTCCACGGCTCAACTTGATGTGGCTATGGCAGCTGTTTTCCCCTTCACGGAATTCTTAGAACTAAGGATAGAAGATAATAACCCCACCAACTCTCCACTTACAGAACTACCTGAGGGAATCTTCAGAGATTTAACATTTATCCGTGTAACCGTCACGGGAACTGGAATAATTGAAGTACCAGAGAACGTCTTCTCCAACTCTCATCGTACACTAGTGATGCTCAACTTACAGAATAATCTAATCGATGACTTTACTTTCGAATCTATTAGAGCTTACACAGTACTGGAAACTTTAATCTTAGACGACAACACCATATCAAGGTTGTGGCATATGGAATCTACTTCACTACAAACTCTGAGTGTCAGTGGCAACCACGGTCTTTCCTTTGATGCCACTGTGTTCCAGAATGTGACCAACTTACGTACCGTTAACATGGCACGTATTGATCACGTCACCATCCCACAAAACCTCTTTCTACCGCTTGGCAAAGTCACTTACATCGACTTAAGCAGCAATTGGCTCGATAGTTTAAACGAGTTTGCAATAAATCCTCCAAACCCAACACTACGAACTCTTAGACTTAACCAAAACAGCATTACTGAAATACTACCAAACTCCATTCAAGGTACGTCTGACAAGAGTACGAGTAATTTTCACATTAGTTGAATTCCCACTATTCATATTGCAGCCTTAAATGTTTGGCTTCTTTGCTGTACAGTCATCAACACAAATCCTGTAGCCTCTCCGTTCTGTTTGTTGTTTTCGATATTCAATCAAAGAGTCGTGAATGAGACATACTTGCCTATTAAAGGGGTAATTCACTTTTGGTACATTAGAGAGCCTTAATTCCATCAAAGTATGCCAGGGAATAGGACCAGATTAATTAGCAAAAAATATTGTGGAATATTACTGAAGAGGAGCATCAAGACTACGATTGGATTAAGAACGAATAAAAGGTTTGACACTTAAATATTTAAGCATACTAAAGAAAAACGTCTACTGAAAGGCCTTAAGGGGGAAGTTTTGTATTGGTAAATCTGAAGCAACTGAATCCTCCAAACTATTCCAAGCAACAGAACACCAATATTTTTGCTCTTCTGGTCCTGTTTCCAAGCATACTTTGGAGGAATCAAGGCACTCCAATGTAAGAAAAAAGAATTACCACCCTTAATATTGTCCTTCCATTCCTTTATCTCTGGCACAGGTCTGACAGAAGATGCTACAGTACAGATGGCAGGGAACCTCATAAACAAACTCAATGAACCTCAGTGGAAGTCTGTGTTTGACCAGGTGCCATCGGGTCAAATTGATCTGACTGGTGAGTAGGTGTGCATGTGTGTGTGTGTGTGTGTGTGTGTGTGTGTGTGTGTGTGTGTGTGTGTGTGTGTGTTCCTTTATAACAACAATATGTGTGCTGTGACATCAACTCTGTGTGTGGGTGTGTGTGTGTGTGTGTGTGTGTGTGTGTGTGTGTGTGTTCCTTTATAACAACAATATGTGTGCTCTGACATCAACTGTGTGTGTGTGTGTGTGTGTGTGTGTGTGTGTGTGTGTGTGTGTGTGTCTGTTCCTTCATAACAATAACACATCTACTCTAACAGGTAACATACTGAACTGTGGCTGTGACATGGACTGGATGTTCTTGGCGACTCCTGAGGACAAATATCTTAACATTCTCACCGACACCACCACCTGCTTCGATGGAACCAAGGTCGTCTTTCTAGACAAAATGTGGTTCTACTATCAATGTCAGGAAGGGGAGCAGAGGCAGGGAGTGGATGGGCAGGGAATAGTGGGGTAAAGCAGGGAGTGGAAGGATAAGGAGTGGAGGGACAAGGAATGGAGGGATAAGGAGTGGAGGGTCAGGGAGTGGAGGGATAAGGAGTGGAGGGTTTGGGCTTGGTGGGGCAAGGAGTGGTGGGGTAGGGAGTGGAGGGGCAGGGCTTGGAAGGGTAGGGAATTGAGGGGTAGGGTATAGGGAGTGGAGGGGTAGGGCAGGGAGAGGAGGGATAAAGAGTGGAGGGGCAGGGCTTGGAAGGGTAGGGAATTGAGGGGTAGGGTATAGGGAGTGGAGGGGTAGGGCAGGGAGAGGAGGGATAAAGAGTGGAATGATGGAGGGGAGGGAGTGTGGTAGCAGATATTTAGGATACATGAGAAGGGAGAAAAGAAAAGTGAGGTTACGAGTACAGTAAGTTGGCGAGAGACTGGATGAGAAGGAGGAATTAGAATTACATAGAGCCACATGGATACACAGACCACACAGGCCTTGCAGTCTAAACGTAGTGGTCTGACCTTGACACTACTGCATGCATAACACTACTTTAATTAGAGGAAAAGAAAACCAAAGATATAGATAGTTATTGGCGTGATGGCAGAGAGAGAGAGAGAGAGAGAGAGAGAGAGAGAGAGAGAGAGAGAGAGAGAGAGAGAGATGAACCTAGTAAGAGAAAATAAGGATGAGGATGGACGAGAATTTATTGATGTGTAGGATTGGGAACACATACACGTCAAAGGAAGGCAGAAAGATGCACCAGTTGATAATAATTGTTGTATTGTTTTTGCAGTAAGATTGTTATCATTAATATTGTAAGCAAATAAACCTGTGAACCTTTTGCGTTTGTTTGTTGTACGTACATACATTCTCCCACAAGTGTTATTACTAATGTGAATATCAACAACAAAGTCAAAATATACAGCCGAAAACAAAAGCTATGTCTGCGAAATTATAAACCACATTATTGAACTCGTGAATGAATTAATATTGAATGAATTAATATCCCCCTTGGGTACTGAAGAGGGTAATTCATTTTTGTTACATTGGAGTGCCTTGATTCCTCCAAAGTATGCCAGGAAACAGGACCAGATGAACAAAAAATAATGGTGTTCTGTTGCTTGGAATAGTTTGGAGGATTCATTGTTCCAGATTTACCAACACTGTACTTCCCCCTGAAACAATCTAATGGTGGCTGTATGTATTAGATGATTATTCTATAATAATTATAGTTATTATTATAGTTATTATTATAGTTATTATTATTATTATTATTATTATTATAGTTATTATTATTATCATTATTAGATGATTAGTCTATAGTTATTATAGTTATTATAGTTATTATTATAGTTATTATTATTATTACAGTTATTATTATTATTACAGTTATTATTATAGTTATTATTATAGTTAATATTATTATTATTATTATTAGATGATTATTCTATAGTTATTGTCCTTCAAGATGCACTAGGTGAGGCGACAACGCTTTTGTAGTTTCATTGGTGCATGGGTGTAAATCAATATACAACATAGATCATCTTACAGGGATCATTAAGGGGATATTGATTCCTCCAAACTATGCCACGAAACAGAAGAGGTTAGTGTTATTAAGGGGGTGCTGGAATAGGGGGACAGGCTTGGGGGGGGTTTAGGGAGGTGCGGGAGTAGGGAACAGGCTTGGGGGGGGTTAGGGGGGTGCGGGAATAGGGGACAGGCTTTCTACCCACCCCAAGCCTATCCCCCTATTACCGCATCCCCTAACCACCCCCACAAGCCTGTTCAACTACTCCTGCACCCCCCCCCAAAAAAAAAAAACCCGACCCACCCAAAAAAACCCGCACCCCCCTAAACCCCCCCCCCCCAAGCCTGTCCCCCTATTCCCGCACCCTCTTAAAGTGTTGTTATAATCTGGAGCAACTGATTCCTTCAAAGTATTCCAAGCAACAGACCAGCATTATTTTTGTTTATCTGGTCCTGTTTCATGGCATACTTTGGGGGAATCAAGGCGTTTTAATGTACACCAACTGTATACTATATCCTCTTTGCAGTTATTCAAGGCACACTTACCCAGACAATTTATAAAACGTGAATAATATGGATTCGATTTACATTTAACCCCAAATAAAAATCAAATGAAGGAGCCGGTATATTTTTGACCAGTTGTGTATATGAAAGATTCAAGGTACCGATTGAGGAAAGGAAACTTTTAACGGTAAATTGGAGGGCCAGGTATAAAAATGGAGTATAGTGGTATAGTAGGTAACCAGCAAAAGAGGATGAACACTTCTTCTTCGTGAGTTAGGAAGGCTGAGTAACTACGAATACACCCCAAGACTTGTATAGAAGATGTGTATTAATCTTGTCCTTTCTCCACCACAAAATCGTACCAATTACCCACAGTTTATGATATAATGATGATGAATACCTAGAAGTATGTGTGTGTGTGTGTGTGTGTCCATACACCTCGATAATGGTATAAAGACTATTATATATATACTGTATATATATATATATATATATATATATATATATATATATATATATATATATATATATATATATATATATATATATATATATATATATATATATATATATATATATATATATATATATATATATATATATATATCGAAAGTTGAAACATTAAAATAAAGATTTATTTATTTATTGAGAAAAGCAATAACTAAAGACAAGAAATATCTATAATAACCATTCCCGTGCGAAAATCATGTCCAATTTCGTTTAAAATGCCCCAGGCACGTTGAGTTAGAAGAAGCATCAGTCATGGTGAGGGTATAAATATGGATGAAGGTCTGGTGTTCGAGTAGAGTGATCCAGAGTTGACCAGTTGTGTATAGGGAAGATTCAGGGTACCGATTGAGGGGAGGAAACTATTGACGATAAATTGGATGACTACTAAATCTTCCAAAGTATGTCACGAAACAGAAACCCCTATAAGTAATACTGAGGTCGTCTGTTTCGTGCCATAGTTTGGAGGAGTTATTTGCCCTCAGATTTTCCAAAACGAGATTCACTCCTTAAGGTGATAGTACAGTGTTGGTAAATCTGGAGTAAATGATTTCCCCTAACTATACCAAGCAACACGCCACCATTAATTTTGCTCATTTGGTCCTGTTCCCTGGCATACTTTGGAGGAATCAAGGCGCTCCAATATACCAAAATTAAACTACCCTCTTAAATCATGCTTCTAGAATGGTGTAAATTATCGAAATATTGGGGGGTACTGCTCGGTCAGGCTAGGTCACATAAACAGGACATCTCATATGACACACACGTCACTTTTCAGCTACACTAGGACAACACTCACAGACACCACACAGCCACACGTATATAAGTACACTTCTCCACATACCCCTACATATACACACATACACTTCTCCACATACAACCCCAGACACAGGTACACTTCTCCACACACACACACTCTATCACTCTATATATATATCGCCTTCATGACCATTACGAAGTCGCTTGGCGTTAAACCCAAATAAACAAATAACTAACTAACTAACTAACTAACTAACTAACTAGGATATCTCACCCTCCTCTAGGTCGTCTAAGGTGGTGGCTTGCCTTCACTAGTGATAAGATAACAGGTGGAGGGGTATAAGGGCCAGAGAGGGACGGGAAACTCATCTGACTGGTTGGATGGTTGGCTGCTGCTGCTGTTGCTGTTGTTGTTGTCAGTTCCATGATGAAGACAACTGTGTTCCTGGTGGGGTTTGTGTCCTTCCTAACATTGGTTCTGGCAGCTCCACAGTTTACCTCTGCCGATGATCCAGTTCCCTTAAAATGGCCCTGTCCTTTGGAGTACAACATCGACCCTTGTGTGTGTATGGCGGATGAATTTTTCAACTTAACAATGAATTGCTCTCTGGTGCAGTCCACCGCTGACCTGGAGAGAATATTTCAGGAGTTATTCCCATTCATCCATTTCCTGGAGCTGATAATTGACCATGATCCTACTGACATTACTAACCAGCTGGAGGAAATTCGCGCACACACTTTCAATGAAGTCACTTTTGAGCGTATCATCATCCGAGGGACACAACTCAGCCTGGTGGCCGACGAGGCATTTGCTAACTCCCACGAATACCTACGTTACCTCGACCTCTCTAACAACCAGCTGAGTGCATATCCCTTCGAGTCGTTGCCGGAGTACGAAGTCCTCCAAACCTTCATCATCGACGACAACCACATCCTGGAGTTACCGTCACTGGACTCGGCCTCTTTGGAAGTCTTCAGCGGCAGTGGGAATAACAACATGCAAGTCATTGCACTAGACCAGTTCTCCCTCGCCCCAAACCTACGGGAGATCCACCTCTCTCGGATCGGTATGACAAGCCTCAACACGGGGATGTTCCAAACCCTCAGCAAATTGGAGGTGATCGACTTGTCCGACAATCATTTGAATGATCTGGAGCTGTTTGCCATAATGGTTCCTGAACAAACTCTAGCCACTGTAAACCTCAACTACAACTACATTAATTACATTAGGCACGAAGCTATTGTAGGTGAGTATGGATTTCTTTTTGTAAATGATCATTAGATATTTCTTGTAGGTGACGACTAAAAGCAAGGAGCCAGCTTAATGTCCTCCCCTGTGAAAAGAAAAGAGCGAGAGAGATTCAGATTGATGCCAGTTTCGTTCGAGATCCCAAGACACATTGCATATTTTGAAGAAACATAAGTCAGAGTAATAAAGAGGGAAAGATGAATGAATGACGATAGTATAGTGTTCCAGAGTTGACCAGTTGTATATAGGAAAGACTGAGAGTACCAGTTAACTCTTGCATTAGGGAGCTGGACAGGTCGCAAAGAGGTGAGACTGATACTAGGCAAATCTTGATCTATTTCTCGTCTATTTCTCAGGTCTGAACCCCTCAGCCCATTTACTGATGTCACACAACAACGTGACGGAACTCAAGCAGGACCAGTGGGAACACATTTTTCATCAGATCTCTGAAGGGAAACTTAATCTGGCAGGTGAGTTACCGAGGCAACCCGCACAGGCATGCTAATTCTTGCGTCCTACACACACACCACACATCTATAACTCTAATATGGGAAGTCAATTAGTTTGGGTGAACTGAAGGGCTCCGTCAGTGGAGAATCTTTAATAAACCTACCAGTAATCTTCACTCTCTCGTACATTATCTCCCTGCTTTCCTTTCCTCTCATGTATTCTTTAGACAACCCTCTGCCGTAACACAGTCTTCATCCCTTTCCATTATCATTCCTTCCTTCCCTCCTTCCCTCAGAGAATCCCCTGACGTGTGGGTGTGACATGGACTGGATTATGCTGGACGATGACAACTCTTTTCTTCCCATCATCACCGACACCACCACCTGCTACGGAGGACAACTGGTGATATTCCTGGAAATCGACAACTTCTGTTCTCAGTGTCAAGGCAACTGGGTGGTGTGCCCGTGATATTTCAATGCTTATTTAAGGGGAGAATCTGCCTGACATGTTAACTCAATGCTTTATTAAGGAAAGATTCTCCCCAGTCATAATAATTCAGTGCTTAATTAAGGGATGATTCTCCCAGTCATAATAATTCAGTGCTTAATTAAGGGAAAATTATGTCAGTCATGATAATTCAGTGCTTAATTAAGGGAAAATTATGTCAGTCATAATAATTCAGTACTTAATTAAGAGAAGAATCGACCACCATAGTAATCCAATGCTTAATCAAAGGGAGTACCTTTCTGTTTGGTCAAGTGGAAGGCTACTGCTTCCTGTAATTAAATTATTCAGGAAACAATTTATCTTAATGACACTAATGGTCGTAATAGGGGATCTGTTTCATGTCAAGGTTTGGAGTAGCCCTCTAATTTCCCAAAAAAGAGGTTCTCCCCTAAAAAGATGAGAAAAAAATACGAAAAATATAAAAACAAAAGAATCACATATATATACTGTACTTTGAACACATTGTCTGTAAAATAAATAAATAAATAAATAAATTCCAGTATACATTTGCCATAAAGACATATTATAGGGATGTTCACTTTCTCTACGTGTATCTACTGTAATATAATCGCCACTGATTACTCTATACAAGATATATGGTATTGTTGTGTGATCGTCTTAGGAAACAATTCACTGTGATTTTGTACGTCAGTTGGAGGCTTCTGATTCCTCCTAACTATGACAGGAAAAAACAAACTCTCCTGGTAATATTTGAAGGATTCATTAACCTCCAATTTTCAGACAACACACATCACGGTTTTCTTAAGGTCACATCTAATAAACTTACGTCGTCAGTATATATTTTAATTACAACCCTAATAGTTACCATGTCTACATTGTTACCTTACAATGTTGCTTTTGAAAATCCTTAAGGGGGTAATTAATTCACTTTTGTTACATTGGAGTGCTTTGATTCCTCCAAAATATGCCAGGAAACAGGACCATATGAACAAAAATAATGGTGTTCTGTTGCTTGGAATAGTTTGGAGGATTCAGTTGCTCCAGATTTACCAACACAACATTTTCCCCTTAACTATTTTAATTAAGGGGAGAATCTTTTATGGGTGATTTGAAAAGCTACTGATTCCCCAAATTATGACAGGACAGAAGGAATCTCAAACACCTCAAAAATATACCCCACTATATTGTCACACACACACACACACACACACACACACACATACACACAGAAGGAAGCTCAAACACGTCAAGAATATACCCTACTATATCGTCACACACACACACACACACACACACACACACACACACACACACAGAAGGAAGCTCAAACACGTCAAAAATATACCCCACTATATCGTCACACACACACACACACACACACACACACACGAAGATGTCCGACCATATTCCAAGATGCTGTGAGTGACGGTATAGCTACTCTCTCCTGTTAGTGCCGTGTGTATAGATAAGGTGTCGTCATTCTCAGGGCCTCGTTAAATTTGTGTATAGATGTGTATAGCTGTGTATAGATAAGGTGTCGTCATTTTCAGGGCCTCGCTAAATTTGTGTATAGATGTGTATAGATGTGTATAGATGTGTATAGATAAGGTGTCGTCATTCTCAGGGTCTCGTAAAATTTGTGTATAGATGTGTATAGATAAGCTGTCGTCATTCTCAGGGCCTCGTTAAATTTGTGTATAGATGTGTATAGATGTGTATAGAGAAGGTGTCGTCATTCTCAGGGCCTCGCAAAATTGATTGAATAAAATTTTGAGGATGAAAGAAGACCGACCCTCCCAGACCTGATAGAGAAATGAGACAGTAAGCACGAAGGAAACAGAAGGAAAGGAGGGACAGTTGAATAATGGAGAAGGATTGACTGGGGTCCGAAGGGGCGACAAAACCCTTCAAGTAGCCTACTGCCCCACATCACCGCTGATTAGAACTCCAACAGTTTCTTAAGGGGGTGCTGGAGTAGGGGACAGGCTTTGGGGGGGACTGGGGGGGTGCGGGAATAGGGGGACATGTTTGGGGTGGGTAGAAAGCCTGTCCCTATTCCCGCACCTTCCCTAACCCCCTAACCCCCTGCCCCTAGCCTGTCCCCCTACTCCCACACACCCCAAACTCCCCAAAACCCCCTAAACCCCCCCCCCAAGCCTGTCTCCCTACTCCCATACCCCCCAAACCCCCAACCCCCCCCCCCCCCAAAGCCTGTCCCCCTATTCCCGCACCCCCTTAAGGACCCCCGTGATGTAGTAAAAAAAAATGGAGGTGAGAGAGTCCTTCAAACATTGCCACGAAACACCACCTACTGTGTTATTAATTCTTTTTCGGTACAGTCGGCAAAAAAAGTATCAACACCACCCTTACATTGAAATTAAAAAAAATTGCACGGTAAGGTTGGTACTCTTAATGTGTGGGTTGCCAGATTTGAAATTGACCTCATTACCAAACCTAATTTTTATTACCATTCATAAAAATTTTAATATTCTTTAATTAGGGAAAGAATTATAAGTGAATTACTTTTTGTAATTCATTATTATAAAATACTGAAAGTGTCTTGAGTGGCTTATCTAAATCAGGAACACCAACACTACATAATATCACTATCCATAATGTTGGTGTTGATACATTTTTCGCCGACTGTACATTGGAGTGCCTTGATTCCTCCAAAGTATGCTATAGGAAACAGGAACAGAAGAGCAAAAGTAATGGTGTTCTGTTGCTTGGAATAGTTTGGAGGAATCAGTTGCTCCAGATTTACCAACGCAAAATTTCCCCCTTAATTAGTGGAGCTTGTTTTGTGGCACAGTCAGGAGGAATCAGAAGCCACCAGGTCTCATACACGATCACAGGGTCCTTTATTTATTAAGGGGGAAGTTTTGTGTGTTGGTAAATCTGGAGCAACTGAATCCTCCAAACTATTCCAAGCAACAGAACACCATATTTCTGCTCTTCTGTTCCTGTTTCCTAGCATACTTTGTAGGAATCGAGGAGCTCCAATGTAACAAAAAAGAATTACCACCTTAAGGGGATGAGGGAGTGGGGGGACAGGCTTGGGAGGGGGGTTAGGGGGGTGCGGGAATAAGGGGACAGGCTTGGGGGGGGGTTTAGGGGGTTTTGGGGAGTTTGGGGGGTGCGGAAGTAGGGGGACAAGCTTGGGGGGGGGGGGGTTAAGGGGGTGCGGGAATAGGGGACAGGCTTTCTACCCCCCCCCAAGCCTGTCCCCCTATTCCCGCACCCCCTAAACCCCCCCAAGCCTGTCCCCCTACTCCCGCACCCCCTTAACGACACCAAGAACCTCTTTTTGGTAAATTGGAGTGCTACTGATTCCTCCAAACTAACCAAGGAAACAAATCATCACTTCAATGTTAGTAATAGTGGATTTGTTTTGTGACATGGTTTGGAGGATTCAGTAAGCTCAAAAAAAAAAAAAAAAAAAAGGAGGTTCTCATCTAAAAATTAAAAATCTTCGAATATATTATACACCATCTGTCAGTTACCACGCTGATTCCACGAAAAGATGTGTGTGTGTGTGTGTGTGTGTGTGTATGTGTGTCAAGGTATTGGTATCATTGTGTGTGTGTGTGTGTGTGCGTGTGTGTAATTCCCGCCCCTGTAAGGTACCTGTGCACCCACTCACTTATTCTCTCACTTTCTCTCTCTCTCTTTCGCTCTCTCCCTCCCTCACTCAGTTATTCTCTCACTCACTAACTTACTCCTTCTCTCACTCACTCACTTACTCACTCCTACTGGGTTATGTGTCACTCTCTCATTCTCTCACTCTCTCACTTACTCCTTCTCACTCCCTCACTCATTCCCTCATAAGCAGAGCGTGAGTGAGTGAGTGAGTGAGTGAATGAATGCATGAGTGAGTGGATGAGTAAGGGACGGAATAAAGGAGTGAGAGAGTGAGTGAGTGCATACGTGACGGCACACACACACACACACATCACATCTCTGAGAATTTCAACACCTGTGTATGTGATAATTTAACACTATGGTACAAATATCTCCAATGACCTCGAATTCTCTCTCTCTCTCTCTCTCTCTCTCTCTCTCTCTCTCTCTCTCTCTCTCTCTCTCTCTCTCTCTCTCTCTCTCTCTGTCATCATGAATAAACACTCGTCTCTGGCAGGAGTTCTCTGGAGCAACTGAGTCCTCCAAACGATTCCATGCAAAAGGTCACCATTATTTTTGTTAATCTATGAATATTAACTAATATTGAACATGAATTTTGAATATTTTGTAATTATATCACAAAATCACCATGAATGAATTTTTGAGTACTTATTATTTTACAAAACCTACGTGAAAAAATATTATTTGTATATTAATTGATTTTGAGACTGACTCGAAGTTAATTAAAGGAAGATAATTATTCTCTTGTCGGTGAATTGGAAGGCTACTGATTCCTCCTAACTATACCAGAAAACAGACCCCCTCAATGGTACTAATAGGGGATATGTTTCGTGGCATAGTTTGGAGGAATCAGAGACCTTCCAATTCACCAACATGAAAATCTTCCCTTTGACTCACACCGAAAGGAGTATACAACACACACACACACACACACACACACACACACACACACACACACACACAATTTAAACAGATACAATTACAATACAGAATATGAAAATAGAATGACAAGAGGAACAAAACTTGCATGAATTTTGAGTCACTGTTGAGTACCAAGTTAAATAAATTTAAAAAAAAATTGGAAAATATATTACAAAGGCGGGAGAGAGATACAATACAAAATTACAATCAATGAATTTTTTAGTACTTTTTAGTATGACAAAACCTATGTGAATTAACTTTTTAGTACTTTTAAATATCACAAAAACTATGTGAATTAATTTTGAGTACTTTTTAATATCACAAAACCTATGTGAATTAATTTTGAGTACTTTTTAATATCACAAAACGACAATGAATGAATTTTTGAGTACTGCAGTTTTTTTGTGTGTTCTTTCCCCATCTAATTGAGACGTGGGAAGCCGACCAAGCAGAACACCTGAATCAGCCACTTGTCCTTCCTCTGTCTGTCTGTTTATCTGTCTGTGTGTGATGCAAGGCCCGCTCCTCGTTGTCTCTGCCTGGGTATTCATTCCATTTTTTTTAAACCCTGTGGGAATGTATGTGTCTGTTTGTTGTGGGGTGTTGAGTGGGTTGTTGGGGGGTGGATTGTTGCTCCCTCCTCCCTTCCTTAACTCATCTTATCCAGTAACCTTCCATTATACTGAATATGATGATTATAATGATGACGATGATTATGTTATATTATTATTATTATTATTTTTTTATCAATATATTTTTTATTATTTTTATTTTTATTATTAATATTATTTTTATTATTTTTATTTTTATTATTAATATTATTAATATATTATTGTTATTATTATTATTATTATTATTATTATTATTTTTATTATTATTATTATTATTATTTTTTTTTTTTTTTTTTTTTTTTTTTTTTTATTTATTCAGCTTATTCAGTTCTTTCCACTCATCATATGATATTACAAGCTCATATCAGTCACCCCTCTCACTCTCACTAACTTTTCTCTTTCACCCGTCACATCACTCTCTCACTTCTCTCTCCTCCGTCACCTCTCTCACTCATTTCCCTCACCCGTCACTGACTCACTCACTCACTCACTTCACTCTCCCCGTCACCTCGAATTCACTTTTTTCTTCCTCACCTACAGTACACCATCAGTAATTGTTAAAGTTAGTTCTTCCACACACCATTGTTTACTTCGGTCTATTTGTTGTCAGTCTACTCCAACCCACTCCTGAGAACTTTCCCATTCCATCTCTCCAACGACACAGGGTCAGAGCATATGAAGGGGAAAGAAATACTGCCTCCGTCGCTACATGTAAACAAACCCTTCAGGGTTTTTATACCCCCACCATAAATATTAGCCTAATCACCTTTCTAGAGGTTCAAACTCATCAATTCGGGACCACATTAAATGGGTAATACACTTTTGGTACATTAGAGCGAATTGACTCCTCCAACGTATGCCAGAAAACAGGACCAGAGTAAAAAAAATAATGGCGGCCTGTTGCTTGCAATTGTTTGGAGGAATTAGTTGCTCCATATTTACCAAGACCGTACTGCGCCCTTAAAGGTGAGTCTGTCCCATACATCAATACTTCTCGTGTACATTCTTATAACATGACCGCTGCTCTTCCTTGACATGTTGGGGGAAGGGAGTGAGTGAGTGAGTTTTAGAGCACCGCAGTATGATAAGATAGATAGAGAGCACCGGTATATACATAAGGCAAAGGTGGGGCAGAAGAATGTTCCTCAGATAGCATTGAGAGAGCAGCGTTGAATGATGTACCGCAAATGTGTGTTGTTGTTGTTGGTGGTGGTGGTGGCCCCCCTCCTCCTCAGAGGTGGGGTCCTAGCCACTCCTTCCAAATCCTTCAACAAAGCCAATGGTCTGTGTCCTTCGGCTGTGGAAATCGCACCCTGCAAGTGTATAGAACAGGCCGACGGTGAGCTAGACATGGATTGTTCTGAAGTGACCACCACGGCACAACTACAGACTGCCTTCCAAGCCACCTTCCCCTTCACAGAATTCAACTCGTTCACCCTCGCACCCATCGTACCCAGTGTCAATTTACTCGTCCTACCTCACGGGGTTTTCGGCGACATATCCTTCGAGTATGTTTACATCAGTGGCACCGATCTGGAGATAGTAGAAGAGGAGGCGTTCACGGCATCCAGGAACACACTGGTTAGTCTGAGCATCACGCAGAATAGGATCCAGTCATTCCCCTTCGAGACTTTACCTATATACACTGTGCTGCACATCCTTGACTTGACCGAGAACATGTTGCCTTACCTCCCTGATATTGTGTCGAGTCCCCTCAGATATCTCACACTGACGGGGAACATAGGCCTCTCCTTCGACACGGACACCTTCCCGGGGGCCAACAACATCATCGAAATCAACCTCAACCACATGCAGATCTCCAGCCTCCAGTCCAACTTGTTCTCGCAACTTAATTACATCGAACACATTGACCTCAGTCGCAACTACTTGTCAGGTCAGCTGCAGAGTGGGTTTATGGCTGTACCCATTGATTCTCTCAAGGTTCTAGACCTTAATGACAACCAGATTACCGATATAGCTGACGGAGCCATTTCAGGTATAGTATATAGTGTTTGTATTGTACTGTAAATGACATCTTATATACATAATTCCTCCAACCAAACTATGTTACAAAATAGATCCTCTATTAGCATGATTTGGGTGATATATTTCATATAATAGTTTGGAGGAATCAGTAACCCTGGAATTTACCATCAATAAGAGTATCTTCCCTTAAACGGACTCGAAAACTGATGAAAAATTACAGCTGTAGGTGTGTGTTAATATAGGTTAGTTCATAACATGTACTCCCTCGTCATATAATCCCTCACAATATTATTCCTTGTCATATCATCCTACGTCATATTATCCCTTATCCTATTATTTCTTATTAAATTATTCATTAAATCATCCCTTGCCATATCGCCCTTCGTCGTATTATCCCTTATTCTATTTTATCTAACTAT
The DNA here is from genome assembly GCA_033782935.1 of Petrolisthes cinctipes. Taxonomy (NCBI): domain Eukaryota; kingdom Metazoa; phylum Arthropoda; class Malacostraca; order Decapoda; family Porcellanidae; genus Petrolisthes; species Petrolisthes cinctipes. The sequence goes on from JAWQEG010000103.1 coordinate 25,316, forward strand.
TCTACTTTATGCATTTGATTTGATTCATTCCTTATCCAGGTGTGGCCAGATCAGTGCTCATCAACCTACAAAACAATCTCATCACAAGCCTGCCTGAAGACCAATGGGTACACCTCATTGACCAAATCACTCGTATCAATAGCATCGATCTCAGAGGTTAGTCAGTCAGTCAAATTTTTGTTTGTTGTTGCTGTTGCCAGGGCAGGAATTGCATATTAGAGTTTGTGCACGTGTGTGTATATAAATGTTGTGTGTATTATTGGTATATTTTATTAACATACAAATATTTCCGTGTATGATAGGAGTGTTTGTAAATTTTGTGTAATAGTTGTGTGTTTAATATATCATTGTGTGTGGTTATGAATTTTGCGTGCATGATTTGTGTGTTTATAAAAAAATTCGTTGACTATTTATCTGTTAATGAAAATTACGAGTATTAAAATTTGTGTTTATAAAGTTTTCCGCTTACTATTATTTTGTGTCCTAATAAAAACTGAGTGTAACAATATCAGTGAGTTTATAAATTTGATGTGTGTAACAGGGAACCCGCTGACGTGTGGCTGTGACGTGCTGTGGTTGGTGAGGAGTGAGGACAAGATGGCCAAGATACACGAGAATACAACCTGTGCTGACGGAACCATGTACCTCCATGACGTCCCACTTGAAGTACTCGTCAATAATTGCTGAGTGTTGTTGCCTGGCTGGTTGGGGGGAACGCATCGTGTGTGTTGTGGCTAGCAGTCATTATGGTAGACGGAACACAGATGCACGGAACACACAAGGAACATACACGAACGGAACACAGACCTATGGAACACAGACGAACGGAACACAACAGGACCCAGACCTACGAAATACAACGGAACACAGACCTATGGAACACAGACAAATGGAACCCAGACCTACGAAACACAACAGAACACAGACCTATGGAACACAGACGAACGGAACACGGACGAAAAACACAGACAGAACACACACAGAGCACAGACCTGGGAAGCATATTGTGGCAGACGGAGCACAGACTGACGAAACACACACTGACGGAATGCGGTTAGGAGAGAGAGAGAGAGAGAGAGAGAGAGAGAGAGAGAGAGAGAGAGAGAGAGAGAGAGAGAGAGAGAGAGAGAAAATACCATTCGTGGAGGAGCCTTCAAGTGTTTGTTTATTTCCTACGTTTTTTTTTTCCTTGATTTTTTTTTCTAATGGTGGGGTTAGTCTATGAGGACACAGATTTTTTTTTTTTTTTTTTTTTTTTTTTTTGGGGGGGGGGAGTGGATTGGTGTATAAAGCCACAGTTTTTTTTTTTTTTTTTTGGGGGGGGGGAGGGGATTGGTGCATGAGATCACAGTTTGTTTTGTTTTTTTATTATTTCTTTGAGGGGTGGCATTTCTTTATGAGGTCAAAGGCTTATATAAAAATCTGTTTGGTCAAATTAAACAGACGCCAATAATATCCAAAATGTTAAGAGGATACTGTAGTATACTTTTGATACTTTGGAGTGCCTTGATTCCTCCAAAGTATACCAGGAAACAGGACCAGATTGACAAAAATAATGGTGGCCTGTTGCTTGGAATATTTTGGAGGAATAAGTTGCTCCAGATTTACCATTTGTACTAGACTACCCCCTAAATTAAATCCTCATGAGTTAATTAATTATGGGGGTAATAAATATATACCGGTATAATTATCTTTGGTACAGTACTATCAAAGACAAAACTCGTGTCGCTGTCTTGTCCAATGATTTAATATAACTTGTGAAACATAATGAAAACCCAACCACAGTAACGTTTAGGCCCAGTATGGTTAGTCTACCTTATATTTTCACCAGATTTCACTAGACGATTTTTGTCTTTGATAGTACATACATTACAGTGTCATGATTCCTCCCAAGTATGCCAGGAAACAGCACCAGGTGAAAAATAAACTTAATGATGGCTGGCCTGTTGTCTGGAATAGTTTGTGGGAATTAGTAGTACCAGATTTACCCCCAATGCTGACTTCTCTCTCTAGTTTTGACTGGGATATTGTATTGAATGGTTAGGAGGGCTCACTAGAACTCTCCCTCACCACGAAGGCTTCCACTTATTCTACTTATTTAATTTTAAACCAATAAATCATAGGGTTTTAATGAGAGTTTATTATCAATCCATGCACGACTAAGGGAAGAAATGCAAAGAAAATTAAAGTAGAGAATACAGAGAATACAGAAATACAAGAAAGGGAAGAACACAGGAATTTGTGGAATAAAATAATACAAGGAATGAAGAAATGGAGTAATCTATTGTGGTCAAATTGGGAGGCTACTGAATCCTCCAAACTGTGCCAGGAGACATGCAGACTACATACGTATTATACTCAAGGTAATGTATCTGTTTTATGACATACTTTGGGGTAACCAGTAGTCCTTTAAATGATGACCACAAGACAAAAACCTTTATCATTTAAGGGAGATTTTCATGACATTAATTAAATAAGAAGGTTACAGAAATCTCCAAATCATGTCACGAAACAGATCCCCTAATAATATAATTGAGGAGATGTTGTTTCCTGACAATATCTGAAGGAATCACTGACTCTCCAGTTTATCCACTCCCCCCCCCCCAAAAAAAAAAAAAAAAAAAAATATATATATATATATATATGCAAATAAATCACTTGGTGGCACGTGATCCAGGAATATGCGTAAATCCACAAGGAAGGAAAAATAAACACGGAGTCCCAAGCGCCTTCGTGTATTCACATCTTCAGGGGAAATACAAAGTGTATTTCCCCTGAAGATGTGAATACACGAAAGCGCTTGGGACTCCGTGTTTATTTTTCCTTCCTTGTGGATTTACGCATATATATATATATATATATATATATATATATATATATATATATATATATATATATATATATATATATATATATATATATATATATATATATATATATATATATGTGAAGTGAGGTTTCTGTATATATATATATATATATATATATATATATATATATATAATTTCCTAATTTCCTCTAAACATACGCGAAATGAGTCTTAATAAAGATGTTTTGATTGTGGATATCCAATTTACGTATATTCCGGGGGATTTCGTTACCTCGCTTTGAGACAGGCTACACTAATTGTTACCAAGTATTTACACCTCAACACTTTATTGATTGTCATTAAGGGGGTATTAGGGTTGATGGTAAATCTAGAGCAACTGATTTCTCCAGACTATTCCAAACAAAGGGTCACCATTATTCTTGTTAATTTGATCCTGTTTCCTGACATACTTTTGAGGAATTAAGGGACTCTAATGTACAGTCGTGGACATAAGTTTCAATACACATATAGATAACTTAAACAAATTACTGTCTAATTTTTTCACGTTCTTATATGATGTTCTCGTTATGAAAAGTCAGTAGTTGTTTGTAGTTACTTAGAAGATGGTACTTAAGGGGAGATTCTCTTGTTAGTAGTTTGGAAGGCTACTGAATCCTCCTAACTATATTAGAAAACAAACACCCTCAATGGTACTAATATTGGATCTGTTTCATGGCATAATATAGTTTGGAGGAAACAGAGACCTTCAAAATCACCAACAAATAAATCTCCCCTTAACCAATTTATAAAAAAGTTTCTTAGCTAACAAACAGAGGAAAACTGTCAAACACTTACATGAGTCACCCCTATGTAGATGAATATTATTATCTTACTCGTGTACCCAAAGTATACTATATTGTCACCATATTTATGTAATTCCAACCTACACATGCAATACATCCATTTTCTATGTTGAATCTGTTCTCTATATCGATGCCTTGGTGTTCTTTTACATGATGGGGGCCCCTAATGCATTACGAAATTGTTAGTGTTATAACTTTTGAAATTGATGAAATGAGGATGAAAAAAGACCGCCCTAGGCCTGGAAGACCCTGTAGGTACGGTAGGACGAGGGAGAAGGTGACAGAGAGGTAGGACAGCAAGTACGAAGGAAACAGAAGGAAAGGAGGGACAACTGAAGAACTGAAAGGGAGTGTAGGCTACAGGGTCTAGCATCACCTAGTTTGGCCAACTATCGGACAGGCGCCATGTTGTTACCCAAGTAGACGGACACACTCATAGCTTATATTACTCGTCACAGTTTTGTAGGCAAAATAACTGGTTAGACAGTAATTATATTTTATTTTACATCGTTCTTTGGAGTGTCTTGATTCCTCCCAAGTGTGCCAGGAAACAGGACCAGATGAACAAAAATAATGGTGTTCTGTTGCTTGGAATAGTTTGGAGGAATCATTTGCTCCACATTTACCAACACTGTACTTCCCACTTAACATATAACATTAGACAATGCAATTTATAATAAGGGAAAATGTTCCTTTTGGTGAATTGGAGTGCCTTCATTCTACCAAAGTATACCAGGAAACAGGACCACATTGAGAATAATACCAGTTCCCTGCTGCTTGGAATAGTTTGGAGGAATTAGTTGCTCCAGATTTACCAACAACAAAATCTCCCCTTCAATGTTAACTATACCTAATTCACTCTAAGCTGACGTGAAATTGCAAACCCTAATTAACTTCTATATAACTCTGAAAGGGCTGAAGAAAATGTGCTGTAAATTTTCACATCTATTTCCTAAATGACTTCCCAAACAGTCAAAATATGGGCTTGATTACTATAGTCGTTTTGGAGTTAAAGAGGTTAGGAGTCAAAATTTTCACATCATCTTAGAGTGAACGGGGTAGAACTCAGTGAAAGCAGTACAGTATTACCACATTCCATTAAGGACCCTATGATCGTGTGTGAAACTTGGTAGCTTCTGATTCCTCTTGACTATATGCCACGAAACAAGCTCCTTCCATATAGGTGGTGTTTCGGGCAGCGTATTGAAAGACTCGCTAACCTCCAATTTTCTGACTACATCACATAAATTAGAGCCAATTAATAAGCAAGTGATCAGATTCCTGAAGGGGCTTTTTTTATACTTTATTATGTACCCTATGAAACTAAAGTGTTACACGGAGATTTTTTGTTTGGAAACTAAGAATCAAAGTTCAAAGATTATTTATATGACATTTACAGACCTCTTATTTGAGGGTAAGAGATACAATATTTCAGTTTAACAAAATACAAATACAGTATGGTACAAATCAATAGCAACAGTTACCTTCATATACTGTACAGTATAGTACTGTAAGCAGGGTATATGAAGAAATACAGTACCGGTACAGTATAGGCAATGCCTTGAGAATCGTAGTACTGTAGTTACATTTGTAGATACAACCTACAATTAAGAAATCCATTAGAACTAAAAAGATGTGTATACAGTACTATAATTATAATTTTACACAAATGTTATATAACTGAATCAAAACTGACCTTGTGTTATAATATCACCTAATTCCTCCAAAGAATGAAGGTTTAGTAATACAGTTTATTGTGTTATACAGCATAACTTCTACTGGTATAATTACCATGTTAAAGTGCTTTTTATATTTCTAATGGTATGTAATTTGTTATTTCAGTGCAAGCATATAAAAATATGGGAATAAACTATAAGTACTTCTCAAAGGTAAAATTAACACACAAAAATACGTACTGTATATAAGATTACAGTAAGGTACCTGACATTTACATATGTATGTATAGAAGAAATAATCCCTCTGGGCTTGGTGCTTCTATTCACAGATAAGTTAATTAATTATGTATACAATAATTTATAAAACTATGTAAAATAATATAAAAGTTTTAAAGAAAGCTATAGTAAGTGCTTGCACTGTACTAACCGAGCAGACGAAAGAGTTGTTGTTTGGGCTCCAATGTTGTCTTTTGACTTATTTATTTGCCCAAAGCTGCCTCCTCTGGGTATCTCTTGGGAACCTGTGCATTGTTTTGCCCATTCCTGGGTGCGTTGAACAACCCCATGCTGCACAAGAAGGCATTTTTTACTGTGGCTATAGGGAGGCTGACGGTGACGTTGGGTAACAACATGGCTCCTGTGTGTCACGTAACTCTGTTCAACCAATCAGCAACCAGCTCGATTAGAACCTAGTTGGCCAAACTCTCTATATCTACGGCTCTGGTTCTGACCACCTGAAAATAATTAAGCAGCAAGTAACCATGCATCTCTTAACATCTCACCCTCACCAGTTCAAAAAACGAGAATGACTGATGCCTTCCTCGTTCATATTCCAATCAATTTTACGTCTCGAATGCTTTCTACCGTAACCATCTCCTTAAAATACCGTAAAGGTGAAGACAAACTTACTTTCATACAACTTGGAGTATCTGACAATGCTACTCTGATCAGTCATTATTCTGACATAATAATATTATAGTAGATAACTCCTCACCTCCCTCTCAACCTCCACCACCTCTACATTTACCTACTCCCTCCCTCCTTCTCCTCAACCTCCACCACCTCTACATTTACCTCCTCCTCTTCCTCACCTCCCTCACAACCTCCACTACCTCTACATTTACATCCTACTACCCCCCCCCTCCTTTTCCTCCACCTCCACCACTTCTATATTTACCTACTCCTCGTCCTCCTCCTCCTCTCCTTCTTCTCCACCTCCAACACCTCTACAATTACCTCCTTCTCCTTCTCTATGGTCGTCAGAAATCCCCTCTCTCTTCCCTCACAACCCACCACCTCATGCACACCTCCTCACAGCGTGCCAACTGGTGGGAGAGAATACGAATATTTATTCACCCTTTTCTACACCCAACATTCATCCTTCATTTTCGAGTCTATGAATATCAAGGGTCTTGGTGTGGAAGGTGATGAGGCAGATAATTTGTAGCCAACTGTACATGCAAACACACTCAATGCTTCTTCGTGGTGCAGGTTTCCTCTGGTAAAACTCACAATTTGGCAAAAGAAAAAGCATATCGTTTGTATAGGCCCTATATAAGTGTGATTACTGTCTGTATGTACGAGTATATACAGTATCTCTCTCTCTCTCTCTCTCTCTCTCTCTCTCTCTCTCTCTCTCTCTCTCTCTCTCTCTCTCTCTCTCTCTCTCTCTCTCTCAAGCCAAAATAGGAGAGAGAGAGAGAGAGAGAGAGAGAGAGAGAGAGAGAGAGAGAGAGAGAGAGAGAGAGAGAGACTGGTAGAAGAAAGAAGCGAGCGAGGGAGTGGGGGAGGGAGAGAGACTGCAATAGTTGGAAACCTTATCATCGACCACCTCTCCGTCGCTGCTGCTGATATCTACACTTTTCCCTTCCCAGCCTCATCATGCACGTCGAGGACATGTCGTGGGAAGTGACACACACCGACGTTACATTCATCGTCTCCACCAGTCATGTCACAAGGTTACTGAGGGCATCCAATTTGTTCTCTCTCTCTCTCTCTCTCTCTCTCTCTCTCTCTCTCTCTCTCTCTCTCTCTCTCTCTCTCAACGAGGCGAAAATGTACTGCTGGCTCCCTCTTTTAATTTCTTGCTGTTTTTCTGTAAAGCAGTTGAAGCAATATTACATCAATTATTTACACACCTAACCCAGCCACTTACCCAACCAGTGTCTCTTTCTTCATACCCATTACCATTACCCCTGCTAACAGTAGTATAATGTGTGTAAAGAGAAGTTCCATCCAAATAGACATCTGATCTAAATAACAGTGAAGGTGTATGGGTAGTAAACAAGTAACACATTTGATCTTCACCCACACATTAAGGGGGTGCGGGAATAGGGGGGCAGGCTTGGGGGGGGTTAGGGGGGTGCGGGAGTAGGGGACAAGATTGGGGGGGTACGGGAGTAGGGGGACAGGCTTGGGGGGGTTTAGAGGGGTGCGGGAGTAGGGGACAGGATTGGGGGGGTACCGGGAGTAGGGGGACAGGCTTGGGGGAGGGTTAGGGGGGGTGCGGGAATGGGGGACAGGCTTTCTACCCACCCCAAGCCTGTCCCCCTCTTCCCCCCCCCCAAGCCTGTCCCCTACTCCCGCACCCCCCTAAAGGGAGATTCTCTTTTTGGTAAATTGAAGGGCTACTGATTCCTCCTAACTATGCCACGAAACAGACGACCTTAATGTTACAAATAGGGGATCTGTTTTGTGACATAGTTTGGAGGAATCAGATACCTGGTAGGCTACCTTTCAATTCACCAATAAGAGAATCTCCCCTTAATGGGTATAGTGAAAATGTTGACTACTGATTATTGTGGTATGAGTTCTTTACCTTGGTGTGAAGGCTATAGTGAATTATGTTGAGGCATAAAAACATGAATAAAAAGAATATGTGGTGATGGAAAGGAACTTGAAGGTGATGCAAAGATTACTGTATATAAAATTCATGATAAATGCTAGATGAGTGTGGGAATATATATTACACACATACACACACACACACACACACACACACACACACACACACACACACACACACACACACACACACACACACACACACACACACACACACACACACACACACATACACACACACACACACACACACACACACACACCCACACACAAGGACCCAGCAAATATACCAGTGACATAATTCTGACTAGGTGATAAAGGTCTGAGACAAGTTTACTACATGTACCGCCTCTGGGTAAAACACACACACACACACACACTAACCAAAAAATCCATGTGAGTGAGAGGTTGAAGGTTACCGTAAAAGATAGACAGGTGAGTGAGTTTGTGATGGAAAATATCTCTGATGGATTTGAGTTAGTGAAGGTTACCAAAATATTGATTAGACGAGTAAGTTTTGTGTGTATGTGTGTGAGAGTGAAGCTTACCAGTGCGAGTGAGTGAATGAATGAGTGAGTGAGTTTGGGAAGTACACAGACGAGTAAATGAGTGAGTTAGTGAACGTTACCAAAATATTTCACAGACGAGTAAGTTGTGTGTGTGTGTGTGAGTGAGTGAAGGTTACCAGTGCGAGTGAGTGAATGAATGAGTGAGTTTGGGAAGTAGACATGCAGACGAGTAAATGAGTGAGTTGGTGAGTAGGTATGGGAAGTAACCTTGGCAGTGTGGGATGGCAAGGTACAGGGTACAATCACACACACCTGACATTCTCCCTCACTGACACACACACACACACAAAAAAAAAAAAAAAAAAAAAAAAAAAAAATTACCTATGACACCATGTTGCTTGTCTCACTATCACTATCACCATCACTATCTGTCTCATTATCACCATCAATGTCTCACTATCACTATCTGTCTCATTATCACCATCAATGTCTCACTATCACTATATGTCTCATTATCACCATCACAAACTATCTCACTATCACTCTATGTCTCATTATCACCATCACTGTCTCACTATCACCACTAACTGTCTCACTATCACCATCACTGTCTCACTATCACTATATGTCTCATTATCACCATCACTGTCTCACTATCACCACTAACTGTCTCACTATCACTATATGTCTCATTATCACCATCACTGTCTCACTATCATCACTAACTGTCTCACTACCACTACTAACTGTTTCACTATCACCATCACTATCTGTTCCACTTTCACCATCACTGTCTCACTATCGGTTTCACTATCACCATCATTCATTCATCATTATTGTCACACACACCATCATTCTTTTTACACTTTGGTTTACATTATCCACTGTCACCATCATCTCTCTCACTTTTTTTTTCTCTCTCTTACACACTATCACCATCACAACATCACTAATCCCATCCCTTCCCTCATACCTCCTTACCTTCCCTTATCCTTCTTATATTCCATTATATCCCCTTACCTTCCCTCATACCTCCTTACCTTCCTTCATACCTCCTTCCTTATACCTTCCCTCATTCCCCCTTACCTTCCCTCATACCTCCTTACCTTCCCTCATACCTCCTTCCTTATACCTTCCCTCATTCCCCCTTACCTTCCCTCATACCTCCTTACCTTCCCTCATACCTCCTTCATTACCTTCCCTCATTCCCCCTTACCTTCCCTCATACCCCCTTACCTTCCCTCATACCTCCTTCCTTATACCTTCCCTCATTCCCCCTTACCTTCCCTCATACCTCCTTACCTTCCCTCATACCTCCTTCATTACCTTCCCTCATTCCCCTTACCTTCCCTCATACCCCCTTACCTTCCCTCATACCTCCTTCCTTATACCTTCCCTCATTCCCCCTTACCTTCCCTCATACCTCCTTACCTTCCCTCATACCTCCTTCATTACCTTCCCTCATTCCCCCTTACCTTCCCTCATACCCCCTTACCTTCCCTCATACCTCCTTCCTTATACCTTCCCTCATACCCCCTTACCTTCCCTCATTCCCCCTTACCTTCCCTCATACCTCCTTACCTTCCCTCATACCTCCTTCCTTACCTTCCCTCATTCCTCCTTACCTTCCCTCATACCTCCTTCCTTATACCTTCCCTCATTCCCCCTTACCTTCCCTCATACCTCCTTACCTTCCCTCATACCTCCTTCCTTACCTTCCCTCATTCCCCCTTACCTTCCCTTATATATCCTTCCTTACCTACCCTCATACCTCCTTACCTTCCCTCATTCCCCTTACCTTCCCTCATATATCCTTCCTTACCTTCCCTCATACCCCCTTACCTTCCCTCATTCCCCCTTACCTTCCCTCATATATCCTTCCTTACCTTCCCTCATACCCCCTTACCTTCCCTCATTCCCCCTTACCTTCCCTCATACCTCCTTACCTTCCCTCATACTTCCTTCCTTACCTGTCCTCATTCCCCCTTACCTTCCCTCATACCTCCTTACCTTCCCTCATACCTCCTTCCTTACCTGCCCTCATATCCTCTTACTTTCCCTCATACCTCCTTACCTTCCCTCATACTTCCTTACCTTCCCTCATACCTCCTTACCTTCCTTCCCTTCTCTCATACCTCCTTCTGTACCTATCCTATCCCTCATACGGCAGACCAAGGTCACCTGATAAGATACCACTCACTCTCTACTTAAGCAAAGGGTCGAATAGACACCACCCAACACACGACAGGAACCAGACACACACACCATCATGTTGACAACACTCCTGCTGGTGACACTGCTGGGGTTCGAAGTGAAGGCTGCCATTACTCAACCCCAACCTAGAGAATGGCCCTGTCCTGTAGCAGCTGATTTAGATCCCTGTGTTTGCACTACTGATGCTGATCTCAACCTCTACCTCGACTGTTCTGATATAACTAGCACTTCACAACTACAAGATGTATTTACAAGAACAATCTTCCCTTTTTCTGACTTCATGGACCTTACCATCAACCCTGCTGAATCACACAATGAGTTCACTAAAATTTTGGCTGGTACATTTGGTTTAGTTACTTTCCAGAATATCCTCATATCAAACACACTCATTGACACCATCGAGGAGGAGGCATTAGTCTACTCCCACTCTACCTTGGGAAATCTTGAAGTCTCCAACAATAACCTCCAAGAGTTTCCCTTCGAGACTTTGTACCTGTTTGAAGTGTTGCGTGAACTAAGGATGGCCAACAACAAACTAAATTCACTGCCAGACATCCAGTCAGAAACACTGATTCTATTGGACCTATCCGGAAACCTTGGCTTGACTCTGACACCCCTCACCTTTGGTGGAGCAACCCACATCGAAGAAATTTGGCTGCGTGAGATGGGCCTAACAGTGGACACCGGCAACGCTATCACAGATGTTCCCAAGGATGTGTTCGCTAACAACCTATACCTTAGTTATCTGGACCTGAGTGGTAACGAGTTTTCCTTCACAATCATAGAGTCCTTCATCAACCCACCCACCTCGACCCTTGACTTTGTGGGCCTCAATGGCAACGACATCGTTAACGTTCACCCACTGTCTATCACAGGTGATCTATTAATACGTCCACCATATTGTAAACAAACTATAGGATATTATAAATCGTAACTGTGATACTAAATAATATAATGGTAATAACTTTTCATCATTCATTGCCCAACCAAAAGGAGTAACCATTTATTACAATGGCTCTGGTTCAATGCGTGTGTGTGTGTACAATTATTTCGTGGGTACAGTCAACACCTGCTTTATATTCCTTGTCAGGTCTGAACGATGTGGGTGCAAGAGTCCAGCTGAGGAATAACAAGGTAACTGAACTGTGTGAGGATGACTGGAGCCAACTCATGGAACAACTCGATACTGACAACTCTCTCGACCTCAGAGGTAAATTATCACTGTACTGTACTGTTGTCTGAATGAAGAAATGAGGAAAGGGGACTCTTAAAACTAACTCCACACTGACAACCCTCTCGTCCTCAGAGGTAAACTAACTGTACTGTTGTTTGAATTTTGGAACGAGGTAAATTTGACTCTTTAAATCAATTCGACACTGACAACTCTCTCAACCAGAGATATTTTATCACTGTACTGTATTGATGACTGAATGATGAAACGAGGTAGGGCAACTTATTGATTTACTATAGTCTTAATAATTATATGTACTGAGGGACTATTTTTACCCATTTCTTGACGGTACTTTTATTCCTGTAGTTTGGATTTTGAAATGTTTAAGGGACTCTTTAAATTACTGTATAGTCTCAATAATGATTCATACTGAGGGACTTTCTATCAATTTCTTGATGGAACTTTTGTTCCTGTTGTTATGCTTGTTTGTTTGTTACCATTAGATACCACTATAATCACATGTTGGATATATTACAGTGTTAGGTTTATCTTTATATTACTTGATATCACATGAGGTTTTTTTTTTATTCATATGTAGCCAATTTAAATTATCACCCCTTTAATTTGTACCCTTCTCCTTCTTCCCTTGGTTGAAGATAATCCTCTGAGGTGCGGCTGTGATACCCAGTGGTTGGTACAACGAGTAGATGTAATGAAGAAAATCAACAATCAAACCGCCTGTGCCACTGGTAACCTTCTACACGATCTGCCAGCGGATTGGTTTGTCAGTCACTGCCCGGACGAAACATGCTCCATTAATAGAAAAAAGTAACTTACTTGACCGTCATTTCTTTCTACTGGAGGTTCAAATGGAGTAATTCTCGTCCAAGATTATAATGAAATTTGCAACGTTAATAGAAAATAACTTGCCCGTCATTTCCTTCTACTTGAGGACTACATGGAATAATTACTCATTCTCGTCCCAGCATTATAATGAAACTTGCATCGTTAATAAAGAGTAAATTATTATCTTAGTTTCTATGTGTGGTACAATCATATACTTTCACTAAAGATTTACTTGTCATGCCATTCTGAGACGTGTGTACCAAAATCCATGTGAAAAATACGTTTTGTTCAAGGGAGTAGTAACAGTGTTGGTAAATCTGGAGTAACTAATTCCTCCAAACTATTCCAAGCACAAACCTATATACCATTGTTATTGTTCATCTGGTCCCGTTTCCTGGCATACTTTGGAGGAATCAAGACACTCCAATGTACCAAAAGTATACTATCTCCTCATGAGGGTCCTTGTATTTTGAGTGATTTCGAGGGCTGCCGATTCCTTAAAAAAATAAAAAAATATATATAAAAAAATGCAACTAAACAGATCTCCTGCTTGTTAGTCCCATCCAGTTTGCCCATAATAAATGTATCTCTAGGAATATAGGCTTTTGTGTGTGAAAGAAAGTACATGTATGTTTATTTACATTGTGTTGACCTATTTTCATATTAAGGGACCTCGTGATGTAGTAAAAAAAAAAAAAAAAAATGGGAGGTTAGCGAGTCCTTCAAATATTGCTACGAAACACACACACCTCTATTGAAGAAGCTTGTTTCATGGCATAGTCAGGAGGAATCAGAAGCCACCAAGTCTCATACACAATCACAGGGTCCTTAAGATAATTATATATAAGAAAGTTAGCATTTGATTATTTGAACATGATAGTAAATGAGGTTAAAGGGGGAAATACATATTGAGGACATGGGAGTGCCTTGATTCCTCCATTGTATGCCAGGAAACAGGACCATTTTAATAATCATAATGGTGACCTGGTGCTTGGAATGGTTTGGAGGAATCAGTTGCTCCAGATTTACCACCAACACTGTTATATCCCTGGATGGTTTGTAACTTTGATAAATAAATAACAGAATGAATATGATATAGTTTGTTTTGGGTGAATTAGAGGGTTAATGATTCCTCCAAATTATATTACACAACACAACCTCTTTACTCATAATATATTTGTTCAATACAAAACGACATGGTTCTGTGGAATTAGAGATACGTAAATATTATTACTATTATTTTTTTTTTTTATTATTATTATTATTAAGGACCCTGTGATCGTGTATGAGACTTGGTGGCTTCTGATTCCTACTGACTATCCCACGAAACAAGCTTCTTTAATATAGTTGGTGTTTCGTGTCAATGTTTGAAGGACCCACTAACCTTCAATATTCTGACTACAACACGGGGGTCCCTTTAATGCATTCCTTGGATCATTAAGATTTCATATCTGTAAGTTAAAAACTGATACAATAAAAATTGATGGATTAGTTTGTGATTCATTGATTGGTTAATTGATTGATATTAGGCGCCGAAACAACGAGGTCATATAGCGCCAGAAGAAGGCGATAGAGAGGTGAGACAGCAAGCAGCAAGGAATGAAAGAAAAGAGGGACAGTTGAAGAACTGAAAGGAAGTTGCTGGGGCACACTGGGCATAGGCTTCATAAAGCCCGTTACCGTAGCCCAAGTCAACTGCTACTCACTCACACACACACACACACACGTCACTACTTCGAACTGGTACCAAGCCACAGAGGGAGGGAAGTGAGGGTAATTTCCAAATACAGCAGCTGTTATGGTACCAGCGAGGGTGTTTTACGACGTTCGGTAATCTAATAGATAGTGCCTGAAACTCGATTTGGAAAAGTAAATATTCTCAGCCCCTCACCTGAAAGGATTCGATCTCCCGACCTATAGTTTACGAGTCCAGAACACTAACCACTCAGCCACCTCCCCAAAATACATATAACAGCTAGTACTTAAAGCAGTGACTGTAGAAACATTTTAACAACCTTTGTTAATCTATTTCTAATTAGTACAAGCTTGTTTAAGTTAAAGCATTATGATTACACTATAATTTTCATTGGATGAACACAGTTTATTAAATTACCATTATATTTCTTAAAGTATTACATGCTTTTGATACCTAATACTAATACTGTATACAAATACATATGAATAAAAAAATATACTATATACAGTATATATATGCTTAACATCTGATAAATATTGACACGTTCATATTGAGTTCTATTAATGCTGTCAATCTTAAACGTGGACAGAAACAATGTATTCACTGTCTCATCCAATGGTTAGTAAAGCGTCAGTACTCTCACAGATCCCGACCAGAACCAAGGCCAAGAGATATCACTTGGCCTTGACCAGAAGGACATATATTTCTCTGAGTATAGACCGTGTGTGGTAGAAGTTATGGATCAAGGCTGTACAATACTGTGGGTTAATTTTGGAGCATAGTCCTCCAAACTCTGCTATAGAACACATCTCCTACCTACCCTCATACTCTCAGACTCTGTTTCTTGGCATAGTTTGCAGGAATCAATGATTATGTATCCGTTCTGTGTACAAAAAAATAAATGAAAATTGACACTTGGATTGTAAAGATAAAAGTGACCATATGATATTCCTATAAATTGTCTCATTGTCTTTCTCAGCTCATTGTTTCGAAAGTGGGCGAAGTATATAAATCCAACACTAACCTCAAAAAGCCTAACAACTTAAACTAACCAAATATAACCGAACCAAACCTAACCAAACAAGAGGGTGGCAAGCAGTGGTAATGAGACAAGCGCATATACAAAAGGGAGATATTATGCTCACTGGCCACATGGATATATTTCTTCCAGCTTAGAGGTAAAATACAGTGAGAGTTGTCAGGGTTATGTGTGTGGTTATCTTGTACTGCACTCGCAATCCAAAATATATATTCAAGCTTGCTTCGAATAGCTTGATTGAGTATTAAGCGAACTCAAGCAAATATTAAACAGGATAAGCGTTGTAATTGGTTTACTAGTATGTTAAATGATTCGAAACTTCAACAAGACCTGCATGGATACAAATATTAAATAGGATAAGCGTTATAATTGGTTTACTAGTATGTCAAATGATTCGAAACTTCAATAAGACCTGGATACAAATTTTGGATTGCGTCTGTACGTACATAATGACCAAATAATGCTTGAGGAAAGTTAAAGCTGAAGAGAGAGAGAGAGAGAGAGAGAGAGAGAGAGAGAGAGAGAGAGAGAGAGAGAGAGAGAGAGAGAGAGAGAGAATGGAAACAGGCAGATGTGACTTGATAAGATATCCCTGATTAGGTACTTAAACAATTGACAAACCAAGCACCATCCAACACAAGACAGACCCAAACACACCATCATGTTGAAAACACTCCTGCTGGTGACACTGCTGGGGTCTAGGGTGAAGGCTGCCATTACTCAACCCCAACCTAAAGAATGGCCCTGTCCTGTAGCAACTGAAATATACCCATGTGTCTGCACTACTGATGCTGATCTCAACCTCTACCTCGACTGTTCTGATGTGAATAGCAATACACAACTACAGGATGTATTTACAAAAACCACCTTCCCATTTCCTAACTTCTACACCTTGACCATCATTCCTTCAATACCCAAGAATCAGCTCACAGCACTTACGGCAGGTATATTCGGTTCAGTCACGTTCCATAAAATCTTCATCTCAAACACATACATTAGCACCATCGAGGAGGAAACTCTCGTCAACTGTCACGATACACTGGAGATCTTTGATCTTAATGACAACATCCTTGCATATTTTCCCTTTGAAACTTTGGAACTGTTCTATGTGCTGCGTGAACTGAGACTGGCCAACAACCAACTGGCTACACTACCGGACCTTAAATCAGGAATACTGTGGTACCTTGACTTGTCTGGTAATGCTGGTTTGTCACTGACGGCCTCCACCTTTGCTGGATTACCACTAGCATCAGTGATACATCTACGTAACATGGGTCTGGGCACCACCACAGATCCCTCCACAATTGTCCCTCCTGATGTTTTCGCCGCCAACCCGGACCTGAGAGATCTCGACATGAGCAATAACGTGATTGAAGGAATTCTCCAAGAGGCGACATTCAACCCACCCTTCCAGTCCCTCCATGAACTGAATTTAAACCACAACAGAATCTCCGACATTCACCCACTGGCCATTACAGGTGACTCACTCACTCACTCATCTAGTATCTACCTCTAGCATTCTCCAGTGTGTTTGTTAATTACTGTAAAATATTCAATGGTCAAATATAAGAATAGCTAAGGTCCAGTGACAATATAGTTTGGAGGAATTGGTAGCCCCACAATTATTGTTCTCCAGCATGAAACGACCCCCTTTAATTAAACAGCCCTTTTTCTTTTTGGTCGATTTGTAGGTCTGGCAAATGGGGCGTCCGTCCAACTGATGAGCAACAAGATCCCAGTCCTCGACGTGGCCAACTGGGGTCCACTCCTGTCACAACTCACCTCTGACAACGCTCTCGACCTTAGGGGTGAGCTGGTGTAGCTGTTGTTGTTGTTGTTGTTGTTAATGGTGGTGGTGTGTGGGTTGATGTCGTAGTTGACGTTGTTGTAAATGTTGCTCTTGACATTATCGTAGTTATTTCTGGAGTGTTTGTGTGTGTATACCTTTTATAGTGCACAATTATATATGTGTGTGTGCATGTATATATTTTTCCATACATATTTTGTGCAAATTTCTCCCTCGTCAAACCCAAGATCTAGATCTTGGTCAAACCTACTCATTTATTCCTTCGTGGTGTGGTGGTTTCCAGATAATCCCCTGCTGTGTGGCTGTGACCTCTACTGGTTGGCGAACGACGCAACACTCATGAAGAAGATACACAACGAGACCACGTGTTCGACAGGAGGCTTGGTATACGATCTGCCCCTCGAGTGGTTCACTGAGCACTGTCCTGGTGGGCCCGTCCTCATACAGTAAACAAACACAGATCACCATCACCAATACTAGAAACTAGAAACTGAAACTCTCACCGTCACTGAAACTAGAATAAACACAGATCACCTCTACTGTTCTTCTCTCACCGTCACCGAAACTAGAATAAACACAAGATCACCTCTACTGTTTTTCTCTGACCTTCACTGAAACTAAAATAAACACAGATCACCTCTAGGCCTACTGTTCTTCTCTGACCTTCACTGAATCTAGAATAAACACAGATCACCTTCACTTACTTTCTCGCATTTGTAGTAAACAAAGACCTGTATTTATTCTCTCACCGTCCTTTTATCATTAAAAATTCTTAAAGGGATAGATACTCTCTTGGCAGTTACCTCTAGACGGCTACTGATTCCTTCTAACGATACCATGAAACACATTCCCAATTAGCAACAACACGGAGATAGTATGCTTCCTGGCAATAAGAGACAATCCCTTCCTTTCCAAAGCTAGTAGCAAAAAATACATAAAGGGAGGAGCTGGTGAATTGTTGCTAGGTTAAAAAGTAAAGGATAATAGAGGCATTGCATTCATTATTATTATATCAAGGGACACCATCCAACCAACCAACCTTGTTATACGTGTTTATCATATATAACTTTTAACTAAAGCTTTACCATAAATTACTTACAACCCACTGCAGCAAAGAATGAAGGCTTACGCTTACACCCACCCACACCCACTTTTGCTTCGTGGCAGTTTTTTATAGCTATCTAGCTCTGACGCCTCGCTCCCTCCGGGAACTTCCCCGAAGGGGGTGGCCACGGCAGAAGAGTTTCCAGTTTTCCCTGTTCCAGCACTCCCTCCTTACTTGTTCCCAAGGATATTATCCTCATTTGTTCCAGCCCTCCTCCGCCCCTCACGTTTTTCTTCTTCACATACTCTTCCACTTTGTTCTGCCGTACACCACCTCCACAAACTCCTCACCTTACATTCTCTCCACTTGTCCAATCCACCTCAATGTTAATATTACGCTTCACCCTCTCAACCACTCCACACTCAATACCAATTGATTTCTCTCTCATTACTTTCTCCATCCCATTTAATTAACAAGTCCACATGCTCTTCTCAAGGAAGTAATTTCCACACACCTATTCTAGACTGATGAGCCCCACTCCATGTCCATATCTCTGACGCATATGTCAGTGTTGGCAGGAATTTACCATTTCGTAGTCCCCTCTTCACTTCCATACTCACACTTCTACCCAGTGATCCTATGACCTGTCTACTCGTCACTTCTCTCCCCCTAATTTCTCCTCCCATACTACCATGTCTACACAGAACTGTTCCCAGGTACTTAAACTCCCTCACCTCCTTCATCCTCTCAACCCATAGAATTATCTTGCACTTAGTCCAAGTTGGTACTCCCACTCTATAAGGCGTAGCAATATCAATCACTTCAGTTTCTGCCCTCTCAAATACCATCAACTTACTTTTACCAACATTCACCTTCAGTTTCTGTCGTTAACACACTTTTTGAAACTCATCCACCACCCTCTGCAACTCCCTTTCACTCTCGGCCATCAACAAAGTATCATCAGGAAATAAACTTGCCAATAAGGACCAATTTACTCCATTCAACCTCAGTCAGACCATCCACTTTAGTCGTATCTCCCTCATACAACCATCCATATTGACATTGAACAGCCACGGTGACATAACACTCCCTTGCCTCAACTCTACACTATTATAAAAAATTTCACTCCAATCGCCCTCTACTCGCACACATGCTTTTGCCTCTCGATAAAAGGACTCGCTAACCTCCAATTTTCTGACATCACACACAGGGTCCCTTACAGGCTTCTGGTTCCTCCTGACTATGCCACGAAACAAGCTGCTTCAATGTAGGTGTGTGTTTCGTGGCAATATTTGAAGGACTCCCTAACCTCCAATTTGTTTACTACATCACACACAGGGTTCCTCAAGTCGATGGCAGATTACGTGGTCAGTGTGAGAGTCAAGTAATCAAGTATTTATTAACTTTGTAATTTCTCCACAACAAAGTTAATAAATAGTTTTGAACATTATGGCTGTACAAAAATAGTGTTTGGTATATATTTTATTATTTATACAAAAGGTACCATTATAAACCAATGGTAAACCTTGAACTATAGACAAATTCCATCTTAGCAGCTAGTCAGTCTACCTAGGATTTATTTAACAACCTGCAGGACTTGTCAAGCTGAACCCGAGAACCTGCAGGACGTGTCAAGCTGATCCCGAGAACCTGCAGGACATGTCAAGCTGATCCTGAGAACCTGTAGGACATGTCAAGCTGAACCCGAGAACCTGCAGGACGTGTCAATGCATAATTTAGATTTTACATATACAATATAATACACATCACAGATTAAACAGCCTGACAACAACTGGAATTCAGGCATATAATTATAATAATGATTTGCTGCAGGACCAAGATGAGGCCACCACAGAGCCAGGACAAGGCCACCACAGGACCAGTACGAGGCCGCCACAGGACCAGTACGAGGCCGCCACAGGACCAGTACAAGGCCACCACAAGACCAGTACAAGGCCACCACAGGACCAAGACGAGGCCACTACAGGACCAGTACAAGGCCACCACAGGACCAGTAAGAGGCCAACTCAGGACCAGTACAAGGCCACCACAGGACCAAGACAAGGCCACCACAGGACCAAGACGAGGCCACCACAGGACCAAGACGAGGCCAACTCAGGACCAAGATGAGGCCACCACAGGATAATAATAATAATAATAATACCAAGAGGTGACCATCATACTTCAGCTTACTAACCTGTTGAAGAGTGGTCAGGTGTGTGTGTGTGTCAGTTCACTGTAGCAGTAATGTAATATTCAAGGCTTCATGGAATGTACGACCGCTTTACTACATCCAAACACAATAAATTTCTTTTTTACCAACGATACACTATCCTTCTGACCTCTTTAATTTATTCATCCAAATACAATTAACTTTTTTATTTACCACCATTGTTATCCTTCTGACCTCTTTATTTATTGATCCATTCCAGTTGTACAGACAATAAACTTCTTTTTTTACCACCATTGTTATCCTTCTGACCTCTTTATTTATTCATTCCATTCCATCCAAATACAACAAACCTCTTTTTTTACCACCATTACAATCCTTTTAGCCTCCTCTGGAGATACCTGCCCTACCATAATTAATCCTCAATGCCCAGATGGTAGTAATTAAGCTGGGAGCACCTCTACTGTGGGAGACGGTGCCAGATTTTTTTATTTTGTTTTTATTTCTGGTGTTCCGGTAACGTACAACTCCTGGGCGAGGCGGGGGGAATCTGGGAACAAGGCTAACGGGAAACCTGAGCACCCCCCCACGCTAACCCGCACTGCACCCCGACACACACACCTCCCCGCACTTCACCCCCCCACACTGCCCCGCACTTCCCAACCAACCAACCAACCGACTGACCGAGCACAAAACTCGGTCCAAAAGTCATGTAGGGAAAGGGAAAGGCCATCAAAGATCAGTCACGAATTTCATCAATTTGCACAAAAATAGCCATGGCGAATGTTTTCAAATTACACTACTATAACGGCGGGGAGAGTGGTCATGTGATGCGGCCTGTCTTGTTATACCGGTGAGAGTGGTCAGGGTTTGGCCCGGACTGACCCCTGGAGGAGGATGACATGTTGGAGGTGCTCGTGCTTGTTGGTGCTAGTCCATTCACGGCCAAGTTAAAGAGACCGAACACCTGGGCTAGAGCCTCACGCACACCATCAGACATCAGTCCTTTATCGGTGTCACTCCCACCTCCACCATACAGCGCTGTAAAACAAACGTACAAGATTGATATGTTACCATCAGTGATATTACAGTAAACTTTCACTGTACACCAAACATACAAGAATAATGTTACCATCAGTGATATTACAGTAAACTCATTTTACACAGGGATTATGTATGTATGTGAAAAAGAGTGTGTGTGTGTGTGAGTGTAATGAATTTATGTATGTACCCTAAACACTTTCTGTACACTACGTTACTTACACACCCATAATACCAGTGTACTGTACAAAAATTAGGGTTTTCTATACACAGTTTCATTACACACACTACACTCACTTCACACCCATAATACTAAATACTGTATCTATTTTTGACTATATTGTTTTCTCTTTTATTTGTCCTCCGAAAATTTGATTGAAAGCAAGTTCTTTCTTCATAATATTAGCTGTGAATATTTACTATCAGTCAGTAAATTGGAGGTAAACGAGTCCTTCAAATACTGCCACGAAACACACACACACACGAATATGGAAGGAGCTTGTTTTGTGGCATGGTTAGGAGGAATTTGAAGCCACCAATTCTCATCCACGATCACAGGGTCGGTCCTTAAGGGGAGATTCTTTCATTGGTGAATTGGAAGGTCTCTGATTCCTCCAAACTATGCCATGAAACAAATCCCTTATTAGTACCATTGAGGGCATCTTTTGTTTTCTGGTATAGTTTGGAGGAATCAGTAAAGTTCCAAATAACTAACAAGAGAATCTCCCCTTAAGGACCCTGTGATTGTGTATGAGAATTGGAGGCATCTGATTCCTCCTGACTATGCCACAAAACAAGCTCCTTCCATATAAGTGTGAGTGTTTCATGACAATATTTGAAGGCCTCATTTACCTCAAATTTTATGACTACATCACAGGGTCCTGTAATTTTAAAAGTTGGAAATATGCTTAAGAGAGCTAAGCTGCAGAAGCAACCCATTCTGTTTTATAATTCATTATAATATTATAACAGAAAATTGATTGATTGATTGATTGATATTAGTCATATGGCGCCCGAGGAGGAAGGTGATTGAGAGGCGGAACAGTATACACCACAAAAGGTAACAGATGGAAAAAAAAAAAAGGGACAGTTGGAGAAGTGAAAGCCCCTTTTAGTGGCCTTTTACGACAAGCAGAGACACTGAGGAGGAAGGGAAGGAACGAAGAAAGGAAGGAAGGAAGGAAGGAAGGAAGGAAGGAAGGAAGGAAGGAAGGAAGGAAGGAAGGAAGGAAGGAAGGAAGGAAGGAAGGATGGGAAGGAAGGAAGGGAAGGAAGGAAGGGAAGGAAGGAAGGGAAGGAAGGAAGGAAGGAAGGAAGGAAGGGAAGGAAGGAAGGAAGGGAAGGAAGGAAGGAAGGAAGGAAGGAAGGAAGGAAGGAAGGAAGGAAGGAAGGAAGGAAGGAAGGAAGGAAGGAAGGAAGGAAGGAAGGAAGGAAGGAAGGAAGGGGACAGTTGGAGAAGTGAAAGCCCCATTCTGCATAAAACATAAAAATTAGTTCTTACCATTTGCAGTAATAACTGGCTCGCTGGGTTCCACCGCGACATCGCTGATGTCAACAAGAGTGGAGTCTCCTCGTAGCCGCCTCTCCCTCACTGTGGCGGCCAATAACACAGCAGCATTGAGTCGCTCCAATAATCGATACATTCCCAAGTCCACCTGGAGGCCCAAATGTTCACTATTATTACATAAACTCTCATTTAACTCTGGCATTATGTATGTATGTGAAAGAGTGTGTGTGTGTGTTTGTAATGAATGTATGTATGTACTGTAAACACATTATACACTACATTACTTACACACCAATAATACCAATGTAACGTACAAAAACAAAACAGGGTTTTCTGTACACAGTTTCATTACACACCCATAACACCAGTGTACTGTACAATAAGGGTTTTCTGTACACAGTTTCATTACACTCCCATAATACCAGTGTACTGTACGAGGCGTCGGAGCTATAGATAGATACAGAAATATATATTACCTATTCTGACATTAGAGCAGTAACATATGGAGATATTAATATATATTACCTGTTCTGACATTAGAGCAGTAATCTGGCCAAAGACAACCGTCTGACGTGTGTTGATGAGGTGTGCAAGGTGACACAGAGAGCGGTACAATGGGTGGGACTCATCGTGTGTCATGGGGGGAGTGTTGTAACGATGTGAAGTGGTGTGTGGAGGCGTCAGACTGTCTGCTCCACCTGCCGCCACTGCTCCCCCCCCAGGAGGTGTGTGTGACCCTTGGCCCCGGTAATGGGAGGAGAGCCTGGGAGAGTTACTGCGGGATGTCGAGTGGCTGTTACCCAGGTAGCCCTCCCCGCTGTTACTCTCGTGACGTCTCCCATCAAGGCTTTCGTCCGGTCCGCCACGGTACAATGGGCGCTGGTCTTTTTGTGACCCAGAGTACCCCTGAGGTCCACCAATGGGTCCTAGTGGCTTTGCTGACACACCCTGAGCACCCACCACCACCACTCCACCAAGGGACGCCTCCTGCTGCTCCTTCAGCTGGCGGCGGCGTCTCTTGCTCCACAGCTCATGGCAGTCCTGGTACTTGGGTAGTGGTGGAGGCTCCATTCTGTACACATAACAAAATATTATCCATTTGGGTATTGGTGGAGGCTCCATTCTGTATACATAATAAAATATTAACCATATCTCACACTAGGAATGTACACGGTGGAAATTGTACACAAATTAACAACAATGCTGAAACAATATGGCTGCTTCAAAATAACAAGTGCTGAAACAAAATATGGCTGTTTCATTCTATACACACAAGAAAAATAAGAATTTTAATTTATTTACATAACTAACAATATAAATAAGTACAGGCAGTAGTAGCAGATATTTCTGTACTAAAGAAATATTGCTGCCCTCTTCTTTTAGTTACACCAGTATACTAATCTTAAACTAAATTCGAAGAGGAAAAAGATTCACAAACAGCCAACCTATCTCCCAAATCCAGGTCAAGCAAAATTCACACACAGCCAACCTAACTCACAAATCCATGTCAAGCAAGATTTACAAACAGCCAACTCAACTCACAAATCCGGGTCACCGACATTCTTAGGGAAATAGATTAAAAAACAGGCAACCTAACTCACAAATCTGGGTCGACGTTCTTGAGCCAGGTGCTGTTGAGGGCGTTTTCAGCACTGATCCGCTTGGAGGGGTCAAGTTTGAGCATCTGGTCCAGCAGCTCCAGTGCCGGTTGTGGCATCTTGTCCTTGAAGTCCTCTGAGATCCTCCTGCGGTAGGTCTTCTTGGGCTTCATGGTGCCCCAGCCCGGCAGCTTCACTATGTCCGGCCAGTCCGCTGGGGAAGGCGTCCCACACACACGGGAAATCACATCCAGCTGCATGGCTTCAGTGCTTGCCTGCAGGAGATGATTGATTGGTTGATTGGTTGGTTGGTTGGTTGGTTGGTTGGTTGGTTGGTTGGTTGATTGATTGATTGATTGATTGAATGATTGACTGAGTGATATTGGGCGCCATAACAACGAGGTCATGTGGCGCCCGAGGAAGGGGATTGATTGATATTAGGTGCCGCAACAGCGAGGTCATGTGGCACCCAAGGAAGAAGGTGATTGAGAGGTGGGACAGTAAGCACACCAAAAGGGACAAGATGAAAAAAAAAGGGGACAGTTGGAGAAGTGAAAGCCCCTTTCAATAGCCTTTTACGACAAGCAGGGATACTGGGGAGGTATTCATGGCTCCCACCCACTTACCTACCCCAGGGGGACTAGACAACAGAGTATACTACCTCCTTACATCACAGATATATTACTGCTCTATTTTTACTTTGATCAGGCGTGCGTGTTTATTGAACAAACGCAAAGACAAACCCCTCTTCCACCTAAATTATAAACCAGCATAGTGACTTCCAAATATCACACCAAATAGCTCTTAGTTATACTATACCCTTAAGGACCCTATGATCGTGTATGAGACCTGGTGGAGGCTTCGGATTCCTCTAGACCATGCCACGAAACAAGCTCCTTCCAAATAAGTGTGTGTTTCGTGGCAATGTTTTCCAATTTTCTGACTACATCACAGGTTTCTTTAATTAAACAACAAGCAACCATTCTTGTTAAGCATTACTTTCCTTCATGATGAATCATTAGAAATAAACAAATATTCCCCACTGACCCAGACTATGTACAGCCAGCAGCAGAAATTTGCGTCCATCTCATGTATAGTACATGCTCCTATTTTGCGAGAAAATGGTCGACGAAAAACGGTTCCCTAAGGGCCCTAAGCCTCACCTGGAATAAGGGGCGCTTCTAAAACAGCTCGCCAAGGGCCCTAAGCCTCACCTGGAGAAAGGGGCTCTTCTGAAACAGTTCTCCTAGGGCCCTAAGTCTCAAATGGAATAAGAGGCACTTCTGAAACAGCTCCTAAAGCTACGGTCACACTGGCCATTTGTACCCTGGGAGACCCAAGCGTAGAGTAGGATTGGATGCTGTCCCTTGGAAGTTTTTGGTCACACTACAGAAAGTAGAACCATCAGCCCAGTTCAAGGATATCAAGTTACAAAGAGCAGTGCACAATGGAGGACGAGGAATACATGCTGGCAACTATGACTATTTTAACAATTGCAGTAGCCTACGAGCAAATAAAACGGAAAAGAAATAAAGTGAAGAGACTGTGGGTCAAACTGTGGATGGCAAGAAAAAGGAAAAATGTGTATAACAACCTAATTCAGGAGATGCACCTAGATGATGGACGTGGTTTTGTGACTATCACGGAATGTCAAGAGAGAATTTTCAAGAGCTTCTGAAGTTCTGAACTTGGTATCATTGTTTTGGTAGCAGGAGTGTTCTCAAATCAAAGTTTATAGGATAATTTTGTTATCGAGAAAAAAGGTATTTATGTATTCATTACGCTAATTTGATTTATTTATTTACTATTTGTCATTATTTTTCGAAATAAGTACAGTACAATAAAATAATTTTACTAACAATAGTTTTTACGTTCCTTCATTCCAACCTTGGGCTTGGAGGCAAACGATTCTACTCGTGTCAGGATACCTTGGAAATCTCCAAGCAAAACTCTCCAAGGTTGGACAAAAATCCACCTCTACAGTGGGATCCAAGCATTTTTTGGCCAGTGTGACCGCGGCTTTAGCCTCACCTGGAATAAGGGACGCTTCTGAAACAGTTCGCCAAGGATACAACCACAGGACCACACATCAATAGCCGGCCCATAGCGTTCCTCTCCCAGTAGAAGTTCAGGAGGGCGGTACCATAGGGTGATTACTTTGTTGGTGTATGGACGCTCCTTGTTCGAACTGAATAATCTTGCTAAACCAAAGTCACCCAGCTTGATCTGACCTCTGAAATTAAATTATGAGCATTAGAGAAAAGGTGTAGTTATTATTAGATGAATAATACAGTAACTAGATGTTCACGCACACACAGAAAAAAAATACCAGTCCACAAACCCAGTACATGTCAAAACATTATATATAGTATTTACACACACGCACACACACAACATTACACGACAGTAGATATAAATTTATTTTTCCTGCCTAAGCACTACTTATCCCAACATAAATGCCTCTCCTTCCACATATATAGTACAGTACAAGCTCCATTTAACTGAAAGCAATGTGAGGGAAGGACAGGTGAGGTGGGGTGATGACAATTGAAGTGAAGTGAGGTGAGTGACAGGGTGTGGCTGTGGGAGGCTCAATGGTGAAGGAGGCAAGGATTTCTCCACAAAATGTCTCATAATAGGATCAAATTGTATGTACCTTCACAGTTATTGAAATTACCCGTTTTATGATTTTATATTGATTCGACTATCCTACATTCAATGTTTGAATTATACATATACAGATTATTGATATGGTGAACAGTGGAAGTGATTTTAAGATAAATTACCATAAATAAGTATTACAAACTAAGGAATGTGTGCACGAATAAAAAACTCGCGTAGGTGTGTGTGTGTGTGTGTATAATTGTATTGGCCAGGATTCTCAATCTTTTCATCATTTTGGGACAGTGTGTGTACAATGGCACACATGAAACAGACACACATCCAACAGGTCCCTTATCTAGCACAGAATGGGACTTGTCACCTCTATTTGAACCTTTAGTGGGGTTATTGTTAGAGAGTGGGGTACCCAACACTCATTCCCCCACCTTCCTGTATTGTAGGGGATACCAGGCTGACTGCATCATCATATACAATACAGTTGATAGTATTAAACTTTATCTTCGACGAAAACAATCTCCGTCGCTATATTTGCATTGCAAAATTATGGGAACTAAGCAATGAAGATTGTTTTCATCGAAGATAACATTTAATACTACCAGCCTAATGGTGGTGGGCCATGATGGGGACACCACTTACCTACACCAACACCTGTTCAATTACAGAGAATATCCAGTAACTTTATTATTGATGAGAAAGTTAGACTACATAATTATTTGGTGATTTCATTAGTTTTGGGTATTGTTAAATGTAAGGTAAGATCAGAGGTCGCTGGCTGAATTATTGTAAAGGTCAGATTCATTATCGTGAAGGATGATTGGGACTGTTTATTTATGGTAACGATGACAGCCACAACAAGGTTTCACACTCTAGGTAACATAGGGTACTCACTTGTTATTCATGAGTATGTTGCTACACTTGATGTCGCGGTGGAGGAAGTTTTTCTTGTGGCAGTAATTGAGTCCATTGAGAAGTTGGCGCATGATGGAAGCGTTGTGTTGCTCCGAGAACTCCACCATACCGGACTCCAGCAGTCCCATCAGGTCATGGTCCATGTACTCAAACACCAGGTAGAAAGAACCCTTATCCTGTAAGAATACACATATAAACGTTTATCCATGTATTAAAAAATACAAAGGTTTGTCCATATACTCAAACGCACAAACATTTACCCTGCGGCGAGGGAAAGAAAATATAGGTTTATCCTGTGATGAGGGAAAGAAAACACACATACAAGGTTTGCATAGTAATAGTAATAGATAAAATAATCATAGAAATAGATAATAGTATATTACTTTCCAATTACATTCAAACACTTATTTTACGTTACTTAGTCTTCATGTGTTAAACTAAAAAAATTATATATGCATTATCAGAAATGGTATGTGGCAACCGTACATCCCACAACAACAATAAATGACTGTGTTATCTAGCAACTGCATCTGCCACAACAAAAATCACCAGCTTCCGTAAAAATTATGATTATCATGTTTAATAACATTATAACTACCATTATCACAAATAATATATAATAGTAATAGATAACCAAGAAATAATAGCAGTACTATAATAAATGACCAGTGAAATAATAATAATAATAATGGTAATATAATAGAAAAATATTAAGAGTAATAGTAACAGTAATAGAAACCCTGTAACAGATCCCATGTCTGGACTAGAAAGTGCAAGAGAAATCTGGCTGTATATGGCAACATCTGGCAGTTGTTTGTGGTAAGCACAAGTAAGCAAGTAGAAAATGCAATAATAATATGGCTGTATGCAAAGGGAAATGCACTCCTGTGAGCTGGCGGTCCACACAGCAGTACACCTCACATGGGCAGATCTCGTCAAATCCGCTAGAAAGTGACCAGATCCTACAACAATCTTTTTTCTAGCCCTATGGAGGATGTCTAATGTTCACAGAGAATAAAGTCAGGCCCCCTGGGCAGTGACAGTTGTTTGTAGTAAGCCCTCATTCGTATCTATATGAATGAATCACTGGGAACCCAGAGCCAATGTAAGGTGGAACTTGATTTGGCTGAATTTTGAGTGGTGGTGTTGGTGAAAATCTTGTCATATACAGTACAGCAATATAATTGTTGCACTCTCTACTTGCTCAACTGTACATGATATAAGGTTCCTTTACAGTCTGTATTATTTACAAGGGTAGTCCAACACTAATTATTAGCACACTAACAAATATTTATCGATGTCTTATGTGTCAAGTTTAATGACCCTCTCAAATATTACCACAAAACACACACCTATATGGAGTGAGCTAGTTTTGTGGCATGGTCAGGAGTCTTAAGTCTTTTACATGCAACACACCAAACTTTGTAATGGTGCTTTTTACATACATAATCTATCTATCTATAGCTCCAACGCCTCATTCCCTCCGGGAACTCCAGCCAAAGGGCTGGCCACGGTAGAAGTCTCTCCAGTTTTCCCTGTTCCAGCACTCCCTCCTCACTTGCTCCATCCCCCCTCCCCCACTCACACTTCTCTCCCTCACATACTCTTCCACTATGTTCTGCCTCTCACACCAGGTGCCACAACTTCTTTACAAACTCCACACCTTGCATTCTCTCCACATGTCCAAACTAACTCTCAACCACTCCACATTCAATACCAATTGCCTTCTCACTCACACCACATCTTCCATACACACTTTCATTACTTTCTCCATCCCACCTGGTAGGTCCACATGCTCACCTCAGATAACTCATTTCCAGAGCACTTATTCTAGACTGATCCATGTCTCTGAAGCATATGTCAGCATTGGCAGGATTATACTATTTCTCATTCCCTTTTTCACTTCCATACTTACACTTCTACCCTTATTATCCTCCCCATTGATCCTATGACCTGCCTGCCCCTCACTGCTCTCTCCCTGATTTCTCCTGCCATACTTCCATGTTTACACAAAACTGTTCCCAGATACTGTACTTGAATTCCCTGACCTCCTCCATCCTCTCACCTCCTAAAGTTATCTCACATTTCATCCCAGTTGGCACAGCCACTCTATTGGGTGTAGCAAAGTCAATTACTTCTGTTTTGGCCCTCTCAAATACCATCACCTTACTCTTACTAACATTCACCTTCAGTTTTCTTCGCTTACACACGGACTGAAACTCATCCACCACCCTCTGTAACTCCCTTTTACTCTCGGCCAACTACACAGTGTCATCCGCAAATAAGCCTGCAACCAAGGACCAATCTTCTCCATTCAACCTCAGTTTTGCACCCAGGCCCTCCACCTTTGCCTTCAATTCTCTCATGCAACCATCCATAAAGATGTTGAACAACCATGGTGACATGACACACCCCTGCCTCAATTCTACACTGATATCAAAGTTCTCACTCAAATCACCCTCGACCCTCACGCAAGCTTTTGCCTCTCTATAAAAAGCCTCAATCCCCTCCAGCAAGCACCCACTAACACTGTAAATCCTTAATACATCTGTCATAGCTCTCCTATCGACCCTATCGTATGCTTTTTCCAATCCATAAAGGCAGCATACAACTTCCTACCCTTCCCAATATATTTCTCCATTGTTGATTTTATTGCAAAGATCTGGTCCACACATCATCTACCCTTTCTGAACCCTCCCTGCTCCTCACTGACTTATTCCCTGTTACTTCAATCAGTCTTTCAGTAAGAACCTTCCCATATACTTTTCCCGGTACACTAAGAAGTCTTATTCCCCTATAGCTACCACACTCATCCTTACTCCCCTTACCCTTGTACAGAGGCACAATTATGGCTCTCCTCCAGTCCTCTGGCACCTCTCCCTGCCTCCAAGCCAATGTGCATATAAGCAGCATCCACTCCACCACTTCTTCCCCCACACCTCTATGGTGTGGGGGGGAACTATGAAAATTTTGAATGTTCAGTCGCATTAGTCATTAAGGGCCCAGCAATCATGCATGAGCCCTGGTGGTGGCTTATGATTCCTCCTCACTATGCCACAAAACAAGCTCCTTCCATATCGGTATGTGTGTTTCGTGGCAATGTTTAAAGGACTCGCTAACCTTCAATTTTCTGACTGCATCACAGGGTCCCTTAAAGGATTTGAAATCTTGGGTTCCTGAAACAAATGGGATTATCCACGAACAACGTAATTTTAATTATCAATATCAATATTCCATTTCCCTTTGTTTTTCCCTGGGTAAGGAGGCTCTAGCACCAGTGCAGGACCCCTGACAGACAAGGGGTCCAGCTCTGAGGCTATTTGAACCTTTAGTGGGGTCATTGTTAGAGAGTGGGGTCCCCAACACTTACTACCTCACCCCTCTGTATTGTAGGGAATATCAGTCTGATTGCATCATCGTATACAATAATAATGGTGGGCCATGATGGTGACACCACTTACCTACACCAACAAGCATAGCAATAATACTTACATAACATTAATACTAACCTAATCCTCAGAGCAAGAGAATTATCTAAATATTTTACTCACATGTCTGAAATCCACTGCATCCTGTTTGTCAGTGACTATCTCCTTGAGGTTAACAATATTTTTGTGATGAAGTTGCTTGAGAATCTTTATTTCACGTACAGCTGTTATGGGAAATCCCTCCTTCTCATTCTCGAGCCGAACTTTCTTTAGGGCAACCATTTCATCATCTGTAAAGAGAGATGGCCATCAAATACACTCTCCTTTGAGCATTGCATCAAGAAGTGTTACTTTATAGCATAAAAGACGAACCTTCTTTAGGGCGACCATTTCATCCTGATTCTATGTTTACAAACACACACTGTTGATATACATAGCATTAGGTTGTGAGACTTTGAAGGGGTAATAATAAAGGACCCTGGGATATAGTCAGAAAATTAGAGGTTAAAGAGTTCTTTAAATATTGCCACAAAACATACACACCTATAGGGAAGGAGCATGTTTCGTGGCATGGTCAGGAGGAATCAAAAGCCTCCAATTCCCATACACAAACACAGTCCTTAAGGGGATATTGATTTACTTGTTGGTGAATTGGAAGGTCTCAAAGATTCCTCCAAACTATGCCATGAAACAGATCCCCTGTTAGTACCAATGAGGGCATTTGTTTGTTTCCTGGCATGGTTAGGAGGGATTAGGAGGAATCAGTAGCCCTCCAATATACCAACAAATGCATCTCACCTTAATATGACCACAAATCGAGAATAAGAAAAGCAGAGATAGATATGATGAGAGGATGGGTGTGTGGAATTTCAAGTACTGATAAAGTCAGAATTGGAATAGGAGAGACGGAGTTGGATGCTTTTTGGCCTGAGTCAGAGTCGGATGCTTTTTATACAGAGTGGAGACGGTAAAATATATATCCGACACCTTTATGTGACCAATTCTCATGCAAGGTACTTGGTGAAAAATAGGCTAGTATCGGGAAATCTCCATTCATTTGTGGAGGGGCCGTGGGAAGGGGGGGGGGAGGGGTGGAGTCAGAGTTGTAACCTTAAAATTTCCTGAAGTCGAAGTTGTATGCTTATAATTTCCTGGAGTCAGGAGTCAGAATTTTTAATCACCTGATCGAAGACTAGAGAGAAAAAAAATTTCAAAGATTTTACAGTATTAGGAAAGAATGGATAAAGTATTTAAGGGGCTAGTGTTGCAATGTTGGTAAATCTGGAGCAACTGATTAATCCAAATTATTCCAAGCAATAACAGGCCAGCCACCATTACTTTTGTTAATCTGGTATCGTTTCCTGGCATACTTCGGGGGAATAAAAGCACTCCAATGTACCAAAAGTGTAGGTTACTATCACCTTAAGGACCCTGTGATCGTGGATGAAAAGTGGAGGCTTCCGATTCCTCCTGGCCATGCCACAAAACACACTCCTTCCATATAGGTGTGTGTGTGTGTGTTTTGTGGCATTATATGAAGGGCTAATTTACCTACAGTTTGCTGACTCAGGTTCACTCACACAAAGAATAACAATTTAGATCAATTTTCCACATAGCGGAGTGGTAATTCACAGTGACGTGAAGAGCAGCATACTGACAAAAATCCACTTTTTATAGACAGAAAGTATTTATTCTGGAAGTTTCGAAGGCAACTACCTCCCTCTTCAGAGGGAAGTAGTTGCCTCCGAAACGTCCAGAATAAATACTTTGTCTATAAAAAGTGGGTTTTTCTCAGCTTTCCACATAGCATTTCTTCCCTTTGCTAACAGTGACTTGCTCACACAAAGAATAATTATTTAGGCAGTCACACACACAAGAATAACTATTTAGGTCAATATTCCACATAGTATTTCTTCCCTTATACTAACTTACACTTACTTTTCTTATCTTTGGCTCTGGCTTTGTACACTTGTCCATATGTTCCCTCTCCAATCTGTGCAATGATGTCAAACACCTCAACGCAGCGCTCACTCCAATCTTCCAGGCATGTGCGATCCTGGCGTTTGGCATTCAGTATCTTGGGTCTGGCTGTGGACACCCTGGGCTTTGAGGTGCCCAGACGGGGGAAGGGAGGATTGCTCAGTGTGTCGTCTTCGGGTGAGAGCTCCTCTGTTCCCGCGATCACTGCAGTAAAGCAAAATGGACATCAGCAAAGTGTACCACCCCTAGCATACCTATCTTTCATTTCCCTGCATGCATCTACAGCCAGCGACATATCAATGTACAAATTAAGCTGACTCTTGTCACGGATATCTGCAAAGTGTCCCACCCACACCCCTACCTATGTTTCATTTCCCTCATTGCAACTACAATACAGCCACAAAACCCTGTACAAACTAAGCTGCCTCTCGGCACAAAGCCTTCGTTTGACACATCCAAGTCAAACGAAGGCTTTGTGCCGAGAGGCAGCTTAGTTTGGTTTCACATGGTTTGTATTTCTATTATTTATTTTAGATTCCATATGCGTGATACAGTTGTTGCCTGGAGTATGTATCCCCCCACTCCTGGTGACTTAAAAGGGGCTTTCACTTCTCCAACTGTCCCTTTTTTTCATGTTACCTTTTGTGGTGCTTACTGTTCTTCCTACAAGGCACCTACAAAATAGGCTTCACAATTGGTATTTTTTAATGTACCTGTTACTATTGGCCACAGGTATTGGTACAGACACACACAAACAGATGTTGTTGTTGTTGTTTTTGAGGGTTTGCAACATATAGAAAATGTAAGACTATGTAACTGCAATACAACATTATTCTTATTACCATTACGGTTTTATGTTTGTTGTTTTGCTAATTACCGAGTCACTTGATACACACACACACTCACACACATTGCAGTACTCACAGAATAATGACCAGACACACACACATTCAATGCCGTACTTCCAGAATAATGACCTCTCCTTCCATATAGCCTAGCCTGTGTATGAACTCCTGTGGCCAACTATATACACACACATTCATTGCAGTACTTCCAGAATAATGAATAACTGTAAAAATTATTATTATTGTTCTTACTTGGAGGCATGGGCAAGTCTTTGATGATACTCTTTCTTGTTTTTGTTTCGGGCGGTGTGCTGGGGGAGGTGGGGGAATCAATGTCCTCCAAGTTGATCCCTGGAGGCATCGGTAACTTGGTCAGACTGGTTGGCACAGAGATCTTCACAAAGTCTATCTTCCCCATGTCAGAAGTAGTCAGAGGGTGGAGTTGTGGAGGGAGTTGTTGTGGGGGGAGAGGTTGAGGTTGAGATTGTAGCTGAGGTTGAGACTGAGGAAGAGATTGATGATGTGAGGTTGCTATTGGTTGCTCCGCTTGGTCGACTACGTCCTCCTCCTGGTCAATGACAGTTACAACGATGGGGGTGCCGTCATCGACTTTTGCAGCCCCATTTGGGATGGCTGAAGCCGCTGCGACACCTCCTGGGGTGTCTGGCCCTGAGGTTGAACCCCCTGTTGTTCCTTCAGGCTCGACATTTTCCTTCCCCTTTTCTGGCTTGTCTCCTCCATCTTTGGTCATTAGGGCCAACATGCGTTCTCTGTTCTTCCTGCTCTTGACCAGTTCAGCATACAGACTGGTGGAGCTCATTTTGTTGTTATCGTGGGCAAGTCCTTCTGGGGGCGGGGCAGCGCGAGCAGACTGGTGGTGCGTGTGGGCTGGGGAGCCTCGTTCGCCTCGTCTACGTTCGCCACGCCTGCGACTGGGGCTGTGGGATGCGCTTCTCCGCTTTCGCCTGCTGTGAAAATATGAAAAACACAATACAGTACTTGAAACTTATTGTTAATACTAATAGCAGCCAAGTTGCATACCTGAGTATAAAATAGGACTACAGAAGGCTGAAAATATAACCACGGCCCCAACCGTTGAAAAAAGGGAATAAATAAAAAAATAAAAAAAATTAAGATATTGATTGCTACTTGTGGAAAAAAGCACAGAAGCAGATGAATTCACCATTACTGATGGTTTTTAAGGGATCCTGTGATGTAGTCAGAAAATTTGAGACAAACGAGTCCTTCAAATATTGCCACGAAACATAAGACACACACCTATAATTATGGAATACAAAAGAATACAAAGGAAGTACAGGCAACAGGAGGCCCATGGTGGTCTTTTTCGAGGTTACCTGTTTAACTATGTTTATCTAGACTATGTGTTGAAGGAAAGGATAGATAAAGGACAAGGAAGAAGGTTGTTTGTTTCATGTCATGGTCAGGAGGAATAGAAGCCTCCAATTCTCATACACTATCACAGGGTCCTTAATGATAATGTGTAACTACAAAAAGGTAAATACATGTATGTACACTAGGATACCATAGTCTCTGGCCCACCTGAGTCGAAGCCAGAGATCTGAAGCAGGCTATTTTTGGGCCACAGCCCACCCAAACCATCACGAGGCTACACTCAAACACACACATCTCGAACCAATGGAGGCTTAATTGGGTGGGCTGTCATCCAGAAACTGCCTGCTTCAGATCTTGGGCTTGGACTCAGGAGGGCCAGAGACTATTATGGTATCCGAGTATATAATATGATATATACACATTAGGTATGGGGCCAGCATTTGTGTGCATATGTATCGTATGCAAGAATCTTTGTGGTGGTAGTGGCGTATACGATGACTTGGTACTGGTACGATGAATATGGTGTTTGTGACTATGGAGTCATCGTATCGTCACCACGCCATTGTGTGCGCCAAGAACATCCTTGCGTACTGTACACAATACCCCATAACTAATCCTTAATACCAGCACTAAACCAATCTATTCCATACTGTATATACCCCAGAACAAATCCTACAAGCATGCACTAAATTAATCCTACAAGCAAGCACATAACTAATCCTACATACAAGCACCAAACT
Source organism: Petrolisthes cinctipes (assembly GCA_033782935.1). NCBI lineage: Eukaryota > Metazoa > Arthropoda > Malacostraca > Decapoda > Porcellanidae > Petrolisthes > Petrolisthes cinctipes. The sequence goes on from JAWQEG010000103.1 coordinate 62,028, forward strand.
AATCCTATATACAAGCACTAAACTAATCCTAATATACATGCACTAAACTAATCCTACATGCATGCACTAAACTAATCCTACATACAAGCACCAAACTAATCCTACATGCATGCACTAAACTATATCCTACATACAAGCACTAAACTAATCCTACATACAAGCACCTAACTAATCCTACAAGCATGCACTAATCTATTCCATGTCTAATCCTACATTCAAGCACCTAACTAATCTTATTCCATACTATATATACCCCATACTAATCCTACATACAAGCACATAACTAATCCTACATACAAGCACATAATTAATCTTACATATAAGCCCATAGTTAATCCTACATATAAACACATAACTAATCCATTTTCCCTGTTACAGCTTTCAAGAGTGCAAGAGTAGCGAATGACACCTGCACCTGGTGAAGCAGTTTGTTTCTATAGCACATGTGTTAATTGTACATACACCCATAATACACCTTGTTAGTAATAGGGTTTGTCATACAGTGCATATATTATTATTATTAATTGTAGTATTAAGCTCAATTCCACTCACATACATACATATACATATTCATTTTTCAGTTATTCATTCATTCATACATACATACAATATACATATAAACATTCTGAGTTATTCATACATACATACATTCTTAGTTAGTAAGCATAGCTCCACATACACTCGCCAGTACAGTACTGCCACATGGTACAGGGGCTCACACATATTCAGAGATGAGATGTATCACCACTGTGATTATTTAGCTTGAAACAATCTGTGTGTGAGATGGAGTAGCCTCGATACACTAGTACATGAAGTGAATTTCTTTGTTGCTTAAGGAACTGAATCACTTTAATCTCTTAAACATGTGAGCCCCTGTACCATGTGGCAGTGTTGGCGACTGTACATACATATATTCTCAGTTATTGTTAGTAAGCTCAGCCTCACATTACATACATATACTATAATTATTGATAGTAAGCTTGGCTCCACATACATACATACATATTATATTCTCAGTTATTCATACATACACACACTATAATTATTATTAGTAAGCTTAGCTCCACATATATACATACCAGTACATACATTCTCAGTTATAGTATTCATACATATATTATAATAATTGTTAGTAAGCTCGACTCCACATACTGTACATACATACAGTCGGGGTTAAAAATAATCATCCCTATAGGGGTAACCCACGTAAAGTTTTGACAGCTTCCCTCTGTTCAATTAGCTGATAAACTTTCCAATAATTAGGTTAAATAGCATCTTCTAATTTTCTGTAAGCAGCTACGCACTACTTAAAACAATATCATATGTGAACGTGAAAATATTAGACAACAAATTGCTTTGAGTTACCCTTATGTGGATGATTATTATTGACCTCGACTGTACATTCTTTATTCATACATACATACATTTTCAGTTACTTATACATACATACATACAAATATATAATCATTGTTAGTAAGCTCAGCTCCACAACGTACAGTCGTGCTCATTAAGAGAACCTGTGATGTAGTCAGAAAATTGGAGGTAAACGAGTCCTTCAAATATTGCCAAGAAACACACACGCCAACATGGAAGGAGCTTGTTTGTTTCAGTGTATAGTCAGGAGGAACAGGAAGCCTCCAATTATCATCATACACAATCACAGGGTCCTCGATAACTTACCTAGGGGACTGGCCTCGACTCCTGCTACGACTTCTACTTGGACTGGGGCTTCTGCTTCTTCTGCTGCGTGGGTGATAGTCTCTCGTTCTTTCCTTTTTCTTCTTCTTCTTCTCTTCTTTCCTTGAGCTTGAGGCTGATGCATAATACCTGCTACTATTACCATGGGTTGGTGTATCAGGACTATTCTTAATCTCTATGTACTGGGTGGGACTTCGGGAGCGTCTGAGGGGCGGTGAGTGTGCTCGGTGGGGACCCGCTCGCCGTGGAGGACTCCTGCCTGGGGGGGTTACATTGCCCCGCCTCTGGGTCGACACCGGTGGTGTAGTAGGTCGCCGAGGGCTGATGTGGTGAGACCGCATGGACCGCTCGTACGTCTTGCCTGCAGAGGGCTGCGACTGCAGCAGCGGTGACGACGGGTGGCGTGAGCTGCGGTGTCGGGGAGGGGGGGGCGACCTTGGGGGAGACCTGTGCGGCGTTCTCTCCCGTGATCGGTGATGGGAGGAGGAATGGGGAGGGGGTGGCGTTCTCCTCAGCTCAGCAACACGTGTATGGTTGGCCTCCATGTGACTGGTGGGGGGAGGTGGTGCTGGACTCACTATAATCTCCTCATTGGAGCTCAGGGGGCTTGGATCTTCGCGGCTTCTCATCCTTGACGGTGCACCTGCTGACCTGGGGTCATGACTAGGAATAATTCTTTTAATAACAACTGCTTCAGATATATCCTCATCGGAGCTACCCACACTACCACCGTCTCCAGGTCCGCCCTCATCATATTCGGGACTGCCGCTTCGGGATTTATGCTTGCTTTTCTTTTTCTTCTTCTTGTGTAATAATGGACTGTGTGAACGTTCAGATCGGCTACGCTTCTTCCCCTTTCGTTTTTTGTCTTTCTTGTGTTCCTTTTTTCGCGCACGCGAGTGATCTCGGTCGGCTTCAGAGGGGGTGCGCGAGTGATGGTAGGGGTCTCTAGGCCGATAGTATTCCCCTCGGGAGTCCAGTGTGTGACGGTCAGGTGACATAATCACTGGGTAGGGCACCAGGGGGCGGGAGCTGTGTGGGGTGGTGTGGTGTGGGGGTGTGGGTGAAGCCTCGACCTCCCCGTCGCTGTGGAGGAGAGGGGGTTCTCGGGGGATGTACGACGGGCTACGGTTGAGGTTTGAACTATAGGGCGTGGGACTGGGGCGAGGGCTCAGCCTTGCGGAGCGCGAGGGGGACACAAGTCGCTGCCGGCTACCTCTCGGACTGACAATGACTGGGCTGCGACTCGGGCTGTCCGTAATCTCTCCCGCTTCGGGCTCCGAGAACGCTTCCGAACTCACGTCTGAGTATTCTACCAAGGCCCGAGGCTCCCGGGCCTGTGAGGGGTCCTGGGGGGAGCTTTGGGAGGCTACTCTGCGGTGTTCCTTCGAGTCTCCCTGAGAGTGCTGATGGCTCTTGGACTTCTTCACTTGTGGGGTGTCAGTGGCAGTGCTGTGGGGTGGTGGTGGTGGTGGTGGTTGTTGTTCATCGTCGTCGTTTCTCAGGTCTTCGTGTTCGCCCTCAGAGAGAGAAGAGAAGCTCTCGTCAGACTCGATGGTCTCATGGATGCTCGGCATGTCCCCTGGCTGGTCAGTGGCACCGAGGAGCGCCGCACAAACACAAGCCCATGTTTCAACACAACACAACCTCCAGCACCACCAACAACACAACCTTCTTACATCTGCATAGTGTTGCTGCCTCACAACCTGAAACAAATGCAGGGGAATTAAAATTTCGCACCGCCAGCACCACCAACAACATAACTTTCTCACATCTGCATAGTGTTGTTGTCTCACAACCTGAAACCATCGCAGGGAAATTAACAACACAACCTTCTCACACCTGCATAGTGCTGTTACCTCACAACATGAAACAAATGCAGGGAATTAATATCTCACACATGGAGCACCAACACCACAACCTTCTCACATCTGCATACACGATCACAGGGGCCTTAACTAAGCCACCGACAAAATAAATGTCCAAGGCACATTCTGTATATAATAATACAAACAATAAATAAATAACTATATAAATAAATATATAACTTAAATTTATGATAAATAAATACAGTCCCTATAATCACACCACTACCTTTGCAATATATCTAATGTAATAATGTATAATGGTGTACGATATGAGTTGTAACACCATAAATAAATAAATAAATAACAAATGAATAATAAATAAATACAGATACTAGCAACACACATCACTAACATTGTAATATATTTACCGGTACGGTATCGATTGTAATATTGATGGTGTATAATATTAATAATACACACCATAAATAATTAAATTAAAAATTAATAACTTAAATATATATTACATATATATTCTATCAACACACTAACAGTGTAATATATTTAGTGTAATAATATGGAATAATGGTGTATAATATGAGTTATACACACCAGTGTATAATATGAGTTATACACACCAGTGTATAATATGAGTTATACACATCATAAATACTTAAATGAATAATAACTATATACACACCGTAAATAAATAATTAACGATCACTAACAACAATGTAATAGAATATGTAATAAAATATATAGTGGTGTATGAGTTATTGATTATTTTGTAGCTTCTCTATAACATTAAGGCTTTTAATATTAGCTAACATCTATATATATATATACCAAAAATAATTTAAAAATATATATATACCGTAAATATATAAATATATATATGAACCGTAAATAAATAACCATGGTATTATTACAGAAGTATTGCGTTCTTGGCTAGGGCCGCGCACTGTTACCACATCCGGCTACGTCCCAGGAATTTGCCCCGGTCACTTTATGATAATTTACACGGGTTATATCCCGGTAGTTTGCCCAGGTTAGGTCCCGGTAGTCTGCTGTGATCTAGGTTAGGTTAGGTCAGACTAATTTCCAAATTATGTTTGTAAAACGGGGCATATCTCCGAGAAACACCATAGATGAAATGTGTCTTAGAATGGTCCAAAATAGTGGGTAATGATACTAAAATATACAATATAGTGAACACAGTACTTCTGTAAATTTACCATAACCATCACTAACTTTGTAATAATAATTTGTAATAATGTATATAATGGTGTACAATTATGTTAAAAAATTTATTATAAATTGTTTGTACGGCTTTTGATATTAGCTAAAGTTACCATTAAAATCACATATATAATACATACCTGTACCGTAAATAATCAAATATCACTAAATTTGTAATATAATTGTAATAATAATGTAAAATGGTGTATAATACGAGTTAAAAATTATATTGTAGATTGCTTGTATCTTGTATAATAACTATGGGGGCCAGACCTACAACCCTCCCTCATCAAAATATAACAAAATACAACCTCCACCGAGGCAATAAATGGGGTTATTATTATCAAGGGATGATAGAGGCAGGTTGTGAGTATGATCCCGGTTATAATTGGACGTATAGCAGCTTACCTGTACGTCGAATTATTCCTTATATTGACGGTAGGCTACCAATGGCGACGGTGATGATAATTCCATCCGACGCTCCGCTGTTTTATTCTTAGCTCTAATCTTCCCTTATTACGGGACTTGTTAAATATATAGTGACCCTAGGATATAGTGTTTATATCAGTAATGGCTTGTGTGTGCTATTCAAGCCTAGATTAACCATCAATCATGAGATATTTGATGATAGAAAATTGATATCAAGTCGCCCTATAGCACAGCAGCCCTGGCCCCTGTGTATGTGTGATGACGTCACTAACAGCCAGTGTTGCCAGGTCTTCTTGACGAAATTTTCCTAACTTCAACATCAGAATTTCCCTTTTTACCTCACAAATTCCCAACTCCAACATCAGAATTGTCCTTTTTACCTCAACTTCAACATCAGAATTTCCCTTTTTACCTCACAAATTCCCAAATCCAACATCAGAATTGTCCTTTTTACCTCAACTTCAACATCAGAATTATTTCCCTTTTTGCCTCAATAATTTCCTGTTTACTCTTGAACATGGACGGTCTTTTTGGTATTTTGTCTGGTAGAAATTTCCATGTTTACTCTTGAACAATATTTGTATAATTTCCCTGTGTGGCCTTCGAAATTCTCTAAAACAAAGAATTTTTCCTACACCTGGCAACATTGGTACCAGCTGAGCCTCCCCAATTCCTGTCCTGCTGCTATAACAGGAAGTGGGTAACAATCCCGCCAACTTTAAACTTTACAATCTATTTATAATGTCACAAACCCGCCAACATTAAACTTTACAATTTATTAATAATGGGACAATCCCGCCAACATTAAACTTCAGAATTTATAGATAATAATGCGTGTGTCATATTGATACTAATGTTTATTGCTAATAATATCTATGTCACCTTGAATACATATTATTATTTTCTCTGTAGGTGTGTATAGTAATGAGGGCAATACTTTAATGAAGGGCTTTGACACCCCTTTGGTCCCAGCTACTCCCTGTAGATGTGTAAATATTGCCTGTAGTGATATGGGCAATACTATAATTAATTGTTTTGGCGCTCCTTCGGCCCCAGCCACTCTCTTTCAGTTCTTCAACTGTCCCTCTATTGTCTATTCTTTCTATTTACTTCCTATTTGCTGCCTCACCTCTCTATCACCCTCTGGCGCTATATGACCTCGCTGTTGCGGCGCCTAATATCAATCAATCAATAGTTCATTTTATTATTATAAATGCATATTATGCTACTCGGGTATAATGATGATTATCGTAGCATATATTATCTTCTTCAAGTATTTACTTATTCAATACTTGTTAATTAGAATAGATTGTACTCCATAAGTATTTGTAAAACAGCGGATTTGATGATTGATTGATTGATATTAGGCACCGCAACAGCGAGGTCATATGGCGCCCGAGAAAGAAGGTAATTGAGAGGTGGGGACAGTAAGCACCACAAAAGGTAACAGGTGAAAAAAGGGACAGTTGGAGAAGTGAAAGCCCCTTTTAGTGGCCTTTTACGACAAGCAGAGACACTGGGGAGGTGGAGGGAAAGGAAGGATGGAAGAGAGGAAGTAGGAAAGGGAGGAAAGGGACAGTTGGAGATATGAAAGCCCCTTTTAGTGGCCTTTTCCGACAAGCAGGTATACTGGGGAGGAAGGAAAGGAAGGAAGGAAAGGAAGGAAAGAAGAGAGAAGGAAGGGAGGAAAGGTACAGTTGGAGAAGAGAAAGCTCCTTTAAGTCACTATAAGTAGATAAGGTATTAATCATTCAATTGATCATGTTGTTGAAATATATAGTCGGTAGGCTACACTAGGATAGCCTATACCATAATAGTCTCTGGCCCACCTGAGTCCCAGTTCGAGATCAGGAGCTGGAGGTTTCTGGACGACAGCCCACCCAAAGCCTCCATTGGTCCGAAATGTGTGTGTGTGTGTGTGTATGTGTCCTCATGATGGTTTGTGTGTGTGTGTGTCCTCATGATGGTTTGTGTGTGTGTGTGTGTGTGTGTGCTCATTATGGTGCGTGTGTGTGTGTGTGTAGCCTCATGATGGTTTGGATGGGCTGTCGTCCAGAAACGTGTGACCTGCTTCAGATCTCAGGCTTCGACTCATGCAGCTGTGCTAGAGACTATGGTATCCGACTGAACAAACATTGCAGAAATTGTATTAATTACGCTTAATTTTCCAGTTTTACTCATAATATATATATATAATTATTTTTTCACTATCCCTTTAATTCATAATATCAAGAACCATGTGATTCCTCCTCACTATATACCACGAAACAATCTCCTTCCATATAGGCTATGTGGTGTGTTTTTCGTGGCAATATTTGAAGGACTCATTTAATTCCAATTTTCTGACTACATTACATCACAGAGTTCCTTAATTAAGGGTTGATTATTTTGTTTGTAATTTTTGAAGGTGTCTGGGGTCGGATACTCAAACGTGTCCTACTAAATAGGTCAGCCACGCCGTTCTATCCAGTCATCATATCTAAGGCGTTATAGAGAATGGGACGAGTGTGGGGTACTCGTGTAACCCCTCCACCAACACCCCGAACACCCCCAACACCACTCCTTCCTTCCCTACCCCAATATCACATTATCCCCCTCCCCGTTTCACTCTTCACCCCCCTATATACACCATCCCCCTTCCATCTTTGATTTTTTTTCTTATTCTAATTACGTACATAGGCTCAGGACCTGACTAAAATTTGTCATTTCCGCGCATGACGTATGTGGACGTGAGAGCGATGGGTTCATCCCAGATATGGCCATCAGTCCATTACTGACAGCCAGGGTATTCAGGCCTGGTGCCCATTTTGGTGCAGAGAAAATTGATTTCTATAATGCCTTCGCATTGTGCAGTGCATGGGTATAGAACGAACAGATATAAAGGAAGTGATATTGATCATCACAAATTTCCCAGAGATCAGAAACAAAGAGAGTGGATCAGATTTTGCAGAAAAAACAGACTATTTTAACCCATTAATTAAATTCTTTCATATGCAGTCGTCACTTTTAAGCATCTGCATATGAAACGAACCTCAAATATAAGTTTCTTGGATTTCGAAGGAGAAATAATTAAATTAGTAAAGTAGTAAAATGTTTTGATAAATGCAGTGTTTAAAGTTTTAGATTAAAAATTTTAAATAGAGCCATTACAAACAAAATGAAACAAAACTTGTTACTTAGGAGCACAAGGATGTTAATGTAATGTTATGATAAACTAATTAAAGTAAATAGAGTTTGTGTTTAAAAATTATTGAACTTTCAAAGACAGATCAATAATATATAATAATAATAATAATATAATAATAATAATAATAATAATAATAATAATAATAATAATAATAATAATAATAATAATAATAACAATAATAATAATAATAATAATAAAAAAATAATAATAATAAAATAATAATAATAATAAAATAATAATAATAATAATAATAATAATAATATAATAAAATAAAATAATAATAATAATAATATAATAATAATAATAATAATATTATAATAATAATAATAATAATAATAATAATAATAATAATAAAATAATAATAATAATAATAATAATAAAATAATAATAATAATAATAAAATAATAATAATAATAAAATAATAATAATAATAATAAAATAATAATAATAATAATAATAAAATAATAATAATAATAATAATATAATAATAATAATAATAATAATAATATAATAATAATAATAATAATAATAATAATATAATAATAATAATAATAATAATAAAATAATAATAATAATAATAATATAATAATAATAATAATAATATAATAATAATAATAATAATAATAATAATAATAATAATAATAATAATATAATAATAATAATAATAATAATAATAATAATAATAATAATAATAATAATAATAATAATAATAATAATAATAATAATAATAATATTATTATTATTAAAAGAATAGGAGAATGAAACTTTTTTTTTTTTTTTATCGAGTAGGCTCCTTACAGCAACGTCTTGCTACTCAGTAAAACACTAACTTGAAATTTTATACTTTCTTTTTCCTGATAATAGTAGCCTATGTATAGTTTACCATGTAGTGTTCGTTTCCCATTTCTCTCATTTTCTTTTTCACACACGCACATTCTACAAACTATTCTACAGTTACATCAAAAGAAAAACAAAAATAAAGGACAAAATTCAAAACATTATGGATGAAGGAAAAATATATACAGAAGAAAAAGAAATTTGTGAAATATTAAATACAAAATTTCAGTAGGTATTCACTCAGGAAAATGTATTCACATCAGAAGAAAATAAGAACACAAACACGTATGAACTAAAAGAGTTTGAGGTGAGCAGATTAGAAATAGAGAAAGAGGTAGAAGCTGTGGATAAAACTAAAGCAAGTGGACCTGATGAAATTTCATGTTGGGTATTAAAAGAATGTGCTAAAGAACTAAGTAAGCCATTATTTATAATATTTCAAAACTCATTACAACAAGGAAAATTACCAGAAAGTTGGAAGCAAGCAAATATAGTCCCATTATTTAAGTAAGGAAATAGACAAGACCCACTTAACTATAGATCACAGTATCACTAACAAGTGTAGTATGTAAAATTATGGAAAAAATTATAAGAAAAAATTGGGTTGAACACCTGGAGAAAAATTATATGATAACAGAGAGACAATTTGGATTTAGGAAGGAAAGATCATGTGTTATAAACTTACTAAGTTACTATACGAGAATATCAGAAAAAATACAAGAAATAGAAGGATGGGTGGATAGTATTTACCTAGACTTTAAAAAAGCCTTTGACAGAGTTCCACACAAAAGACTTATATGGAAATTACAACATAAAGGAGGAGTGAACGGAAAACTACTAAATTGGATGGAAAATTTCCTTGAAGGAAGAAAAATTAGAACAGTACTAAGAGGGAACTATTCTCCATGGCTGAAGGTGACAAGTGGAGTTCCTCAAGGCTCAGTATTGGCACCAATAATGTTCTTAATATATATAAATGATATAGAAGTAAATAATACAGATGGCACTTACATGAATATGTTTGCTGATGATGCAAAGGTACAAAGAACAATTAAAAATGAAGACTAGCTGCTGTAAAAAGTTACAAGATGACTTGGATAAATTGGTAGAGTGGAGTAATAAATGGCAGATGAAGTTTAATGCAGATAAATGTCATGTAATAAAGTTTGGAAAAAGTGAGAAAAGACCAAATTGGCAATACAAACTTGGAAACAAAATATTAAATGAAGCAGAGAAAGAAAGAGACTTAGGGGTAATGATAAATAAGAAATTAACACCAGATGATCATATAAATAAAAAAGTGAGAAGCATGTGCATTGTTAGCAAATATGAGAGTGGCCTTCACTTATATAGATGAAGAAATGGTCAAGAGAATAATAACATCCTTTATAAGGCCTACCTTAGAATATGCTACAGTAGTATGGAACCCACATTTAAAGAAGCATATCACTAAATTAGAACAAGTACAAAGAGCAGCAACAAGATGGCTACCAAGTCTACGAGAACTAAGCTATGAAGAAAGACTAAAGAAACTAAAATTACCTAAACTAGAAGAAAGACGAAAGAGAGGTGATATGATTATGGTTTATAAATATGTCACAGAAAAAGAAAAGATAGATATAGATAACTTATGTCAACAAGGAATACCTACAATGAGAGGACACAGTAAGAAATTAATTAAAAGAAGAGGAGATAAAGATGTACAGAAATATAGCTTTCCAAATAGAGTAATAGACGAATGGAACAAGTTACCAGAAGAAGTGGTGTGTGTCAAAAACATACATAACTTTAAAGAAAAATATGATAATTGTGATTTAAAATACGGGACATTAAGAGCTTGACTCAATCCTGTAAAGATACAAATAGGTAAGAACAAATAGGTAAGAACACACCTCAGTGACGTCAGGGGAAGTTGGTGGGAGTAGTGGGGGGTTAGACTAATCTGCGCGTGAGCTGACCCTGTATTCTATGGACCCTGTATGACAGTATGTATATACGTATCGTTCATTAGTAATGTTGTTTAATACAGTTAGTTAATTATTACTGTTGTGTGTGGACATGAAAACCAGAGTGGGTCAAACGACCATTAAAGCAATAGCTAATCCCGTTGTTAATAGCCGTATAATCGGATAATAACCCACGTGTCTAAGGCCACCAGAAGGATGAAGTCAGCTTTGGTTTTGGCCAACCAAATAAAATCGTTCATAGTTGCTTCATGTGTTCTTTACCTTTTTAAATAAGCAATTTATGCCTTAATTGAATATCCACAGTCTCCCGTATCCCCTCCCCCTCTCTGAGGTATGAGGTACACGAGTGATGAGGGAGGCGAGGAGCTAGGGGAGAAGAGGAGGGATAACGAGGGCGAGAAGGGGGAAAAGTAGTTGTGTGGTTAGGAATGGTTTGGGAGGGTGTTGGGGGGGGGGGCACACTTTCCTTCGAATGCGTTAATATGACTGGCCAGCTTTGTGTTATTTTTCACGAGTAAACTCCTAACATAACACATATAGTAATATGGTATGTCAGCCATAAATTAGGTCAAGATGTTAAAGGTAGTGTGCTGAAATATTATACTTATACAACGATTCATTTAGGAGATATTTGCGAAAAACACCGTCTGTCCGGCGCTGAAATGAAAAGTAAAATAAATGAAACGTGCTAGACATAACCACTACCCTCTGATGTATACATAGAGGTATACTACCAAATTTAACCAAATGGCTTCCGAGCACACCGTGACGTCACATGAAAACTCCCTATTGTCTCTTACAGTGAAAAAATATCAAGTAAATAATTGAAAAGCTTAACACTTTCCCCAGATTTACACCTGTGTGTATGAGAATGCATAGATTATGTGTGTGTGTGTGTGTGTGTAATTCATTTATTTTTAGCCGTATGTGTGTCTGCACACTGAGTGTGTAACCTACCCACATACCATTAAGTTGCTTATATGTATGTAATTTTTATATAGGTTTCATTTGTAGTTTAATGTATTTTCATTAACATGAATTGAACTATTAGTCATGATCACACTCGATGTCATTAATTATTTTAGCCTTTGGCTGCACTAAAACATTGATAATATGATGAATAATATACTGCCAAATTATGTGTGGCCACTTTTCAGTGAATGGTGGATGTCATTGTTTGGTGGTGAGGACTAAAACGACACGTGTTTCTATGGATTGGATGACTCTACTATGAAACTATGACAGTGTAGTTGGGGAGCATCCAAACAAACTATGGTAATAATGGAACTACCAGACAGATTTAGTGGATATGGAGACTGAGTTTGTTGTTGGATATAAGTAAGACTGACAAATGTGGTTGGTTGGGGAGGATCATAACGAACCCAAAGACAAGTGTGGTTGGTTGGGGAGGATCATAACGAACCAAAAGACAAGTGTGGTTGGTTGGGGAGGATCATAACGAACCAAAAGACAAGTGTGGTTGGTTGGGGTGGATCATAACGAACCCAAAGACAAGTGTGGTTGGTTGGGAAGAATCATAACAAACCCAAGCTACTGGAACTGGCCCTATAATACGCGTGACAATTTAAACTGCCGGCTTAAATTCTCTGATAATTAGCCTACCAAAACAAACAATGAATCGTATGCCAGAAATTATTATATCCATGGTATTGACGATGGTGTGGTAATAGTACGATGATGCCCTGTTGTTGTTTGTCTATGGAGGCATCGTATCTTTACCACACCATCGTATACACCACAAAGTAATGTTCTTGAATACAGTCAACTAAATCGAGGCGCATTAAAAAAAAAAAAAAAAAAAAAGAGAGAGAAAGCGTACATAATTTTGACCAGTCCCAGGCCAGCCTAATCTTTAATTTACTAAGACCCTTCCTTGTGGTGTTGTGGTATATTCAGGTAGAATTAATGTCAGTTGCCCTGTAACCTTTATGTGGAGAGGGTCATATCGCTCGTTCGTGATTTTATTTAAGGTGGTAATTCTTTTTTGATACATTGGAGTGCCTTGATTCCTCCAAAGTATGCTAGGAAACAGGACCAGAGGAGCAAAAATAATGGTGTTCTGTTGCTTGGAATAGTTTGGAGGATTCAGTTGCTCCAGAATTACCAAAACAAAACTTCCCCCTTAAAGAAACTGTGCTGTTATTACAACTATTTATATATAACGTTATTGTCACAGGTTATTGTACTCTATATCAACATACAGTGTACGTGTGCCCATGGAAAGGGAACAAAAGTGGATACGAGCAATTGGACCAATATACTCCAAATGATAAATACGGTAAATATTGAAAGAATTACTGTTATTGCGTACGGTTTTTTCTACCTTCATTACCCACTTCTTTAGACCATTCTAAGACTATTTTCTACCTTCATTACCCACTTATTTATTTTATTTACTTCAGTTTTTTTTATATATATTTTTCGTGTTTTTTTTTATTATTATTTTTAATTTCAGGTGTTTTTTTATTTTTTTAGTTTTTCAGTTTTTTTTAGGTGTTTTTTCATTTTTTTTTTATTTATTAATTTTTCAGTATTTTTTATGTATTTTTTTCAGGCTTTTTTTTCAGGCTTATTTTATTTTTTTCAAGCTTTATTTATTTATTTATTTATTTATTTTTTTCAGTTTTTTCTTATATATTTTTTTCAGGCTTTTTTATTTACTTATTTTTTCAGGTGTTTTTATAGTTTTTTTTCAGGTGTTTTTTATATTTATTTATTTTTAGGTGTTTTTTTATTTATTTATTTTAAGGTGTTTTTTATTTATTTATTATTTTTTTTTAGGTGTTTTTTTCAATTGTTTTTTTATTTTATTTTTTTATTTCAGTTTTTTTTATATCTGTTTTTTTAGGTGTTTTATTTTATTTTTTTATTTCAGGTGTTTTTTTTATTTATTTATTTCAGGTGTTTTTTTTGTTATTCTTTTTTACAGGTGTTTTTTTTCAGGCTTTTTTCATTTTTTATTTTTTTTTCAGGCTTTTTTATTTATTCTTTTTTCAGATTTTTTTTATTTATTTTTTTTCAGGCTTTTTTTTCAGGCGTTTTTTATTTTTATTTTTCAGGCGTTTTTTTTAGCCTTTTTTTTCAGGCGTTTATTTTTTCAGGCTTTTATTTTTTTCAGGAGTATATTTTTTTCAGGCGTTATTTTTGTCAGGCGTTATTTTTTTCAGGCGTTATTTTTATCTGGCATTATTTTTTTCAAGCGTTATTTTTTTAAGGCGTTATTTTTTCAGGCGTTATTTTTTTCAGGCGTTATTTTTTTCAGGCGTTTTTTTTTCAGGCGTTATTTTTTTCAGGCATTATTTTTTTTCAGGCGTTGTTTTTTTTCAGGTGTTATTTTTTTTCAGGCGTTATTTTTTTCAGGCGTTATTTTTTTCAGGCGTTTTTTTTTCAGGCGTTATTTTTATTCAGGCGTTATTTTTTTTCAGGCGTTTATTTTTTCAGGCGTTATTTTATTTCAGGCGTTATTTTTTTTTCATGCGTTATTTTTTTCAGGCGTTATTTTTTTTCAGGCGTTATTTTTTTTTTCAGGCATTTGAATTTTTTTTTTTCAGGCGTTTGAATTTTTTTTTCAGGCGTGTGAATTTTTTTTTTTTTTTCAGGCGTTTGAATTTTTTTTCAGGCGTTTGAATGTTTTTTTCAGACGTTTGAATTTTTTTTTTTTTTCAGGCGTTTGAATTAATCAGGCGTTATTTTTTTCAGGCGTTATTTTTTTCAGGCGTTTGAATTTTTCAGGCGTTTGAATTTTCCAGGCGTTTTTTTTTCAGGTGTTTGTTTTTTTCAGGCGTTTGTTTTTTTCAGGCGTTATTTTTTTCAGTTTTTTTTTTAATTTATTTATTTTATTTCAGGTGTTTATTTATTTATTTCACGTGTTTTATTTATTCATTTATTTATTTATTTATTTCATGAGTTTTTCATTATTGTTTTCAGGTGTTTATTTATTTATTTATTTTTTCAGGCTTTTTTTATTTTTATTTTTTCAGGCTTTCAGGCTTTTTTATTTATTTATTTTTTCAGGATTTTTTCATTTATATAATTTTCAGGCTTTTTTATTTTATGTTTTCAGGCTTTTTTTCAGGCTTTTTTATTTTTTTTTATTTTTTTCAAGCTTTTTTTTATTGAATTTTTCAGGCTTTTTTTATTTTTTTTTCAGGGTTTTTATTTTTATTTTTTTTATTTTTTTCAGGCTTCTCTTTTTATTTATTTATTTACTTCAGGTGCTTTTTTTTATTTTTTTATTTCAGTTGCTTTTTTTTATTTTTTTATTTATTTCAGGTGTTTTTTTTGTTATTTATTTCAGGTGTTTTTTTATGTTATTTATATCAGGTGTTTTTTTTTTGTTTTTTTGCTCAGGTGTTTTTCTTTAATTTTTTTTTCAGGTGTTTTTTAGGTGTTTTTTTATTTATTTATTATTTTTTCCAGGTGTTTTTTTATTTATTTATTTATTTAAATGATTTATTTTAGGCTTTTATTATTATTTTTTTCAGGACTTTTTCAGGCTTTTTATTTATTTTTTTATGCTTTTTTTATTTATTTTATATTTTTCAGACTTTTTTTTTATTTATTTATTCAGGCTTTTTTTTATTTATTGTTTTCTGGCTTTTTTTATTTTTTTATTTTTTTCAGGCTTTTTTATATTTTATTTTCAGGCTTTTTTTTATTTTATTTTTTTCAGGCTTTTCATATTTTTTTTCACGCATTTTTATATTTTTTTTTTAGGCGTTTTTTTATTTTTTTATTTTTTTCAGGCGTTTTTTTTATTTATTTTTTTCAGGCGTTTTTTTATCTATTTATTTTTTTCAGGCGTTTTTTTTTCCGGCGTTTATTTTTTTCAGGCGTTATTTTTTTCAGGCGTTATTTTTTTTCAGGCGTTATTTTTTTTCAGGCGTTATTTTTTTTCAGGCATTATTTTTTTCAGGCGTTATTTTTTTTCAGGCGTTATTTTTTTTCAGGCGTTATTTTTTTCAGGCGTTATTTTTTTTAGGCGTTATTTTTTTTTCAGGCGTTATTTTTTTTCTGGCGTTATTTTTTTTTCTGGCGATATTTTTTTTCAGGCGTTTTTATTCAGGCATTATTTTTTTTCTGGCGTTATTTTTTTCCGGGCGTTATTTTTTTCATGTGTTATTTTTTTCAGGTGTTATTTTTTTCAGGCGTTTTTTATTAGGCGTTATTTCTTCTATTATCATTATTGTTATTATTATTATATTATTCTATTTATATATTTATTTATTTTTTGGTTAACGACCACAGTCATTGGTGGGGAGGGGCCAATGAACTGTTATTAGTTTCTTGGTGTAATTATTTTCTAGGTGTAATTTATTTAGGTGTAATTTTCTTATGGGTTATTTTTTAAGGTGTTATTTCTTTTCAGGTAATATTTATTTTCAAGTGTAATTTCTTTTCAGGTGTTATTTCTTTTCAGGTGTAATTTCTTTTATTATCAGTATTCTTGTTATTGTTATTATTATTATTACATTATTTTATTTACGTATTTATTTATTATTTGTTTCATGTATTATTTTTTCCAGGTGCAATTTTATCTCAGGTATACAGGGTGTCCGGAATTTTTTGCCCGAAAATTTGGCAAATGCATCCTTTATTAATTCTGAAAAGAAAATACTCTATTGATGTGATATTTTTTTTTCTCTAGTTTAGCGGTAATTGAGACATTTAAATGTGTGACAGAACGTTAGGTAATGTACACAGAGGCAGCCCCGCGCCGCGCCCAGCAGCCCGTTGAGTTGCCAAGTCGGAATAAACGTACATTTTATTTCAAATTTTACACGTTATTCTCAAAACTGTGTTATACTTATCAATTAATAATCATTAGACAGGACATTTTTATACAAGAGTATGTCACTTGAAAACAGTGGGAGAACGCCGTAGAATACTTCTTCCTTTCACCCTCGCTACAGGAGAATGCTGCTGGGTCACCGTGGGTGTCAGGTGTGGCAGTGACTGTGGCAGGCGGTGAGGTGGGAAATCTCTCCACCCCTCGGGTACCATCTGCCGTATAACCTACTTATTTTATTCGAATTTCTTGAACTTTATGAAGCCTACCCTGTTTTCAAGTGACATACTCTTGTATAAAAATGTCCTGTCTAATGATTATTAATTGATAAGTATAACACAGTTTTGAGAATAACGTGTCAAATTTGAAATAAAATGTACGTTTATTCCGACTTGGCAACTCAACGGGCTGCGGGCTCGGCGTGGGGCTGCCTCTGTGTACATTACCTAACGTTCTGTCACACATTTAAATGTCTCAATTACCGCTAAACTAGAGAAAAAAAAAGATCACATCAATAGAGTATTTTCTTTTCAGAATTAATAAAGGATGCATCTGCCAAATTTTCGGGCAAAAAATTCCGGACACCCTGTATATTTTTTTCAGGTGTAATTTTTTCAGGTGTAATTTTTTTCCAGGTGTATTTTTTAAAGTGTTACTTTTTCATGTGTTATTTCTTTTCAGGTGTAATGTTTTTTTGGTGTATTTTTTCATGTATTTTTTCAGGTGTTTTTTTAAAGTAATTTTCTCCAGGTGTATTTTTTTCAGGTGTCATTATTTTCTAGGTGTAATTATTTTCTAGGTGTATTTTTTTCAGGTGTAATTTCTTTTCAGGTGTAATTTCTTTTCAGGTGTAATTTCTTTTCATGTGTTATTTCTTTTCTTCAGGTGTAATTTCTTTTCATGTGTAATTTCTTTTCAGGTGTTATTTCTTTTATTATCGTTGTTATTATTATTATTATTATTATTATTATTATTATTATTATCATTATTATTATATTATTTTATTTATGCATTTATTTATATTTTGGTTGACGACCACAGTCATTGGCGGGGAGGGGCCAATGAACTGTGACGGTGAAAGACAGTCAATGCAATTTTACCACACGGTTCCCTGTGGATGGAGGTCTGTTTTTTCTTTTTCTTTTTTTCCCTGACCCCAGTCCATTAACGATAATTTAGGCAATGGCAGCACGTTTTTATGTTGAAAATTATTTAGGAAATGGCTAAAGACGGCAATTAGCGAAGTTTGACCTTGACCTGACTTTGACCTTGACCTGACTTTGACCTTTAAAATTGGGTACCCCCATCCAAAAAGTTTTGCTTTGGCCCAAAGTATATGTGTGCCAAATTTGGTGCTTTGGGATGCAACAGGTAAAGATCATTGCCATAAGCCACCCCACTACACACAGGGCGTCTGTTTTCTGGTATAGTTAGGAGGAATCAGTATGGTCTTTCAACTTACCAACAAGTGATATAGATCTCCCCTTGCTTCTTACATTATTGCATCAAATTTCATATTGCGAGACATGCAGATTGGGCAATAAAAATGAATAGCCTACGATTTGAGCTATAGGCTAGATAGATACTGTACATACATTATTATACATGCATAATTATGCATACATACATTATTATACTTACATTATACATACATACATACATACAATATATAGCGAAGTGTGCGGTACAAAATTTCTTCCCGAGGTGGCAACACTGGTGGGCTACAATATACTTCCCGAGGTGGCAACACTTCAACTAGATTCATTAGTTGTTGACTTGTTGTTAGTGGAAGCAGTAAAGCATTGTTTGTATGTGTGTATGTATGTTATTTAATTTAAGTTTTATATTGTTGTTAGTGAAAGTAGAAAGCACTGTACGTGTATGTATGTATATATGTGTGTGTGTATATGCCGAGCACCGTATATATTGGTGTTTGTGTGTGTGTGTGTGTGTGTGTTGTTTTATTATTAAGTATTATATTGTTGATAGAAGCAGAAACAAGCAATGTTTGTATGTATATGTGTGTGTAAGCCAAGCACCGTATATGTGAGTGGTGTGTGTAAACCAAGCACCGTATATGTGGATGTGTTCTGTATATGTGTGTGTGTAAACCAAGCCCCGTATATGTGGGTAGTGTGTGTATATGTGTGTGTGTGTAAACCAAGCCCCTTATATGTGGGTGGTGTGTGTTTACCTAAGAATGCTTACCTAAGAATAGATAGTGGGGAATTAAGAAGAGGACTTCTTGTAATGTCCCCCACCTCCAAGACTAGTTAGCCAATGACCCCAACAATACCAAGGTGCCTGTCATATCGTGCTTTGAATGTTGCTATTGTTGGGGCAGTTACTATATTTTCCGGGAGTGAGTTCCACTGGTCAATCACCCTGATGGCAAACCAATTTCCCTTTAAAGTTGTCCTCCAATGATCTGGTTTTGCCAGTTTCAGGGAGTGTCCTCTAAGATTGTTTGTATTCAGCTGGAAAAACTTGGTGTAGGGGATGTCTTCGTATCCATGCATCAACTTGTAAGTTTCAATCATGTCCCCACGAATCCTCCTGTTTTCCAGTTTCTGAAGTCCAAGCCGTTGACATCTCTCTTCATAGGGCAGGTTGGACAGCTCAGGTACCAACCTGGTGGCTCTCCTCTGTACTCTCTCTAGTGTCCTAATATCCTGAAGCAGGTAGGGCGACCAGGCTTGAGCCCCATAGTCCAAAATGGGACGGACCAGGGAGAGGTAGAGAGGGACTACGATGTCCTTGTTGAGCACAGAGAAGTTTCTCCTAATGATACCCAGCCGACTGTTTGCCTTAGCAGCTACTCCAGCTACATGTTATGATGATTTAAGGTCTGCTGATATCATGATACCCAGGTCTCGCTCTTCGGAAGTCTTGCTGAGTGGCCTCTGGTCCAGGTGGTAGTCTGCCTGCTGGTTCCCATGACCTATGTGCATTGTTTTGCATTTATTAGTGTTAAATGACAGGAGCCACTTCCTACTCCACTCGTCCAGGCGTGTCATGTCTCTCCTCAATGATTCTACATCAGCTCCTGTCTCTATTTTTCTATAAATCTTGGCATCGTCGGCAAATAAACTGGCTTGTGATTCCAGGTCCTTCACAAGATCATTGATGTAAATGAGGAACAGCACAGGGCCCAGTACTGATCCCTGGGGGACTCCACTGGTGACTGGCAGCCAATCAGACGTCGCATTTCTTATCTTCACCCGGTGATATCTCTCACTAAGGAAGTTTCCAATCCATTCCAGGATTCTGCCATCAATACCTATAGCCTTCAACTTGGTGAGGAGCCTTTGGTGAGGAATTCTATCGAAAGCCTTTTCACAGTCCAAATAATTTACATCCACACATGATCCCGCATCCACTGCATTCACCAAATCATCAAGATAGCACAACATGTTTGTCAGACAGCTCCTTTTACTCCTGAAACCGTGCTGCTCGTCAACAATAAGACTGTTCTCTGTTAGGTGGCCGACCAACTCTTCACGGATTATACTTTCCAGCAGTTTCGACACAACACTGGTGAGGGACACAGGTCTGTAAATGAGTGGCTCCATCTTGCTATTCTTTTTGTGGATTGGGGTAATGTTAGCCCTCCTCCAGTCACTCGGTATACTTCCAGTTTCTAGGGATGTTAAAAATATGTCCGTTATTGGCTTAAATAGCACATCTGCACACTCCTTGAGGATTAATGGGGACACTCCATCTGGACCTGCAGCCTTGCTCCCATCAAGCTTCTTGAGTTTTTTCTTAACACCCTCTCCTGTTGTCACAATCTCTTGTAGTTTAGGTCCATGGTAGATTGCATCTGGGTTAATTGTTGGCTGTGTTGAGTCCTCCCTCACGTAAACCCCATTAAAAGCTGTATTCATTTCCTGGGCGATGCTTCCATCATCCTCTGTGACCTCACCAGTACTTGTCCTCATCCTGGTAATGGTTTCCTTTGCAGTAGTTTTCGATCTCACATAAGCCCAAAAGTGTTTTGTGTTGCTTGTTGCATCTTGAGCTATCTTCCTCTCATATGCAAATTTCGCTGCCCTTACTTCTCTTGTTACGGTATTCCTTGCATTGTTATACCTATTACGGTGGTTTTCGGTCTTTCTTCCTCTGTACCTCACCCATGCCTCTTGCTTCCTTCTTATCAGCATTTCCAGTCTACCATTCATCCACTTTGGCCTGAACCTTCCTGCATTTTTCTTATAACTTGGTACGCACACTTTCACTGCCCTGTTATAGTGTTCAGTGAAGACGCTCCATTTCTCGTTAACTGATTTGTTGGAAAATGTTTCCTCCCAATGGACTTGGCAAAACAGGTCTCTCATCTTATCGAAGTCTGCTTTGTGGTAGTTTAGTTTGGAGCTTGTACTTGTATATTCCTTGGGCCTGGAGTCTACAGTCAGTGTAAAACAGATAACTGCATGCTTGCTCCGGCCAAGAGGTGCCAGGTATCTGATATTATCAACCTCACTGTTTGTTCTGGTGAATACCAAGTCCAGTCTTGATGGGTTGTCATCATCTCTTAGGTGTGTCCAATCGGTTATGTTCTGGGTCCAGTAGTTGTCATTTATAGTTTCCAAGAAGTGCATGGCCTGGCCATACCCCTGGGATCCATTTTCCACTCTATTTTCTTCCCACATTATATTCCCATAATTAAAATCCCCACAGACTAATAGTTGTTTGTTTCGTGTCACTTCCTCACTCATTTTCAGTAAGTCACATATTCCATCATTGTTCTCAACAGGTGAAGAAGGGGGCCTGTATATAGCATAGGCCTATATGTGTATATGTGGGTGTGTAAATGAAGCACAGTATAATAATATGTGGGTGGTGTGTGTGTAAGTCAAGCACTGTATATGTAAGTGTTGTTGTGTGTGTGTAAACCAAGCACCTAACGTTAATAATTATGTAGGTGTTGTTTTATTTATTATTGTTAGTGGAAATGGTATTCAAGTGTTTGTCCATAATGTCTTTTTGAGTCGAGGTTTTCAGAATGCAGTGTTTATTATTGTGTTTTTAACGAATCTGTTGTTCACATCCGTTGCAAATGAGTGTTTTTGGAGTTATCACCCCCCCCCCTCAACCCACCCAGTCTCCAAAATCACTAAGTTTCACCCAATTTGAACTGCAGATTCATATGAAAAACACTACAACGCATTAAACAGAATTAAGTAGACCTTACCTTACCTAACCTAACCTACAGCAGACTACCGGGACCTAACCTGGGCAAACTACTGGGACCTAACCTAGGCTATGGACCTGACAGGGGCAAACTACCAGGAGCTAGCCGGATGTGGCAAAACTGCTACAATATGGCATTATACTGGATAAATACTCTATATAGTTTATTTGGTTTATGGTACACTCTGCAAAAAAAGTTTTGGAACCACCCCTTTGACATCGTGATGTAATGTTGGTACGCCTGACTGGCGAGTGTCATACCTCCGCCACCCTCCCAGTCCCTCTGGCCTCCGTGCCCATGCTGGCCACTGTCCCTCAGTGT
Source organism: Petrolisthes cinctipes (assembly GCA_033782935.1). Classification (NCBI taxonomy): domain Eukaryota; kingdom Metazoa; phylum Arthropoda; class Malacostraca; order Decapoda; family Porcellanidae; genus Petrolisthes; species Petrolisthes cinctipes. The sequence continues at coordinate 84,514 of JAWQEG010000103.1, forward strand.
ATCATAGGCATTCAAGTAGAGATGACGTTCACCCAGTGCTATTTTTTCTGGGTATTTCACGGTTATTTTTATTCTAAAATACTCATATGCATTTCCTTATGTTTAATCATGAATAGTCAAATAGTAAGAGTTCTTGAACATTCAAAAATTAATTTTAAATCAGCTCAACTACTGATATAAAAAAGTTGTCACTGCCGAGGCCCGCATATTATAGGCCAGCATAGACGATACCTGTCTCGGATGACACTAGGCACCAGCTGCCCAGTCGGTGAAGTACCAACCCTACACCGCTTGCCCATGTTAAAATTAACGTAGGGGTGGTTCCAAAACTTTTTTTGCAGACTGTACATAGCAGTGGTTGATGATACATAACAGCCACTAGTGGTACATATCAGCCACTGGGACATAGCAGCCAACAGTACATTTAAGCCTGTTCCCAACCTAACCTAATCAGGACCGCTGCAAACTACCCAGACCTAACCGGGGCAGACTACCTGGGGCTAACCTTAGCAGTCTCCAGGGACGATGTAAACACTCGGTGTCCATCTTGAATTGATATTATATGTACCTTTTTATTGGAGAGTGGCGGTAAATACAGGCCTTATTACAAGTGGGGTAGTTAATGTTAAAAGTCTAAACTGGCTTCGTTATTCTCAAAACAACACTGAAGAATACGTTCAGGGACAGACAGACACTCGGTACAAAGGAAAACCATTGTAATTAATGAAGCACACTGATTGACTGTTGAAATTGAGGCTCATTAATTAAGCACGCTGATTGGCCGTTCTCACCAACATGGCCGCTGTACACTGCTGATAAAGTAAAATTGAATCAATTAAGGGTAGTTGTATTACGAAAGCTATGCATTTGCAACGGAAATAACCTATGAGGAAATGATGTACTTGTATTAAGAAATGTATTTGACGGAAAAGAATTGATTGTAGTGATTATGGACAAGCGCCTATATAATATCGTGGAAACAAGCACTATGTATGTATGTGTGTGTTTACATAATACCACAGTGTACAATGAAGGTATACTGTATACCTCTTCAATACATGTTGTCAGATACACACCCATAATACTAGTATACTGTACAGTCGGCCAAAAAAGTATTGGAACCACCTTTATATTGAAATTAACTATTATTATCCATAGGGGGGTTCCAATACATTTTTACTGGCTGTACAATGAGAGTTTACAGTATACCTTGACAGATAAACACCCATAATACCAGTGTACTGTACAATGAGGGTTTACAGTATACCTTGTCAGATACTCATCCATAATACCAATGTACTGTACAATGAGGGTTTACTGTGTACCTTGTCAGATACTCATCCATAATACCAAATTACCAGTGTACTGTACAATGAGGGTTTACTGTATACCTTGTCAGATACACACCCATAATACCAATGTACTGTACAATGAGGGTTTACTGTGTACCTTGTCAGATGCACACCCAGCGCCACGATGAGTATGCCGCGACCCTTGTCTCGGGAAATGGTCACCCGCAGTGTAAATTTTCACGGCCACCAGCTCCTCAAACAGCTGACCAACACACACCCACACGATGTCGAGGCTCTCAACCTGAAGGACATCGACTACAAGGTCTTTAGGGCTCGTATTCCGGAGATAAGGTGGGTGGGGTGGTGTGGGGAACAGGATTATGCTGTGTAAAGTCAAATATCATATTCTCTCTGGCCCATCCAAGATCTGAAGCAGGCGGTTGTTTCTAGAGACGACAGCCCACCCAAACTATCATGAGGTTACACACACACACATTTTGAACCAACTGAAGCATTGGGTGGGTATGTCGTCCAGAAACCGCCTGTTCCAGTTCGCGGGCTTCAACGCAGGTGGGCCAGGAGAGGATTATAGTGCACGACTGTACAGTACTGTAGAACCTGGATATACAATGAATATACAGTATACTGTATTTGTATCCACCACTTACTTCATTACCACTGTGTATGTGTGTGTTCCTAGGCTTGTATTATTTCATACAGACTTAAGTGATTTACTGAGTCTGTGTTATATGGATATATGTGTTAGATTTAATAATGTTATATCATTGGTATACTTTATGTATATAAATATATTGTATCTTGCTACTGCTCTTCTGCTTACTCTCTCTTTTTAATCCCTGTTGTAATGTCTTTTATCATTTTCATACTATTAATAAATCAATCGCTCACACTTATAATGTATTTCTCCGATATACAAGAAATATGTATAATAAGTATACATACATAAATATAGATATGTAAATATTGATACATAAATATAGATATATGAATATAGATAAAAAATATAAATACATAATATAGATAATAAATAGAAAAAATAAATAAAAATATATGATACAGATCATGAATATAGTTAAATATAGATAATAAATATGTCATACTAAAATGTTGTTTGCATTATACAGTATATATATTATTATTATTATAATTATTATTATTGTATTGTTGCAGTAAACAGAGCAGTTTGACACGGAATGAAATAATTACCTTCATAAGTGACAAGAGTTCAAGTTTACTCAAAGTAAACGACACTCAGGAACAAACAGAAGACAACGAGGATGATTACGGTTATAAAGGTGAGGTAAACAAAGTGTGTTATACAGGTATTATTAATTATATACCTGTCTTAGATAAATCAGGGGTGCCCAGTAGGACGATGTAAATTATTTAATTAATAAAAAAATTACTGTCAACCAGTCCATTCTCATGAAAGGTACTTGAGGGGAAAAATAGTCTAGTGTCGGGAATTTTCCATTAATTTGTGGAGGGGCCGGTGGGGGAGGGGGGGTTCGGAGTCATAGTCTTAAAATTACCTGGCATTGGCCTTGTTATATTTAAGGACTATAATTGTGTATGAGATTGTTTTAGAGTCTTCCAATTCCTCCCGACCATGCCACGAAACAAGCTCCTTCCATATAGGTGTGTGGGTTTTATGGCAATGTTTAATGGATTAATTTAACTCCAATTTTCTGAATACATCATAGGGTCCCTTAAATGAGGAAGCCAGCACATTGTTACCAAGTTACATAGATATGAAGTATAATAATAATAACAATAATTCTCTCTTGTGTTTTTATATATATTTCCAGACTGATGCAGTAATTCTCTTTCTTGTGTGTTTTTTATATATTTCCAGACAGATGCAGTAAACTTCCACCTCTCGAGTTTTTCATGAAAGTTGACGCTTCTGTAAAGGAAAACATTTTCTTTAAGGTAACTGACTGCATGTACAGTATGTACAGTTGGTCTCAAAAATTCATACACAGGCTACATGGAAAAAGGTCTTATACTGGAAATACTGCAATGAAAGTGTGTGTGAGAGGTCTGGAAGTACTGCAATGAATGTGTTAGTGTGTGAGAGAGGTCATTATTCTGGAAGTACTGCAATGCATTTGTGTATGTGAGTGTGAGAGGTCATTATTCTGGAAGTATTGCTAGGAATGTGTGTGTGTCTACCTAGTGACTCAGTGATTACCAAAACAACAAAGATAATAATGTTGTATTGCAGTTACATAGTTAAACATTTTCTTACATGTGTATGTGTGTATTTGTGTACCAAGTGACTCAGTGATTACCCAAACAACGAATCTAATAATAATAATGTTGTATTGCAGTTACGTAGTCTTACATTTTTTATGTGTTGTAAACCCTCGAAAACAAAAACAGTGTGTGTGTGTGCTTACCAATTCCTGTGGCCAATAATGCAATGCAGAATATTTTCACATAATATTACAGTACCTCTTGGAATGTCTTGTGCATTATAGTCATTATTCTGCTTTTGATAATTTAAAATACAATATACAGTACTTACAATTACATACAGTAGACCTTGGTTACAATGAATGAATACTTGTATCCTCCATCTCTTCATTTTTCACTCAGTCACCCATTGAAGGCCACCAAATGTATGTTTTCCCAGGCTTGTGTTATTCATTATCACTGTGTGTGTGTGTTATTCATTACAATACAGATTGACTGATTTACTGAGCCTGTGTTAGAGGATTTTGCATGTGTGTATGTGTGTGTTCCCAGGCTTGTGTTATTCATTACCATACAGATTAACTGATATACTAAGCCTGTGTTAAAAGGATATAAATAATTATGTGCTAAATTCCTTCATGTTATATTGAAGATGTACTGTACTGTACAATATTATTACCTTGTGACATTATGTGCTAAATTCATTCATGTTATATTGTACTGTACTGTACAATATTATTACCTTGTGACATTTTCACTAATATTCCAGACCGTGAAAAGAGGAGACATACTCTACGTTAGAGTGTGCAACCATGTACATGAATTGCTGCATTTAGTCAAAGTACAAGCAAGAAAAGCCAACATTATCAGTGATCTGACCAATACAGAGATCAGGGTAAGTTTCAATGAGGTAATATCTGTAATATTATGATGAGATGATGACTGTGTAATAATATTGGATAATTTCAATGAGGTTATAACGAATATTATGAAGAGATTATGACAGTGTAATTATAATTGATAATTTCAATGAGGTACTAACTATACTTGGTAATATTATGGTGAGATAATGACAATATAATGATAATTGATCATTTCTTTGTTATGTTATTCCTTCACTCCATAGATAGTACAGGGTGTCAAACATTAATATCAACATTTGTCCTTCTATGTTAAACGACAGTTAAAAAAAGAGAATTATCGACCACATCTGAGCAATTATGTTTCGTGAGGCCCGTTAGCCTGTGCCTCCTTTATATCTCGGTTGTGTTTTGCTCTGAGGCTCGGAGGGTCTGAGGACTTTGTCAAGTGTAGCTGGAACAAGAACCTGAAAGATTGTGAAGCTAAGTTTGTGGGTGGCTGGCCAGAAGTTTTGTCTCAGGAGTCAAAGGAGTCATTGAGGGTTCCTGCCGCCATGAGAATAGATGCACGCAACTTACCCAAGAAATCAAACAACATCACGGGAAAACTAGGACTGGTATTATTAAACTACATCTTTAACGTAAACTTCTCTTCGTCGCTCTGTTCCTACAGTATTACTTTGCAATATGAATATTACGACAAAGATTGTTTTCGTTGAAGAGAAATTTTAATAAAACCAGGGTAGGAGTAGGGAAGTTATTCAATTGATTAGTCATAGACAAGGTCTGAAGACATGGCATGAAATTCCAAAGCCTCGTAAAACACAACTGAATATCGAAAATCACCTTTGTTGTGTTTTTTTTTGAGAGAATGGGACAAAGGCAGCTTTCTTCATTTAGCGGTGAGCAATGAATTTTCCTTTTATATCACGAGGAGACCAAATTTTCAGAATAAAAGAATCTGGTCACTGACTTGGGATGAGATTCCAGATGAAGAGTGTCATCGTAAATTGATCAAAAGTCGCGATTGTGTTGATGTTTTTGTCCTCTTCGCTGCCCGGTGGATGATGTGGGGGGAAGTTGGCATGGGGATTATTTTCAGAAGAAGATCTTGACAGAGCATTTCATTCCCTTTCTTCAAGACCTTCAAAATGTTCTGGACAGCAACATCAACTTCTTTGGTAATGACGAGAGGCTCGGTAATTCTCCTTATCTGAATGTCTGTGAAAATATTGGATTCGTCTTGAAGGACGAAGTTGAAAAAAGGTTGCTGTCTGAATCTCTAGCAACCTGATTTAGTCGTACAAAGATGGAGGAGCTCATCGATGCTGTGCTTCAGAGAATGGAGTTCAACACGGAGCTTTTTGAGTCACTTTTGTATTCCTACCCAAGCTGTTTGAGATGCCAATAGAAGGAACACTGAATACTGAGCTTGTGAGCATAGACTCACAATTAAATGTGCTACAGTTTGATATTTTAATTTTTTTCCTATCATGCTTAGTTACTTTGGGGGAGGGGTGGGACATCATTGTCGTGAAATGTTTAGGCTCATGTGATGTATGACAATGTTGGAAATAATAATGTAGTGAAATTTTTAGGCTCACCTACGCGTGGAAGACACAGACCCCGACTCGGCTGACAGTGATGAGGCTGGTCGATGGTTGCTCCGTACCAGACTGTGTGTGGAGGTGCTGGAGGTGGACGCTAGTGACTGTTACCTCCTTGTGGGCACGAAGGGTGTCACCATTGCCTCTGACCTCAAGGCTAAGGTCAAACTCGGCAAGGTCACCATCAGCGATCGACCTCCGATATTGAGGTAACAATGGCCTCTGTGTTTTGTTGTTATATTCAAGTGTGATGCCTGCTCTATAATGGTGTTCTCACCTTGATATATATATATGCAGAATAACCCGCAAGGAAATAGAAAGAGGAATACCAAGCTTTCGTCTATTATTTAAGACATCTTCAGGGTAATACAGAGGAACGAGTGAAGGCAATGTATTTATATCCCACCCTGGACCTCTGCATCATTGCCAATGATCACAATATATCCACCCAAGCCCTTGCAAGTTATTCTGCACTCATAAAATCACGTGTACTTGTGATTACTAGCCTAATGGATATATATATATATATTCAAGGTGAAAACACCATTATATATATATATAACTTGACCCTCCATTTTCCGGACAATTAGAGGGGAGCACCGGTCCGGGAATCGTAAATGTCCGGGGTCACTGACCATTGCCGGACATTTACCCTACTCGGTCCGTGAATCACCACTTGCCCTGGACTCTGCCTACACTACAGTATGTCCAACACTCAACGGAACAGTATGGAGGTCAACCAACATATTAACATAATTGTACTAGCAAACAAAACATTATGTATTAACAGTGAATGTACAGTATACTGTAGAGTAGGCTACTGAAATTTCCTTACTGTAGTGTAATAAGGATGTGATCATGGTGGTAGCCAGCCCAAATAGTTAGAACTATTCGGAGTCAGACACGACCTCTGGTCAGTGTTGCCAGGTGCAGGAAAATTTCTCTGTCTTAGGGAATATTGAAGTCCACACAGGGAAATTATATAAAGAATGTTCAAGAGTAAGCAGGGAAATTTCTATCGGACGATTTACCTAAAGATGTTCAATGTTCAAGAATCAATAGGAAATTTTTGAGGCAAAAAGGGAAATTCTGATATTGAAGTTGGGGAGATTTTGTCAATCAGACCTGGCAACACTGCCGTTGGTACTAGGCTGTGTGGAGTCTGAGGTGGCAGGATGACATATACCGCTGGTACTTTGCTGTGGGGAATTAGTGGTAGCACAACTAACTGGTTTAAAAAAAATTTTGATCTTTGATTGACGACCTGCTTGATGTTGCTGGACTGCAATTTTGGCACATAGAAGGCAGAGCTGGTAATGTGCCACTTTTTTTGTTGGTCGAGCCATCTTGGTCCTTTAAAAGGTAAAATATTATCACAACAGTATTGCTCTGTCTATATGAGGAGACAACAACACAAGACTGGTAATGTGTTTATAATTTATGTTCGAACATGGGCAGGGGACTGGGAAGTTTGAAATTGCCGCATGGGCTTTTTTTAACTATTCCCGGACGGTCCGAGCGTATGTTCGGTAATCATACATATTGTCTGACAGCCGGAGGTTGTCCGGCAAATCCGAAATCCAAGAAATGGAGGGTCAAGTGTATTTTATTATTGTATACGATGGTGTAGTCAGCCTGGTATCCCCTACAACAGTGCTATTCAACCTGGGTGGACAGTCCACCCTAAGAGATTAAGTGAGGGGTGGACAAGTGTGTGGACGAGATCCTGACCTACACGTGTCTGTATATAATTATACAAGAGAATATAATTATAAATGGTATAAAACAGAATGGAATATGTAAAAGTCAAATAAAAAAATAAGAGAAACTTTTTTTTTTTATATACTGTTTACATAGTTGTAGAATTGAGATATGAAAGTTATTTTTTAAATGAAAATGTGAGAGTTTTTAAGAGACTTTTTTGGGGGGAGGTGGGTGTGGGGTGGACAGCTTCTACCTAATCACCACTAGGGGTGGACGACATAAAAAAAGGTTGAAGACCACTGCCCTACAATACCCCCTACAAGGGGTATTGGGACCCCACTAAAAGTTAAAATAGTCTCAGAGCTGGACCCTTTGTCTGTCAGGAGTCCTACACTGGTGCTAGAGCCTCCCCACCCAGGGAAAAACAAAGGGAAATTGAATATTGATGATGATGATAATAATGATAATAATGTGTACTTGATATTTTTTCAATCTAACAATAACGTGTTTATCCCAAACAGTGAAATGGAACAAAGAAGCACAAAGTCATATTGCCAGTCATTAGAGAGACTCAGCATGTACAATAATCCTCGTAGCATCAAACACCTGGCCACCAACTTCAACATCAATCTCTTCTCTCACTCATCACTTATGGACACTCTTGGGTCAGTGTTTTAATCCATTTATTAAGGGACCCTGTGATTGTGTACGGTGGTGGCTTCTGGTTCCTCCTGACTATGCCACCAAATGAGCTCTTTCCATATAGGGGTGTGTGTTTCTCTTGTTCATCACTTATGGAGACTCTTGGCTCAGTGTTTTAATCTGAATGTGTGATGTAGTCAGGAAATTGGAGATATAAAAGTCCTTCAAATATTGCCATGAATCACCACCTATAGAATATGGATGGAGAGTGTTTCGTTGCATGGTCAGGAGGAATCAGAAGCCTCCAATTTTTATTAACGATCACAGGATCCTTAACCTTCTAACCGTGGGCATATTTAAGCCCGTCAAATCTGTACTGCGGGCATATTTTTGCAAAATGTTTGTCGACAAATGCTGACATCCCTGGTTACCCACACTCGGTCCTGCCATCGATATATGCCGACACCTGTGGTTTAAAGGCTTTGGGACCCTGTGTTCATGTATGAGACCAGGTGGTGGCTTCTGATTCTTCCTGACTATGCCACCAAATGAACTCCTTCAGTGTATATGTGTGTGTTTTGTGGCAGTGATTAAAGGACTCTCTAACCTCCAATTTTCTGACCATCATGGGGGTCCTTAAGGGGATAATAAATACACTTTTGGTACATTAAAGTGCCTTGATTCCTCCAAAGTATGCCAGGAAACAGAACCAGATTATAAAAAAATACTTGTGGTCTGTTGCTTGGAATAGTTTAAAGGAATCAATTGCTTCATATTAATTCACAAGACATTAGGGGCCGTATGCAAGAACATTCGTGGTGCACACGATGGCGTGGTACCGGTACTGGTACAATGGCTCTGTTGTGTGTCTATGGAGTCGCCATACTGGTACCACACCTTTGTATGCATTACCAATGTTCTTGAATACAGCCCTAGGTATGATAGTCTTGGAGTCTTGTGTTTTTTTAAATACCAGCCTGTGTGTAAAGGCTAATAATTGATATACTATTGGAAATTGATATGCAGTAAAAGCTCAAGAATCTGAAAAGGTCAACAATCCGAAAAGCTCAAAAATCCAAAAGTCCTGAGCATTTTGGGTTTTTGAGCTTTGACTGAACTATTGGTAAAAAAAAATATATTCCAAATTTATCATTTACAATAGACCCTGGATATACAATGAATTTACACTTGTATCCACCACTGACTTCATTTTACACTGAGTCACTCATTGAAGACCACCAAATGTATGTTTTCCCAGGCTTGTGTTATTCATTGCCATACTGACTAATTGATTCACTGAGCCTGTGTTGAAAGGATATATTATGTGCTAAATTTAATCATCTTATATCTAGGGAATATTGTATTTGATGGTCAGGTACAGTACTACAACACTGTCAAAAGAATTGTTCCTCACCTGATAATTTGATACACATAAGTAATATTAAATTCCTTCATTATTGTCAGTGCTTTCTTGTCAAATCCATAATATTATTTATTTTTTGCTAAGGAAATTAATAACATGAAATTGTACACTGGTAATCCACAATCTCTAGCCCACCTGAGTCAAAGCCCGAGATCTGGAGCAGGTGGTTTCTGGACTGTACAGCCCACTCAATGCCTCCATTGGTTCAAAATGTGTGTGTGTGTGGCCTTGTGATGGCTTGGGCAGGCTGTTGTCCAGATACCGCCTGCTTCAAATCTCGGGGTTCGACTCGGGTGGGCTAGGGATTGTGAGTGTACCAGACTGAGGCTAAGAAAGAGTTGAATTACACACACACACTTAGATATGTTAAGGATCCTGTGATTGTGTATAAGACTTGGTGGCTTCTGATTTCTCCTGACTATTCCACGAAACAAGCTCATCATTCAATACAGGTGTGTGCGTGTGTTTCATGGCAATATTTGAGCGACTCCCTAATCTCCAATTTTCCGAGTGTTGACTAATGTTCCTATGTTTTCGGGTCAACAGAAGTGAGTTTTCCGAGCGTGAGATGTACAAGTCACTGAGGAAGGCCCAGATGACCAGGTGGGCTCACAAGTCCGTGGCAGATGGGGTAATATTCTACAAGCGTGGTCAATATGAAGAAGCCTTCCAGTGTCTTAACAAGGCTCTACAGATTGATACTGAAAATGTGGAGGCTTTTGTTGCCAAAGGAGCCTTGTGAGTCGATATCCTCATTGTTGTATTCATTATTGTATATGATGATGCAGTCAGCCCTGGTATTCCCTACAATACTGGGGGGGGTGGGAGTGTTGGGGACCCCACTAAAGGTTCAAATAGCCTCAGAGCTGAACCCCTTGTCTGTCAGGGATCCTGCACTGGTGTTAGAGCCTCCCTACCCAGGGAAAAACAAAGGGAAATGGAATATTGATAATAATAATGATAATATATTCCTAAAGTTGAATGCTGTCTTCTTATGACTGGTAAAGTTAGCTTTTATATTCATATTTACCAAAGAGTTTTAAGGGGGTAATACAGCTTTGGTACATTAGAGCACCTGGATTCCTCCAAAGTACAGTATGCCAGGAAATATGACTAGATGAACCAACAATAATAATGGTGATCTGTTGTTGCTTGGAATAGTTTGAAGGAATCAGTTGCTCCATATTTACCAACACTGTCCTCTCTCCTTTATTAAAGTCAACTCATGAAGTGTTTCTGATTGGTGTGTATAATAATTTCTTTCTCTATCTGTACAGACTGGCAAACTTAGGTCAACTTGACAAGGCTGTAGACGACTTTCAACAAGCCTTGAAGTACAACCCAACACACGGCAACGCTCGTAAATATATCTGCGAGACTCTGGTGGAGCTCGGCAAACAGTGAGTTGACATTAATTATGGCACAGTCATAATTTGACATAATTATGGGGGAGCAATAATTCTATCCTGATTCAAGATACATTATGACTGAAGCTAAAAGGGGCTTTCACTTCTTCAACTCTCCCTTTCCTTCCTACCATTCCTCCTTCTTTCCTATCATTCCTCCTTCCTTCCTTCCATTCCTCTTTCCATTCATTCCTCATTCCTTCCTTTCTTTCCTTCCTCCCTCCTCAGTATCCCTGCTTGTTAAAGGCCACTAGAAGGGGCTTTCACTTTCTCCAATTGTCCCCTTTTTTTTTCTTTTTTTTCATCTGTTACCTCTTGTGATGCTTACTGTCCCCACCTCTCAATCACCTTCTTCCTCGGGTGCCACATGATCTCGCTGTTGTGGTGCCTGTACTGTACTGTATATATACTGTGCTGGTAAATTAGTTAAAATTTATAACAGTCAGTCAGTCAGAACTCATGATTCCTGCTATTGTTCAGTGATAGCGATGTGTGTATAAATAAGGTGTGTGTGTGTGTATAAATAAGGTGTCACCATCTTGTAGGGCAGAAGGAAAGCACCTACAACAGGCCGTCAATATTAGATGATTATATTTATCACATATATCCATTTAACACAGGCTCAGTAAAGCACTTAGTTTGTTTGTCTGTATGGTAATGAATAACAGCCGCCAGGGAACACACACACTATCCTTTTAACACAGGCTCAGTAAATCACATAGTCTGTAGGGTAATGAATAAAACAAGCCTGAGAACACACATTTGTGGCCAGCTGTACAATCACTGACTTTTGTGGTCATGTTACATTTCATATTCTTTTCAGGTTAGAAGAAGAGAAGAAGTACCAAGAAGCTGAGAAGAAATACCTCAAGTGTTTGGAAATCAACTTTGATCATCCAGCTGGGAAAGAGGCTATGTCTACCTTGAACAAGTACTGTCTTAAGGACCCTGTGATTGTGTATGAGATTTAGAGGCTTCTGATTCCTCCTGACTATGCCATGAAACAAGCTCCTTCCATATAGGTGGTGTTTCGGGGCAATATTTGAAGGACTCATTGATCTTCAATTTTCTGACAATATCACAGGGTCCCTTAATTAATCTGCTCTTGGCCTATGGTGGACGAAAATATCACTCGCCCTTCCTGACTGAGAGACTTGATTTGAGCTGGTAACACTGTTGATCTCACCTCCTCTCTCTCGACGCAAGATCCGTGTGACTTGAGAGAGAGAGAGTGGAGGTTGAGATCACCCGTGTTTCCAGCTCAAATCAAGTCTCTCAGTCAGGAGGGGGGGGGGGACAATATTTTTGTCTATGTTAATAATTAATTAAGGGGATAGTATACTTTTGGTACTTGGAGCACCTTGATTCCTCCAAAGTATGTCAGGAAACAACAGGACCAGATGGACAATTGTAATGGTGTCCTGTTGCTTGGAATAGTTTGGAGGAATCATTTGCTTCAGATTTACCAACACTACTATACCGAGATGAAAACCCACACTGGCAGATGGAAGTTTATTACCAAACAGTTTCAGTGGACATTGCCACTATCCTCAGTGGTTAAGATGAAATGATGAAATGACAGTGAGAGGTACAAAAAACTCAAATATATACAGAATGTGTGTGTGTGTGTGGGAGGTTGACAAGGTGTCATCTGATACGACACCTTCCTGTATCTGTGAGTATTTACAAGTTAGATCCATTATGAATTCCCTTGTGGACAAATCGCTCCCTCCTTGTCGGAGCTCAGACTTGCTGTAATTTCAACCACTCTGTATTCAATCCTGTATCCACATGCACACATACCTATCGGATCTGTTTTCACATTACGGCGGTAGGATTGCCCATCTATATTGTTTTGCCGTTTGCACATTTCAACACATATCCACTCACACACATATCTGTATAAATGCTCACAGATGCGGGAGGGTATCGTATCAGATGACGGATCATATGACACCTTGTCCCCCCCCCCCCCCCCCCCCCCCCCACATATGCACACACACATTCTGTATATATTTGAGCCTTTTGTACCCCTCATTGTCATCTCATCATTTCATTTTGACCTCTGAGGATAGTGGCAGTGTCCACTGAAACTGTTTGGTAATAAACTTCCGTCTGCCAGTGTGGGTTTTCTTCTCGTCATAGACAGTCACACCAGAGTGATTCCTCCAGCCCACTATTACTATTCCCTTAAGTTTATTTGCATGCAGTACCATTAAAGAATTGGTGTAGGTAAGTGGTGTCCCCATCATGGCCCACCATTATTGTATATGATGGTACAGTCAACCTGGTACCGCCTACAATACTGAGGGGGAGGGGGGTAGTGAGTGTTGGGTTAATGGTTCAAATAGCCTCAGAGCTGGACCCCTTGTCTGTCAGGGGTCCTTCATTGGTGTCCCATAGGGGTAGTATTGCCTGTAGTGGTGTGGGCAATACTTTAATGGTTTCGGCGCCCCTTCGGCCCCATCCACACCCTTTCAGATCTTCAACTGTCCCTCTTTTCTTTTTATTTCCTTCCTGCTTGCTGTCTCCCCTCTCTATCACCTTCTGGCACTATATGACCTTGCCATTGCAGTGCCTAATAACAATCAATCAGTCAAATCCTGCACTGTTGTTGGGGACCCCACTCTCTAACAATGACCCCATTAAAGGTTCAAACAGCCTCAGAGCTGAACCCCTTGTCTGTCAGGGGTCATGTACTGGTTTTAGAGCCTCTCCACCCAGGGAAAAACAATAAGAAATGGAATATTAGTAATGATAATAATTATTTATTTGTTTTATTTTGCAGGAAACTTGGTCGAGAAGAAAAATCCAAGAAAGAGGAAGCAGTAGAAAACGTTCTGCGAGACCTCATAGAGATAGAACAGGAGTTTAATAGGTATAGTAAAAGTACCAATAACCTAAATATGGTAGTACAGTCGACCCTCGAATGGGCGGACTAATTGGGGGGGACAGCTGTCCGTACATTGAAAAAGTCCGCACATTGAAAATGTGTAGTAGTAATCGTCGGTTTGGGAGGCATATTGAAGGATGAAATATTCACGTAAGCGATGCAAGCGGGGTGGAGACTGTAAACAAACTGAACGTTTTGGCGCGAATACACCTCGGTCTCGTATAGAACGTCCAATAGGTCGATAGAAGACGTCGTTTTATGTGAAATCGTTCTATGTGATACACGTAACCTATGGGGAAAATTTCAATTGGTCGATCAATCACCAAAATTGTCCCTGAAATTAACATAAAATACTTTTCAATGTTTTTCTTGCCTTAATCCTACTGTACAGGGATGTATGTAAAATGCATTTTACAATTGGTATTAAGGTTTTGGCAGGTGACTCATGTGACTTGAGACGAGTCGGCAGCATCCGTGGTGGTGGAGGTGGTGGTAGGGGGGGAGATAGCGTGTGATCATCGTTTGTTTTCTTTTATTAACCATACGTTGGTATTTCCTTCTCCTTTCTCTTTCCGAGAAATAACTTCCTTCTTTATATCGAAGGATATGGCCTTCCGTTCTGTAAATGCACCACCTGGCATGACTGAGCGTTGAAGCTGGTGGTTAATAAACTCGTAATCACTAAAAACGAGCGAGTCAAACACGAAATTTCCCTAACTTCAACTTTAGAATTTCCCTTTATGCCTCAATAATTCCCTGTTTACTCTTGAACATTGACGGTCTTTTTGGTATTTCTTCTGGTAAGACTTTCCCTGTTTAATTTTGAACAATCTTTATATATTTTCCCTGTGTGGATTTCAAAATTCCCTAAAACAGAGAAATTTCCTTGCACCTGGCAACACTAGGAAGGGGGAAGGAGCGAGAGAAGTGGCGGGTAACACACTCACCCACACTGTACAGACGCCAGTGATATCATTTCCTGACACGTTCATTATGATTTAGCTCGTTTTGTATAAGAACTCCTCGGATTTGTTCACTTATTTTCGCCACCCGTTCTATATGGATGCAATCGTTTTATAAAATAGTTTTAAGCTAATATTTTGGTCGCTCGTTCTATGTGAACACTTTCTATATGAGACCGAGGTGTATTGTTTCCCGTGCCCGCCACTGCCTGACTCGCCACCTACATTAATATATTTTGCCTGCGCTATTCAAAGCTTTTCGGGATCGTATTTTTGTATTTCTGTGTCCGCCCAAACCGAAATCCGCACAAGTGGGGTCCGCTCATGCGAGGGTCGACTGTATTAAACTTTCTCCAACGAAAGCACTTTTCGTCACTGTGTTACCATTGTTTTGCAATGCGAATATAGCGATGAGGATTGTTTTTGTTGAAGATAATGTTTAAAAGTACCAGCCTAAGCATTTATATTTATATACTTTCTGCCATTGTTAAGGGAGTAGTACAGTGTTGGTGATAAATCTGTAGCAACTGATTCCTCTAAACTATTCCAAGCAACAGAACTCCATTATATATGTCCATTTGGTCTTGTTGTTTCCTAGCATACTTTGGAGGAATTAGGTACAGTACTCCAGTATACCAAAATTGTATTGCCCCCTTATATGAATAGATTGAATTGCTGTCAAAATTATGTACTGGATTGGATTACTGTAAGAAAAATGTAATCTAGGTTTATGTGAAAGTGTATTGTGCTGAAATATACAGTTGAGCAAGTAGAAAGTGCAACACAAATCTGGCTGTATATGGCAACATCTGGCAGTTATTTGTAGTAAACCCTTGTTCGTATCCCTATGAATGAACCATTGGGAACCCAGAGCCAATGTAAGGTGGAACATGATTGGCTGAACTTTTGAGTGGTGGTGGTGGTGAAGATGTTGCCATATACAGCCAGATTATTGTTGCACTTTCTACTTGCTCAACTGTGTGTACAGTTAGCTCCACTTTCGTGCTTACAACTCAGCATTAACAATATTGAGCCACCCAGAAATTTGAATTCTGAAACACGTGTGATTGTGATGCGAATCACTCACTATGAGTGAGATGAAAAGAGGAGTAGCTATGATATACAGTTGTGAACTCTACTAGTTTTTTTTAATGCTGCTCTCTCCGACACTGTGATTGGTTTACTAACCCTGACGTCTGAATGTCTGGCCTAGACATTAATCTCGGATGAATTTATCAGTGTAATGTAAATCCCTGGCATAGTGCATGAATTGTATTTGTATACAAAACATCACATTGATTATGTCCAGGTCCTGTTTGCATAATTGCAAATGATGATGGTGGTGAGACAGAGAGCGAGGTGGGAAAGTGGAGTAGAGAGTGCTTGGAGGGGGGAGAGGAGAATGGAGTGAGTGAGAGCAGGGGCAGAGAAGTGACAGAATTATCATTGGCTAGTAAAGAACCTTCACTACAAAACAGTATCCTTTGGTAACCAGTAAAACAAAGAAATAAATCACAAAATGTCTTGACTGATGCCAAGTAATGAAATTACTCAATACTGAGTAGGTGGTTGAAGGTTTGATTTTATATCATGGTAATGTATTAAAGATTCTTTAATTAAATGGTTTGGCGCCCCTGCAGACTCCAGACGTTCTATTTAACTTCTTCAACTGTCCTTTCTTTCCTTCATGGTTACTGTTCCTCCTCTCTATTTCTTTCCTTCTCGTGTTAGTGTCATCCAGGCCCAGTGTGGTCTTCTTTCTTCCTCTTCATTTACTTCAAGATACTCAAACTCATCCATTGTAATTGAATTGCAAGGAGCACATGCATATCATACTTAAAGATGAACATTACTCCTTTATCTTCCATAAGTAGGAGACCTTACTACCTGACTATGCGAGGGAAAAAAGCTGGATAAATGTGTTTAGCTGGTATTGCTGTGTGTGAACGCTCATGTTGCAATAGTTACAAGATATATACTGGTAATAATCATTAAAAAGCTTCTTAAGGAAGGTTTATCATCCCTAAATAATTCTCAGGTGTAATACTACAGTTGTCAGCCATAACAGTTAAAATAATAGCGACAACAAAATTGTAATCATAAAGGGGATGGTGCACGAACACAACCTTTACAGGTTATATGTTCCCATCCCATTCTAAAAATCTGGCAGGGTAAGAAATACTAAATGACTCACAAATATAGCATTTACAGTATTAATCAATAGTAATACTACTACTGTTGAAGCTTTCCCTCTCCAACTCAACCCCCTTTTCCATCACACTCAGTAGTGAGTGGTTCACATCATGATCACACGTGGTCCAGGAATCAGATTTCTGGGTGGCTCAACATTGGCAACGCTAAGTGGAAAATGCAAAAGTGGAGCCAACTATATGTGCTTACTACAAAGAACTGCCAAGTGTTGCCATATACAGCCATGTTATTGTTTCACTTTCTACTTGCTCAACTTTACAAGATGTATTTACAGAAAACGACATCGCACAGCCTCCTGCTCAAAAGACAGCCCCCCCGCCAAGAAGGATTCCTCCGAGTGGTCCAAATGCCGCACCAGTTCTCGGTCTCGGAGCCGCTCACTTTCTCGATCTCGGGGCCGCTCTCGCTCTCGATCTCAGAGCCGCTCGCTGTCTCCCTTAGCCTCCAAGATGGCAATGCAAGAGAACAAATGGCATCCTCCACCAAGCATTAATACCACAGCTTCATACATACCAAGTGTCAATCCCACTACCGCCATCACTGTTGTCCCTCCCCAGCCCCCATCATCAATGGTGTCTGGTTACAACTACCCATACACACCAGCGCCCGTCTGGACCTCTCCGCTAATACCTAATGCACAGCAAGTGGGGGTGGTGCCTCCCACATCAACTGCATATCCCCTCCAGCAAGTCTCTTACCCCCCACCACCACAACTACAACAACAAGGTGCTTCCCCCATCATCAACTATGTATCCCTTCCTGCAAGGTTTTTACCCCCCACAACCACCATCACAACCACCATTAAAAGGTCTGACATGCACAAACAACAAACATTTTCCTGGTAATGGTCTGACACACACAAACAAACATTTTCCTGGTAATCTTCAAACTCAGGTTTGAGCTTTAAGGACCCTGTGATCGTGTATGAGAATTGGATGCTTCCAAATCCTCCCGACTGTGCCACGAAACAAACAAGCTCCTTCCATATAGGGGTGTGTGTGTGTGTTTCATGGCAATGTTTGAAGGACTCGTTAACCTCCTATTTTCTGACTACATTACGGGGGTCCCTTATGGAGATAGCATACTTTTGGTACATTGGCTTGCCTTGATTCCTCCAAATGATGCCAGGAAAGAGGGCTGAATTAACCAAATTAAAATAATGGTGGCCTGTTGCTGGGAATAGTTTGGAGGAACCATTTGCTCCTGATTTACCACCAACAATATAGTATCCCCTTAATTAAGATGGTGATCACATTTACTTTATAATGTTAGGTTTTGCCATAAAGAAAAAGTTCATATGATTATTTAACACAGCCTACAAGGAAGGTAAGTACCATTAAGGAATCATTTCCTCCAAACTGTTTGTCTACATTTCAATAATCAGTCATTTCCTTCTGATATGCAGTATTTCTTGGTGTGATTGTAACCCTTTATACTGGCTGTGATATTAACCCTTTATACTGGCTGTGATTGCAACCCTTTATACTGGCTGTGATTGCAACCCTTTATACTGGCTGTGATTGTAACCCTTTATACTGGCTGTGATTGTAACCCTTTATACTGGCTGTGATTGTAACCCTTTATACTGGCTGTGATTGTAACCCATTATACTGGCTGTGATTGTAACCCATTATACTGGCTGTGATTGTAACACATTTTACTGACTGTTCTCTCTTCTTTCTGTATTCTGCTTTCATTTATCAACCAAGCTTCACTTTACTCTTTGAAAAAAAATAGGAGGGAGATGGTATGTTGCATATTTGATAATAATGATATATCTTGAATTTGGTGTAGGTTAGTGGTGTCCCCATCATGGCCCACCATTATTGTATATGGTGGTGCAGTCAACCTGGTACCGCCTACAATACTGGGGGGGAGGGGGGTAGTGAGTATTTGGAACCCACTAAAGGTTCAAATAGCCTCAGAGATGGACCCCTTGTCTGTCAGGGGTCCTGCACTGGTGCTAGAGCCTCTATACCCAGGGAAATGGAATATTGATGATAATTATATTACTTGAAGTACACACACATACACACACAGACTGTTCTCATTTCTCCTTTTTTTTATTATTGAGAAGGGTGCAAGGTCAACCTTCAGTACCAAAGTCTGTGCTACTGTACAATTAATATTCTCTGAAGAGTTGGTCACCTGTTTGTACAGCAGTCAACTGTGTAACTGAGTATTGTACAATCATGCACCAAAATCCTTTCCTAGCCAACCTGAGTCAAAACTTGATATCCAAAACAAGCAGTTTCTGAACGACAACCCACCCAAAGCCTCCATTGGTTCGAAATGTGTGTGTGTGGCCCCATTAAATATACAGAGATACAGTAAGGGTTGGCAGGTTAGGTTAGGCTAGGTTAGGTTGGGGTTAGTGGGGAGGGTAGGCAAGCTTTAAGGGGAAGGTATAGTTTTGGCAACTGGGGAGATAATATTATTTCCAAACTATTCCCAGCAACATCAGGCCACTAATATTTTTTATTAATATGGTCCTGTTTCCTGGCAAACTGTAGGAATTGAGGCACTCCAATGTACCTAAAGTATACTCTGCCCTTAAAGGGATAGTATACTTTTGATACATTGGAGTGCCTTGATTCCTTCTCCAAAGTATGCCAGGAAATGGGACCAGATTAACTCCATAAAAGGAAGAAAAAAGGAATGTACTACAGTATTAGTAAAGGAACAAATTGCAAATAAATATTTACATGAAGGCAATTATTTTAAAGGTGGGTAATTATTAATAATGTTAACTATCTGTAATGTAATGTAAACGTAGGACACTTTACCTCAATAAGACCCTCTGGGGTAGGTAGGTAGGGGGTGGGCTACGAGTACCTACCCAGTATCCCTGCTTGTCGTAAAAGGCCACTAAAAGGGGCTTTCACTTCTCCAACTGTTGTTGTTGGTTTTACTGTCATACCTCTCCATCACCTTTTCCCTCAGGTGCCACATGACTTCGCTGTTGCAGCTTTCAAATCTGTGCTGTTGTTACTTCCATTGGTGCCATATGACCTTTTGTGCTTACTGTCCCACCTCTCAATCACCTTTGTCTTTCTCGGGTGCCATATGACTTTGTTGTTGCGGCTCCCAACCAACCATCCAATCAATCGGTGTCACTAGAACATATTCATTGTTTCCTCATGTTTCAGGGGCCTACGTGAACCGCGAGGATGAGGAATACAAAGCTCGAGTAGACAAGTTCCTGAAGGATTTGGAGGGCTCAAGGTAAACAAAGAAAGGCAGTGATAATATTATGATGAAAAATATTATGATTAAATAAATTAGTGCAAGATCATTTATTTGACATTGTGCATGAAAATATTATGATTAAAAATGTTATGATCAAATTAATTAGTGCTGTATGCTAGAAGATCATTTTGTGACGATGTGAATAAAAATATTTTGATTTAAAATATGATCAGACAAATGAGGTAGTATGCAAGAAGATTATTATTTTGTGGTGTGGACGATGGTGTGGTGGTGCTGATACGATGGCTGTGTTGTTTGTTTGCCTGTGCAGTCGTCGTAATAATAAGAGATTACATAATTATTTTCTCAGAAAAATACTGTATCAGAAACTCTACTGACAAAATTATATACAAATTAAATTGTGACAAATATACTGATATGTTGTTATACTATTATTTATTTGTACTAATTACTATGGCATAATATTTATAAGTATTAATTTATTATTAACCCATTGAAGCCTTCCACAGGCCTAGTGACAAGAAGGAACGACACCGAGAGAAAAAGAGCCACAGCCGAAGTCGCGAGTCCAGGAAACACAGTAAAGGTAAAGTGAATACATACATACATACACATACCCCTAGAGAAAAAGAGCCACAGCCGAACCGCGAGTCCAGGAAACACAGTACAGTACCATAAAAGTAAAGTGAACACACATACATACATACATACTTGTTATTTGGGTTATTCTGTGTAGTAGTGTTGTGTGTATGTATGAGCTATATTGATGTATGTATGAGCTATAGTGATGTATGTATGGGCTATAGTGATGTACACTCGACCCTCGATTTAACGGACCCCCACATTTAATGGATTTGGGATATAACGGACCCTTTTTGCTACCGGACAATCATTACACATTGGACAGAAAGTCAGTTACTTGAAAATTATGTCCGCACTAGGTGGCAGTGCGGCTTTCAAGTACACTGACCAGAACACAGTGAGGCGTGTACGGACTCACGGCGTCAGTGATGGTCAGTTGTTCAGTCAGTCAGCTGATATTTACTGTATTTAAAAAATATTTAATACAAACTTAAAAAATGCGGGTGCACTGTACAAGTAAAAACTCAAGGACTATTGGTGAAAACTGAACAATATTACGTGTGCCGTCAGCACCCCTCACTACACTCACACTTAAGCCTATCCCCTTTAGAGTGAACAACCTAGGCGGTGGCAGAGTGGATAAAGAGACAGACTGCGAATGTCGAGGACCCGGGTTCGAATCCACAAGAAAACGTCTGGGATTTTTCAGAGGTGAACTTGGTCCAGCTGTTCGTCAATTATCCTGGCTACGCTGACACGTCAAGAAAATAGCCCCTACATCGTCGTCAACTCACAACATAGAAAATGCCCGACCATATTCCAAGATGCTGTGAGTGACGGTGTAGCTGCTCTCCCCTGATAGTGACGTGTATAAATAAGGTGTCGTCATCTAGTGGGGCAGAAGAGAAGCTACAGTACCAACATCACCACGAAGCTCCACTGTCTCATCTGGTGCAACACCCAATAATCTCGAGGCCTCGCAAGAGTCACAGGCTACTGACAGCCTACAGCCCCGAGGTGGAGGTATAGAAAAAAAAAAAAAAAATAGACATTGTCCTTACTTCTAACATGAGTTTAGAATTTCTGTACAGTATAGTATTAATTCCAATTTATCCTCTAGATCACCTCAATTTTCCAGTAACAGACAAGGTTAACCCCCCTTTCTGTCCGTTAAATCGAGGGTTGAGTGTATGTACTGTATTTATGAGCTATAGTGATGTATGTATGTATGTATGAGCTATAGTGATGTTGTATGTATGTATGAGCTATAGTGATGTTGTATGTGTGTATGTATCAGCCATAGTGATGCTGTATGAATGTATCAGCCATAGTGATGCTGTATGAATGTATGAGCTATAGTGATGATGTATGTATATCTGTAAATAGTGCTGTCTACAGATTTATATATGTATATCATTTCATTGCCGGGAAACTCTCACTTCATTATCCAGTTGTTTAGACAGTTATTTTGTGTGTGTTCAGCGGCGTAAGAATTGTGCGTTCTGCCATCCAATCAACCAACTAGACCTGAGACCATACTCTGCCAACACACACACACACACACATACGGTATAAATACTCACAGATACAGGAGGGTATCATATCGGATGATGGATCAGATGACGCCTTGCTCCCCCCCACATACACAAGCAGACATGCACACATCCTGTATACATCAGACTCAAGTTCCTCCAAAGTGGTAACAACATTACCCATTTCTCTGGATTTGGAAGAAATCTCAACAGAGGAGTGTAGGAAAACCTCCTATGGATTTTAGGACTCCTGTTATGTCCTACGAGCCATAGGAGCATCATTGGTGATGTTGGCTGTTCTTTGAGATGCGTGTGTGTGTGTGTCAAGAGGGAATTTGAATTTGCTGTGCTCTGCACTTGATGCAGTAGTGGCTAGATCAATCCTGCCTGTTGAGCATAATTATGTTAATACTGTGTTAATTACAAAACTATTCCCCCCCCCCTTTTCCTCCCGGCATATCTAGCAAGATAATGTTGTTATTATTAACCCTTAAAATGCGGGCATTTCCGAGCATTGGCACCTCTGTCTTCCTGGCCTTTTTCCCACATTCGCGCCAACGTTGTAAACAACTCATTTGACGGCTAATAGCTTATATCTCACTCATGCTACATGAATACATGATACAAGATATTGAAGTACAAACCTTTAGCTGTCTCCTGATATACTTGTGAAGACTAAATGGACATCTGTAGGATGGGTAGTCAGCTCAGAATGACTGCAATTGGAAATTCACTTTTACTCTCTATTTATATATCTAAGTACCTTTTTACTCTTTGATTACGTTATAAAATATGTCAGAATCACATTTTTCAACACAACAATATGAAATATAATGTCACTGTCGTTATGACGTACATACTGTATATGGATATTACAGTTAAAGAGGAGTGATGAAAATATGTCCTCACACAATCACTACTGTTATCACACTGATTTGAAGTGGGTGGCTAGATTCTCCCACAGGGCTAGAATAAAGATTGTTGTGGATCTGGTAATTTTCTAGTGGATTTGATGAGATTTGGCCACATAGATTAAAAATCCATGTGAGTTGAACTGCAACTGGAGGCTCTTTTTTATTGCTGTGTTGACCGCCAGCACACAGGGGGTGCATTATCCCTTTGCATGCAGCAGTCTAAACTCCCTCCTTCTTATGGTCCCTTCAGGGCTGGTCTAATGGAAGGTGCAGCCCCACTTGTAGTTCTTGTGGTAATGTGGACTTGGGCCCACAGCACTGGCTGTGTGATCAAAGACCTTCTACCCAATCTCCCTGGCAGTCGGAGGCCCCCAGACTCCGTGGTCCAGTCTGCTCTGGTCCCATTTCCCTGGGATGTGCTTCAGTAGCCCAGGCATATAAGGCCAGCCCATCCTTTATTTTAATTTGTTTTTTCACTGCGACTAGAGCGTACCGAGGGTCTGTGGGCCGGAAGAACATTCTGCCCTGTGAGAACATCAACAACAACAACAACTCTAGGGAGTCCCTTGGCTATCACACGCAGTGTTACCAGCCCGAAACTAGCATGTTATGGGGCGTGCTTATTTAAAAACTGCGTTGTCGTCTTGTGTCGTTACCCGCAGTCCTCCACACTTGTTTGTGGTGTCGAATTATGTCGTCACCCACATTTAAACATTTAAAAGGTTAAACTTTATCTTCAACGAAAATACTCTTTGTTGCTCGCTCCCATTATTTTGTAGTGCGAATATAACGACAAAGATTGTTTTTGTCGAAGATAACATTTAATACTACCAGCCATAATGTTGTTATTTCTGTTGCCGTCATTGATCTAGCCCTGCTGCACGAGATTTAAGATTTGCTTTGTAGAGATTCAGGCTGGTAGTATTTAATGCTATCTCTGACGAAAACAATTTTCGTCACTATATTTGCATTGCAAAATAATGGGAACGCAGTGACGAAGAGAAGTTTATGTCGAAGATAAATTTTGATACTACCAGCCTCAGCTTGTACAGCCAGATGCTGCTCCTTATCATATAGTCCACCTCTCCAAAGTACTCTCTTGTGAGCCTATGTGTGTTCTGTGCCCCTTTCTGGTATTGGCAGGTCATATAGACTAAGGGTGGTAGTATTAAACACTATCATAGAAAAAAACAATCTTTGTCGATATAATCACATTATTTTGCCATGCAAATACAGCAACGAAGATTGTCTACGTCAGAGATTTAATACTACCAGCCTCAGTGAGAAGATTTGATGCGCGCCTCTTCCATAGCAAGATGGGTCATTTTCCAAGACCCTCGTTTATCTACGAATGAATCACTGGGAACCCAGAGCCAATGTAAGGTGGAACATAATTGGCTGAACTTTGAGTGGTGGTGGTGAAGATGATGCCATACACATCCAGATAATTGTTGCACTATTTACTGCTCAGCTGTACAAGTTTAATTTTGAACTATTTGACTCTCCTGCCTTACCTCAGTGCCATGCTGCAAAATTTTCCGCAGCTGGAAAACTTTGTGCCTTGGGGACCCTGTGATCATGTATAAAATTAGGAGGCTTCTGTTTCCTCCTGACTATGCCGTGAAACAAACAAGCTCCTTTAATATTGGTGTGTGAGTTTCTTGGCAGTATTTGAAGGACTCCTTTACCTCCAATTATCTTACTAAAGGACCCTGTGATCGTGTATCAGATTTGGTAGTGGCTTCTGATTTCTTTTGACTATGCTATAACACAAACAAGCTCCTTTAATATTGGTGCGTGTGTTTCGTGGCAATATTTGAAGGACTCGCTAACCTCCAATTTTCTGTCTACATCACAGGGTTCCTTAAGGGGATAATACACTTTTAATACATTGGAGTGCCTTGATTCCTCCAAAGTATGCCAAGAAACAACAGGACTAGATGAACAAAAATAATGGTGGCCTGTTGCTTGGAAGAGTTTGCAGGAATCATTTACTACAAATTTACCAACTCTGCACTAGCCCCTTAAGTTTAAATGACTGTATTCATTTCAGATTATAGATAGTACTGTACAGTTGGCCACAGAAATTCTTACACAGGCTATATGGAAAGAGAGGTCATTATTCTGGGAGTACTGCAATGAATGTGTGTGTGTACCAAATGACTTGGTGTTTACCAATACAACAAATCTATTAATAATAATAATAATGTTGTATTGCAGTTACATAATGTTACATTTTTTACATGTTGTAAACCCTCAAAAACAACAGTATGTGTTTGTGTGTATGTGTACCAATTCCTGTGGCCATCAGTACACATTGTAATGGCTACCATAACATCAGGAAATAAATGAACTAAGCAATATATAATATTTCCATTTCCTTTGAATTGCAGAAGTTTTTTTTTTTTAATATTGTAATTTACGATCACTGAAAAAATGTGTTTCATATCCTTACTTTGTTGTATTTACTTTATCAAGTTATTGGATTTTTTTTTTCCCTCTCCAATAATGTTTAATTAAGGACCCTGTGATTGTGTATGAGAATTGAAGGCTTCCGATTCCTACCGACCATGCCACAAAACAAGCTCCTTCCATATAGGTCGGGTGTGTGTGTTTCATGGCAATATTTGAAGGACTCATTTACCTCCAATTTTCCGACTACCTTGATCCCAGGGTCCCTTAAAATCAAAACATGCAGCTTTTTTTAACCTTGTGTGAAAAATTACAGATTGCAGAAGGTCTTAAGGACCCTGTGATCGTGTATGGGAATTGGAGGCTTCTGATTCCTCCCGACCATGCCACGAAACAAGCTCCTTCCATATAAATGGTACTTCGTGGCAATATTTAAAGGACTCATTTACCTCCAATTTTCCGACTACATCACAGGGTCCATTAACGGAATACAGTACAGTATTGAAAAGTGCCAATTGGGAAAAAATAATCCTTATTGGAATTATGGGATAAATTCACTTTCTTCGCTGCAATAAGTATGATATAAACTTCTTGGTCAAGTACAGAAATAAAAATGATTATACTCTTGGGATATGCCTTATATTCTTGGGATATGCCTTATGATAATGAATTGCTTTGAATATATATATAATGAAATGTATATGTAATGTGTGTGTAATATAAATAACTTCTAAAATGTGTTCTCTTTCCTGTAGAACTAAGCAAGAAGCGAAGTAAGAGCAGCAAGTCAAGCACCGATAGTAGAAGCAGTAGTAGCTGCAGCAGTGACATCAGCAGGAAGAAGAAACGTAGTAAAAGTAGTAGTAGTAATAGCAGTACAAGCAGAAGCAGAAGCAGTAGCAGCAGTAGTAGCAGTAGTAGTGGTGGTCGGACAAGCTCAAGTGCCAGTAAGAAAAAGAAGTATAAAAAGAAGAAAAAAAGCAAGAAAAGCGACAAAAGGAACAAGAAGAGCAGCAAAGCCGACAAGCAGGAAAAGAGGCTCGTTGACAGGCAGGAAAAGAGGCTTGTCGAGAAGCAGGAAAAGAGGCTTGTCGAGAAGCAGGAAAAGAGGCTTGTTGAGAAGACCAAACAAAACGACAAGTCAAAACAACACAACAACAACAAGTCGACCATCACAACAAAAGTGTAGGTGTTTACAGTTTATACACACACTTGGTTTACTTGTACGGTAGAAAGATAATTACATCTGTATTTTTTTATAAAGACTATTCTGCAGTAAAATTTTTAGACTCATAAACAATAAAGAAAGATTAAAGTTGATGAATTAGGAGTAAAAAAAAAAATGTACATATACTGTCTAATGAAAGGTCAATTCATTTCAGCTCTATACTATGGAATTGACTATGGTATATAATACTATGGAATTGCCTGAGTATTGAAGAGCCACAACCTATGCAAGTCCAATGTTAACAAATCTATAAGTTTGATACCATAATGGAAAGCCACAACTCCTAGCCCCACTGCAACGGCAAACTGGATAAACTTGATCATGTTGTTGTTGTTATTATTATTGTTGTTATTGTTGTTATCAAGGTTTACTCATGTTGATCTGTTTTAGGTGGTGTCAGATTATATGAGAAAGTTTTATTCTGTGCTACTGTAGTGATTAAGTGATTGTTAGGGTCCCTGTGATCGTGTATAGGAATTGGAGGTTTCCGATTCCTCCTGACCGTGCCATGAAACAAACAAGCTCCTTCCATATAATTATGTAGGTATGTGTGTGTGTTTTGTGGCAATATTTGAAGGTCTCATTTACCTCCAATTTTCTGGCTACATCACAGGGTCCCTTAAGAGTGTATAGCCTCAGAGCTGGACCCTTTGCCAATCAGGGGAGTCCTGCACTGGTCCTGCACCTCTTGATAAAGAGAAAATGGGGTAATAGTAATAATGATAAAAGTGTTGTGAGTGCTTGTACGTTGCAGATGTTGCTTATTCCAATTTTCCTGTTGATTAGAATTGTTTTATTAAGGAGACAGTACAATGTTGGTAAATTTGGAGCAACTGTGTATTCCTCCAAACTATTCCAAGCAACAGACTACCCTTAATTTTGATCCTCTAGTCCTGTTTCGTGGCATACTTTGGAGGAATCAAGGCATTCCAATATACTGAAAGTGTATTACCCCTTTAATTAAATGACCTTGTGGTGTAGTCAGAAAATTGGACGTGAACAAGTACTTCAAACATTGCCACGAAACACACACACACACCCATAGAAAAGGAGCTTGTTTGTTTCGTGGCATGGTCATTTTAATTAGTACTGTTGTAATGGGAAGTCATTACATTGTGGACGAAACAATTGGGAATTTTTTTCATCCATTGCAGAGCTACAGGCTGAAAGGAAAGTATATTTCTCTCTCATGTTATATTATTATTATTTTTATTATTATTACTTTTTGTGTTATTTCCTTCATAGCTGCATTACGTTGACTTTGTGGACTTGGTAACCTAAAATGACCTTGGTTGATTCTCTGGACTTGGTAGCCTGAAATAACCTTGCTGTTTACAGAGAGGACGACCCACTCTTAGAACTGGACACACTGAATGAAAAACTGAATGCGTACTACAAGAAGGTGGAGGAATGTCGGAAGCAACAGGAGCAACAGCAGCAGCAGCAGCAGCAGCAGAAGCAGCAGCAGCAGCAGCAGCAGCAGCAGCAGCAGCAGCAGCAGCAGAAGAAGAAGCAGCAGCAGCAGCAGCAGCAGCAGCAGCAGAAGAAGCAGCAGCAGCAGCAGCAGCAGCAGCAGCACCACCACCACCAGAAGAAGAAGCAGCAGCAGCAACAGCAGCAGCAGCAGCAGCCTGTCCTGTGAGTCCTATTAACGTATTAGTGTTATACTTGCTGGTGTAGGTAAGTGGTGTCCCCTTCACCCACTATTCTTGCATACGACGGTGCACTCAGCCTGATATATCCGACAATACAGGGAAGGAACGAGTAGCTGTCAGGAGTCCTACACTGGTGTTGAGGACCCCACTCTCTAACAATCACCCCACTAAAGGTTCAAATAGCCTCAGAGCTATCAGAGTAGTGGGGTTTGCTACCAGTCGTCAGTGATGTCAGAATGTTTCAAGTGACCCCATAGTTTTTTGAGTGACTGTACACTCAGTCCCACAATCCCTACCTAGCCCACCTGAGTTGAAGCGCGAGATCTGGAGCAGGCGGTTTCTGGACGACAGCCCACCCAAAGCCTCCATTGGTTTGAAAAGTGTGTGTGTGTTTGTCCTCATGATTTTTTGGGTGAGGTGTGTGTCATCGTGATGGTTTGGGTGGACTGTGTGTGTAATAATAATAATAATAATAATATACGGTTTATTGATATGAGGGCAGCCATAGGCTGAAAATATACATACATTTAAAAGAAATACAGTAGATAAAGATATTTATACATATATATATATACATACACATATGCAATGAAAATGGTGATGATGAGTGTGATGGGGGTTGTGAGCGTCTATGGATTATTTATCATGTTTACAATTGTGGGAATTGCACTCTTTTTATATCTATCTGTGGTAACCCGGATTGGTTTCAATCTGTTGTGGTGTCTCATGGCGTGTCTGGGTTTTGGGTGGGAGATAAGCCTCTCACCAAACTGCCTTACCAGCTTAGTGTGGCTGTCAGTGAGGGAAGTCAGGTCGAGGGTGATGAGGGCGGTCTCGTATGTCGTGTACCTATCTCCCAAAATGATTCGGCACGCCCTTTTCTGTACTCTCTCAAGTTGCCGTTGTTGTGTGAAAGAGGGATGACGACCAAGCTGGTGAGGCATATGTGAGTTTGGGAAGTATAAACATTGTGTAAATATTCCTCAGCTCACGTAGCTGCATACCAAGGGATTTCAGCATCCTCAGCATGTACAGTTTGTATGCAGCAGTCTTGACAGAGTTGTTGATGTGCTGCTTCCAGTTCAGCTTGCAGTCTATGGTGACGCCCAGGAGTTTGGTGGATTCCACAACCTGTAGATTGTGTGCTCCTATGGTGACTGTAGGCATTGATGGTGATGTTGTGTGTGTGGTCCATGCTTGGAGGCTGTCAAGAATATCCTGTAGTGGTCCATAGTCAGGGGAGGTTTTGTCGATGGTTACACCCACCGTCGAGTCATCTACATACTTCCTTCGAGTAGGTGTTTCAGTCAGGACGTCATTAATCATAATGAGGAAGCATAAGGGACCCATTTTTGTACCCTGAGGCACTCCACATGGCAGACGTGTGCTTGATTATATGTTGCCCTGGTAACGCACAGCCTGTCGTCGCTCATCAAGGAAGTCAGCCAGCCAACATACCAGGTTGGAGTTGAGCCCCATGTCTAGTGCTTTCTTCATAACAATCGTGTGATCAGCTAGGTCGAAAGCTTTCTTGAAATCAATAAATGCAAGCGCAACTGACGATTTTCTTTTCTCAAGGCTTTTATATATAAAGTCAAGAAAGCTGACTAGACAATGGGTGGTTGATGAGGACTTCATATTACCAAATTGCTGAGGATCAATGATGTCAGCAATATTGGAGTAGGCCCAATCAAATATGAAGTCCTCACACAACAGGCTGGGGATGGGGGTGATGGCTATGGGTATAAGGTCATGTGTGTGTGTCATCATAATGGTTTGGGTGGGCTGTGTGTGTGTGTATGTGTCCTCTTGATGGTTTGGGTGGGCTGTGTGTGTGTCCTCATGATGGTTTGGGTGGGCTGTGTATGTGTGTGTGTGTCATTGTGATGGTTTGGGTGGGCTATCATCTAGAAACCACCTGCTTCAGATCTCGGACTTTGACTCAGCTGGGCTAGAGACGTTTGAGTGTAGTTAAGATATTAAATTTTATTCTAAATGAAGGAAGTATTAAACGAAAAACAAATATTTGTATTGCTCTCAAACTGTATTTGGATTTACGTGCAACAGACTTAATTTAAAAAAAAAATGTGTCTTAAAAGAGGCTTTCACTTCTCCAACTGTCCCTTTCCTCCTCCCTTCCTTCCTTTCATTCCTCCCTTCCTTCCTTTCATTCCTCCCTTCCTTCCTTTCTCCTTCCCTTCCTTCCTTTCTCCTTCCCTTCCTTCCTTTCTCCTTCCCTTCCTTCCTTTCTCCTTCCCTTCCTTCCTTTCTCCTTCCCTTCCTTCCTTTCTCCTTCCCTTCCTTCCTTTCTCCTTCCCTTCCTTCCTTTCTCCTTCCCTTCCTTCATTTCATCCTCCTTTCCTTTCTTCCCTTCCTCCTTTCCCTTCTTCCTTTCTTCCCTTCCTCCTTTCCCTTCTTCCTTTCTTCCCTTCCTCCTTTCTTCCCTTCCTCCTTTCTTCCCTCCCTTCCTTCCTCCCTCCCTTCCTTCTTTTCCTCCTTCCTTCCGTCCCTTCCTTCCTTTCCTTTCCTTTCCTCCCTCCCTCCCCAGTATCCCTGCTTGTCATAAAAGGCCACTAAAAGGGGCTTTCACTTCTCCAACTGTCCCTTAATATTTTTTTTCATCTGTTAACTTTTGTGGTGCTTACTGTCCCACCTTTCAATCACCTTCTTCTTCCTCGGGCACCACATGACCTCGCCATTGCGGCGCCCAATATCAATCAATCCATCCAAATAACCTGTAAATTAAAGAAAAGAAAAGAGCATAATGAAATGATAAAGAGGGAAGAAATTAACAGAGAAAAGACAGAAAGAAAACAATCTCATTATGTCCTGTTCATTTTTCTGATATTTTTGTTATTATTTTCTTTACAGTGTCAAGAAAC
This sequence comes from Petrolisthes cinctipes, assembly GCA_033782935.1. Classification (NCBI taxonomy): domain Eukaryota; kingdom Metazoa; phylum Arthropoda; class Malacostraca; order Decapoda; family Porcellanidae; genus Petrolisthes; species Petrolisthes cinctipes. The sequence continues at coordinate 116,149 of JAWQEG010000103.1, forward strand.
CCAAGGAAAAAAGTGCCCCACCAAAGGAAGGGTAAGATTCTCTTTAAGGGACTCTGTGATGTAGTAAAAAATTGGAGGTAAATGAGCCCCTCATCTATCTATCTATCTATAGCTCCGACGCCTCGTTCCCTCCGGGAACTCACCCCAAGGGGGTGGCCACGGCAGAAGTGTCTCCAGTCCTCCCTGTTCCAACACTCCCTCCTTACTTGTTCAAGCCCTCCTCTACCCCTCACGTTTCTCTCCTTTACATACTCTTCCACTCTGTTCTGCCATTTAACCGGAGGTCTGCCTCTCACACCAGGTCCCACAACTTCACTTCCATACACCTTCTTTACAAACTCCTCACCTTGCATTCTCTCCACATGTCCAAACCATCTCAATGTATCACGTTTCACTCTCTCAACCACTCCACACTCAATACCAATTGCCTTCTCACTCATACCACATCTATCATATACATTCTCATTACTTTCTCCATCCCATCTAGTAAGTCCACATGCTCCTCTCAAGTAACTCATTTCCACAGCACCTATTCTAGACTGGTGCGCCCTACTCCATGTCCATGTCTCCGACGCATATGTCAGTGTTGGCAGGATTATACTATTTTGTAGTCCCATTTTCACTTCCATACTCACACTTCTACCCTTCATAATCCTCCCCAGTGATCCTATGACCTGTCTACCCTTCACTGCTCTCTCCCTAATTTCTCCTTCCATACTTCCATGTTTACACATAACTGTACCCAGGTATTTAAACTCCTTCACTTCCTCCATCCTCTCGCCCCTCAGAGCTATCTCACACTTCGTCCCAGTTGGTACAGCCACTCTGTAAGGTGTAGCAAAGTCAATCACTTCAGTTTCTGCTCTTTCAAATACCATCACTTTACTTTTACCCACATTCACCTTCAGTTTCCTTCGTTTACACACAGACTGAAATTCGTCCACCACTCTCTGTAAATTCCTTTCATTCTCAGCCATCAGCACAGTGTCATCTGCAAATAAACTTGCCACCAGGGACCAGTTTGCTTCATTCAGCCTCAACTTCACCCCCAGACCATTCACTTTGGCTTTCACCTCTCTCATACAACCATCCATATATATATTGAACAACCATGGTGACATAACACATCCCTGTCTCAGCCCTACACTAATATTAAAACTCTCACTTAGATCACCCTCTACCCGTACACATGCTTTTGCATCTGCATAAAAAGCCTCAATGCCTTTCAGCAAAGGCCCCCCAACACCATAAATTCTCAACACCTCTGTCATAGCTTTCCTATCAATTCTATCGTATGCCTTCTCCAAGTCCATGAAGGCAGCATACAACTTCTTACCCTTCCCAATATATTTCTCCACTATTGATTTTAATGCAAATATTTGGTCCACACATCCTCTACCCTTTCTGAACCCTGCTCCTCACTAACTTTATTCCCTGTTACTTCAACCAGTCTTTCAGTAAGAACCTTCCCGTAAACCTTCCCCGGTACACTAAGAAGGCTTATTCCCCTATAGCTACCACACTCATCCTTACTCCCCTTCCCCTTATACAGAGGTACAATTATGGCTCTCCTCCAATCCTCTGGCACCTCTCCCTGCCTCCAGGCCAATGTACATATAAGCAACATCCACTCCACCACTACCTCCCCCCCACACTTTAACATTTCAGCAGTTATCCCATCCACCCCCGGTGCCTTTCCCATCTTCAACTTTCCAATTGCTTTCCTAACCTCTTCCCTTCCTAATTCTCCCTGTACATCCTGTCGTCTACCACCTGCCTCCATCCCCATGCATGTCACCACTGCCTCCCCTCCCGTCCCCTCATTCATCAACCGATCAAAATGCCTCTTCCACACTTCTTTCACTTCCTCACTTCTACTCACAGTAACTCCATCCTCTCTCTTCATTCTCACACTACCAGACTTTCCTTCTCCTCTTTCTCTTTTCACCTCCTTCCAGAATAATTTCTTGTTCTCTTTAAACTTTTCACTCAGCTTCATACCAAACTCCTCATCCACTCTCCTTTTACTCTCACTCACCATCCTTTTCACTTGTCTCTTACACACATTATATTCTCTTTTCCATCTCTCTCTCACTTCTTCCGGCACATTCCTCTGTAATGTTCTCCTATATGCCCTCCTCTTCTCCTCTACGGCATCTTTCACTTCTTCTGTCCACCAAGCACTCCCTTTCTTGCCCCTCTTCTGTGTCTTATATCCTACTACCTCTGCTGCTGTCCTCACTACTATCATCTTAAACATTTCATACACCGCATATATTGCCACAAAACATGCACACACACACACACTAACCTTTATATATAGAAGGAGCTGCTTGTGTCAGGAGGAATCATAATTCTCATACTCGGTCATAGATAAAAGTATATCTTCTTCCTTAACAAATAAAACTTAATATTACTTAACTTGCTGCATGTGCAGTTGGCCACAGGAATTGGTACACACACACACACACTCGGTTGTTGTTGTTTTTGAGGGTTTACAACTTATAGAATAAAATGTCAGACTCTGTAACTACAATACAACATTATTATTATTAGGTTTGTTGATTTGCTAATCACAGAGTCACTTGGTACACACACACACATTCATTGCAGTACTTCCAGAATAATGACCTCTCACACACACACACACACACACACACATTCATTGCATACAGTACTTCCAGAATAATGACCTCTCTTTCCATATAGCCTGTGTAAAAATTCCTGAGGCCAACTGTACACAATTATATTCATTCTATATTATAAATAACTGTGTTTATGTTTTCAGATCTAGTGACAAACCTGACAGCATTACCCAGATGATGAGAGTTATGCAAAGCTACGAGCAAGGGTTTAGACTCTCCTCCAAGATAAAGAAAGGAGGAACGAGCCTCGCTTCGGGCGCCCGGGGAGGAGTCCATCCACTGTTTCAGGAGAGTGATGATGAAATGCTCGACCAACCTGCCTCTGCCATCGTCAGGCAAGCTGCAAAGAATCCACCACCACCACCATCGGAAATAGCATCAGAAAGCACGGGACCTCAAACCAATAATAATAATACCAGCGGCACCATCGGTAACTCAGTGGTGGAGCCTGATATTAGGAGGGTCACTGATATTATTATTTCACCATCAGTGGCTAAGATACAGTTGTTGCCTTTGCCTCCATTGTCATCATCATCTCGTGGTCAATCGAAGTCCAGGTCAAGGTCCAGATCGAGGCCGAGATCAAAATCTAGACCCAGACTCAGGTCGCGGTCAAGGTCAAGGTCAAGGTCATCGTCCAGAACGAGACAAGCAGCCGCCTCGCACTCGAGAAACCATTCCAGATCACCACCGCCATCAAGAAGGTTCTCAAGGTCGCGCTCCAGGGGTCATTCAAGGAGCAGGTCTCCCTATCATCGCACTTACGCACGCTTGTATCCAAGGCCGTATGGACAGGCACACTACAGACAGAGGAACAGAGGCCCAGACACGACATACGATGCAGAGAGGCGGCAAAAATCGCATGTTAGGGGTGGTGGTAGACCTGGCAGAGGAGGTCACCAAAACAGATTCCAGGGGTCGGGTAACAGGCGGAGAGGTAAGTCTAGAAATAAGAAGAGAGGAGGCTGGAACAACAGAGATGACCACAGTCACAAAGGTGGTCAAAGGTCACCACAGCCACTCAGTGAAAGGGAGAGAGAGATGATGATACAAGCTGCTAAACTGAAACTGGAAGCTGATATTAAATTTGGTGCTGTTGACTTCGATGAAAACTCAGCCTGTCCCAAAACTCCGAGTAGGTGGGAAGCAAGCGGACCCAAAACACCCAGTAGGTGTGAAGCAAGTGTGCCCATAACCCCAAGTAGGTGGGAAGCAAGTGGGTCCAAAACCCCAAGTAGGTGTGAAGCAAACAGACCCAAAACCCCAAGTAGGTGGGAAGCAAGTGGGTCCAAAACCCCAAGTAGGTGTGAAGCAAACAGACCCAAAACCCCAAGTAGGTGGGAAGCAAGTGGGTCCAAAACCCCAAGTAGGTGTGAAGCAAACAGACCCAAAACCCCAAGTAGGTGGGAAGCAAGTGGGTCCAAAACCCCAAGTAGGTGTGAAGCAAACAGACCCAAAACCCCAAGTAGGTGGGAAGCAAGTGGGTCCAAAACTCCAAGTAGGTGTGAAGCAAACAGACCCAAAACCCCAAGTAGGTGGGAAGCAAATAGGCCCAAAACCCCAAGTAGGTGGGAAGCAAACAGACCCAAAACCCCAAGTAGGTGGGAAGCAAATAGGCCCAAAACCCCAAGTAGGTGGGAAGCAAATAGGCCCAAAACACCCAGTAGGTGGGATTCAAATTCAAGCAGACCCAAAACACCCAATAGGTGGGAAGCAAACAGACCCAAAACCCCAAGTAGGTGGGAAGCAAATAGGCCCAAAACCCCAAGTAAGTGGGAAGCAAACAGACCCAAAACACCCAGTAGGTGGGAAACAAACAGACCCAAAACACCCAGTAGATGGGAAGCAAATAAGCCGAAAACACCCAGTAGATGGGAAGCAAATAGACCCAAAACACCCAGTAGGTTGCAGTCTTCAGAACCCAAAACCCCAGGTAGACAGCAGTCCTACAGCAAAGACTGTGACGACATTAGTGAAGATGACGATGAGCTTCACACACCAACGCACGATGAACCTTCACCAGACAGAACGGCCAGGTTTGGGAAGTGGGACATTGACGAGAAGGCAAAGAACGGAGGTGCCAAGATCGGAAACTCGCTCACCGAAATGGAGACGTTCGTGGAGGCAGCAAAACAGAAAAAAATAGAAGAGATGAAGGAGAGGAACAAAGAATTCTTGAAGCCAAATCTTGACTGAGAAAACTGTCAAGAGAAACATAGAATTTACTAAAGAAAAAAAAATGGAAGAAGAGAAGTAGAGAATTCTTGAAGCCAAGTACTGAAGAAATATAAAAGTATCAATATGTTTTCTGTTCAATATTAGTTATTTAAATGACATATTTATAATGCATACTTTCTCTTATAAGCTGGTTAAGTGGTGGTCAGTAATAATTATCCACATTGGGGTGAGTTAAAGCCTGAGATCTGAAGCAGGCGGTTTCTAGACGACAGCTCACCCAAACCATCACGAAGCTACACACACACACACACACACACACACACACACACACACACACACACACACACACACACACACACACACACACACACACACACAGAAACTGCCTTCTTCAGATCTCGGGCCAGAGACTATGGTATCCTACTGTACAGTTGGCCCTTGATATAAGATAATTAATTTTAGTACATATACCCTTTTAAAACAGGCCCAGTAAATCTCTTAGTCTGTATGATAATGAATTACAGAAGCCTGAGAACACACACACACACACACACACACACACACACACACACTCACTCACTCACTCACTATCCTTTTAATACAGGCCCAGTAAATCTCTTAGTCTGTATGACAATGAATAAGATTATGTAGGAAGAGAGAGTGAATATGAGTGTGAGCCAATACACTGAATGGTATGTTCATCTCTCTGTTATTCATCATTGAAATTCGTCCATTACGACGATACAGGGGAATTTGGCAGAATGACTCTACTAAAGTTGCAGGGGTCCTGCACTGGTGTAGAGAACCCCACTAAAGGTTCAAATAGTCTCAGAACTCGACCCCTTGTCTGTCAGGGATCTTGAATTGGGGCTAGAGCCTCCCTACCCAGGGAAAAAAAAAGGAAAATGGAATATTGATGATGATGACTTGAGCCCCCACTCTTTGACAACAGATTAATGGGATATTAATAGTGATGATAGAGTAAACCAATAGTTTAAATGTTAGTTTAGCAATATTTTGAAACCATAAACTTGGTCAGCCTTAATTTAGTAACCAGGTCATGTAATGTCAGCATTTTACTGGGTTGACCTGCAATGTGTAATTTTGAATATTATCAGTGAAGGAAATGTTTGACGAGTACAGTGAATTGTGTTTTATAACTGACACTGTTGTGTTAGGAAAGTCATTGGGTGGTATTATTAAAACTTTTACAAGAAACCTAAGGTTGGTATAATTAAACAATATCTTCGACAAAAGCAATCTTCGTCGATATATTTGCATTGCAAAATAATGCGAATATATTAACGAAGATTGTTTTCGTTGAAGATAAAGTTTAATACTACCACCCTAAAAGTTCTCATTGTTGCTCAGTTCTTCGAGGAGAAGTTCTTATTGTTGCTCAGTTTCCATTATTTGCAGTGGGAATATAGTGACGAAAAGTTGTTTAGTTGAAGAGAAAGTTTAGTAATACAACCCAATGTGTTGTCAGGTGTTGAAGGATGCAGTTTATCTGTACAATTATATATAAACATTGTCTCACACTTTGAAGGATAAATAAATTCACCTGATATTACCTTGTGTACAGTTATATGTAAATTTTTTTATAAACATTGTCTCACACTCTGAAGGATAATTAAAATCACTTGATATCGTTCCCTTGTGTACAATTATACATAAACTTTGTCTCACATATTTGAAAGATAAATTTACCTGATATCATTACGAGATGGCCTTAGTTTGGCTAATGTAAATTGTATGTTTGTCAGAGTTGTGAGCTATTAATGCTTTAAGGACCCTGTGATTGTTTATGAGACTTGGTGGCCTCTGATTCCTCCTGACTATGCCACTATGCCACAAAACAAGCTCCTTCAATGTAGGTGTGTGTGTTTTGTGGCAATGTATAAAGGATTCTATCCTCCAATTTTCTGACTACATCACGGTGTCCCTTCAGGGTTTTGGTGCCCCTTCAGACCTGAGCCACTCTGTTACTTAAGGGACCCTGTGATGTAGTTAGATAATTGGAGGTAAAGGAGTCCTTCAAATTTTGCCACAAAAAACACACCGATATGGAAGGAGCTTGTTTCTTGGCATGGCCAAGAGGAATCAGAAGCCTCCAAATTTCATACATGATCACTGGGTCCTTAAATCTGGAGCAACTGACTCCTTCCAAACTATTCCATGCAACCGGTCACTATTATTTTTGCTACCTGTTGGTCCTATTTCCTGGCCTACGTGGGAGGAATGGAGGCACTCTAATGTACCAAAAGTATACAAGTATACCTATCCCCTTAAAGGACCCTGTGATCATGTAAGAGACCTGGTGGTGGCTTCTAATATCTCCTGACCATGCCACAAAACAAGCTCCTTCCATAAGCTGCGTACACAGAGAAAGCAGGTTTACCCGTGCAGGTGACCAGCGCTGACCCACACTAGTTACCGGCGTGTGTATGCATCCACAAAATATGCGGGTTAACAAGTTTTAACCCGTGCTTGATAGGGAGAAGAATGTGGTTGTGGCGGCCAGCAGCATCAGTCTATATCAATTCAACTCAGTTGGGACCACATCTCTACTAATCTCACAGGAAAATCCTCTCTGTCCCATGGGACCCAGCCAGGCATTATACAGGGGGTAAATACACTTGATAAGGGAGAAGAATGTGGGTGTGGCGGCCAGCAGCATCAATCTATATCAGTTCAACTCTGTGGGAACCACATCTCTAGTAATCTAACGCTGCCCTCCCCTGACAGGCTGTATATAGGTCAGGGGGTAAGAAAGGGCCGGTCATTTTGTAATTGGTGTCGCCACACTGTCAAGTCTCGAGGAACTGTGAGAATACACTGGAGGGAGAGAGAGTTGAGTTGATAGAAGGGCTGAAAATATATTAGAGAGAGAGAGATTAATCTATATATGGAAAGAAAGATGGAAGAGAATGAAGGAAATAAAAAAAGAAAAAGATTAACCTATTGATAGAAAAAGAGTGAATTAACTGGAAGGAAGGGAAGGAGATAAAAATAAAGTATGAGAGAGTAGAATTGATAGAAGAACTGAGAATAAATTGGAGAGAGAATTAAGTTCATAGAAAAGCTGAGAATACATTGGAGAGAGAATAATACGAAATACTTGCATATTAATAAAATAATTTTATTGTAAGTAATATTTGTATCTATAAAATTGATATAGAAAATATGTTAATTGTTGTGTTTTTGAATGAAAATATACGATATTTCCGTGTATTTATAAAATTATCAATTTTCTAAGGAAATTTCCAAGATTGAAGGTTATGGTTAAAGAAAATTCCAAGATCTTTATCATTTTGGTTTGAATGATTCGGCTCTATTTGTTCATTTAGGCTTTGTGCGCCAAACAAAACTTATTATATTTTTTGTAATATAATAATATTGTAACAACATCGGGTAGCGTTACTATTAGGGTGAACAGACTTGATTGTACACGGTAACAATCTATACTATTATAACATCAAGGAAGCCCTTGTGTCATTACCTGGGGTGAACAGACTCTAGAATACACAGTAACAGTTTATTGGTAGGTACAAGGAATCACACAGGTGATGTAGAATGCCAGCCTGCCGTGTAGCGCCATGGTAGGGCCGTAGTTGCTGCAGGAGATATGTCCGGGGCTGTAGAGTACATGTGTGATCGAGACTGGAACACTGTAGTAGGCTTGATGCAGACGAGGCAGGTACGGCAGCAGGGGCAGGTCTTCCTCAGTCCAGAGCTCGTTGGTAACTCACTTGTCCAGTGGTAGCACGGCCCTTTTATTCAGTAGGGCTACGGTCCCGGATGTAGTGTAATCACGTGATCGTATGACCCCATAAGTAGGCAGGTGTTCTACCCACGGATGACTCGTTGCTGGGACAAGGAGTGGAGTCTGACGACCAGAATCCCAAGAGGGTGTAGTAGATTTCTACCCCTACTGTAGGCACAGGGTGAACTCAGCTCTCCGGTAACACAGTTACAAGTTTATCGTTATGCAGGACGTACAGTAGCAGGACACTTGGGTACACGTGGGCAGGTGAGTATATTGGTGGGGCGAGTACCTGTAGGCTGGAGTGGGGCTGTAGAGGTGTTAGCGGGAACAGGCGGGGAAGCGAAGTCACCGCGACAGTGACCCAGAGAAAGGGGTAGCTTGGTTATTAGTGAGTCATACCGGGAAATACCAAGAGAGACGAGCGGGAAGCGCGAGGAAACATAGAGAATGGTGGCAAGTAAAGAAACGGAGACTATAGGAGAAAGGAGGTACTCGCCTGAATGCCACAACACCCCCTCCCCTAAGCGAAAAAAAAAAAAAAAAAAAAAAAGAGAATAATAGGAACTAAGACATGAATAACTAGTAATATGTGGAACTATAATGAAAATGTGCTGCTTGGGGAGGGGCAACATAATGAATAAATATATCACAAGGACCTAAAGTTACTTTATATAACAGTACACACATGCCCCCAGGGGACGGCAAGTCTAGGAGAATGGTTTAATAGTATCTGTTGTAGGAATTGCTGGCGCTCCACGGGCGCGGCTGGAATGCCAGGGCCAGCAACCGGCGTGGCCGCTTGATGATCCTCCCTGACCTGGAGACGTACCCATCGGGAACAGGGGCAGGCTCGTCATAGTCGTCTGGGAAATCAGGAGGTCCAGGGGGAGGCAGGCAAGGCTGAGTTGGTGTGGTCGGTAGCTGGGGTACGACGGCTGGCCCTCTTTGATGAGAGTTGGCTGCCACAGCGGTCTCCAAGCTGCTCTGTGACTGAGGGGGTAAATAAGGGATTAAGGGTGCCGAAGTAGGGGAGGAGGGGGCAGGTGTGGCGGATTGAAGAGTAGGAGGGTTGGGGATGTGTGGGATAGGACTAGGAGGTGTGGTAAAGGCTGGAGTAATGGAGAGGGGAGAGTCGGGGTCTGTGACAGGTGGTTCGGTTGGGGTAGGCGGGGGCACGTGGGCAATGGGATCAGGTAGCGGGGTAGGATGGGCAAGTGGCGGGGTGGGCGTGTTTGACATTTGAAGTGTGAGGAGGAAAACTGGTACTGGGATGGCTGGGTGAGGTGCGGGGTGGATGGGTAGGTCAGGGAGACGTGACAGAACAATCTTGCATGGTAGGTGGGCTGCTAGGGGGTGGTGGTGTGTTTGAGAGGGGAAACAGGGTTTGAGGAATGGGTTGAGTTTGTGGGTAGGAGTGGATGACGGTTGTGGGATGATGCATAGGGGCAGGTTGATGGGGTGGGTGATGTGGCATATGGAGTGTGGCGGAAAGGTCTGTGAGGGGTGAGTTGTGGTGTGGTGTGTGGGTGGGTGTGTGCGGCTTGTCATGGTGGGATGTGTTGGCCACCTTCACTCTTTCCCAGGACGTGACGTACGGTTTTCCTGATATTTGAAGGGTGACCGTGGCCTCCCCTCTTCCAATAACGCGATGCAGTCCAGTGTATGGCTGTTGGAGTGGGGTCCTATGTGTGTCCTCCTGAGGAAAAGGTAAGGCGCAGTCGTGAGTATGGCGGGAATGTGTGTGTGAGTTGTAGTATGGTGACGTGTAGGCGTAGGCGAGAGAGCGGAGATAGCCGTCCTTTTGAGGGCTGGCAGGAAGGACAGGTTGGAAGTGTCCACATCGGGTGTCGTCACCTGGCCGGGTAAGCGTAAATCTTCCCCGAATACCAACTCCGCCGGGGCGTGTCCGATGTCCTCCTTGGTGGTGACCCGAATGGTGAGGAGGATCAATGGGAGGGCGTCATACCACTGGTCCGGCTGTAGGGCCCTGAACGCCTCCTTCAGCCGCCGATGGAAACGTTCCACTAGTCCGTTGCTCTGGGGGTGGTAGCCTGTGGTCCGTTGACGGGTGGTACCGAGGAAATCCAGCATGCCTTGCCAGGCCCTCGACTCGAATTGGGTACCCTGGTCAGTTACGAGAGCCGAGGGGGCGCCAAAGTTAGCCACCCAGCTGTTGAGGAAGTGCCTGGCGGTGCCCTCAGCGGTGATGTCGGCTATGGGAGATGCAGAGCACCAACGTGTAGTTCTGTCCACACATGTCGGCATGTAGCGGTGCCCCCTCGAGGGTGGAAGGGGGCCCACTATATCCACATGGACCGTGTGGAACCTGCTGGTGGGGACAGGGAAGTCGTGGAGGGGGGGACGAGTGTGGCGGCCGACCTTAGCCTTTTGGCACGCCGGGCAGGCCGTACCCCACTGCCGTATGTTTCTCTTCATTCCAGGCCAGACTGCCCGCTTGCTGATGAGACGGTGCGTGCCAGCTACTCCGGGGTGGTTGAGGCCATGGTAGTGGTTGAATATTCTTCTTCTGCACTCAGGAGGAATATAAGGGCGGGGCTTACCACATGACAAATCGCACCATGCCTTGGTTGATGTGCCGGGGACGTGTAGCAATTGCAGGTCCAGGCCAGTATTACCCTGTAGTAGGTCCTGCAGCTCTTGATCTTGATCCTGTCCTTTTGCAATGGTGGCGAAGTCGAGAGGAGAGGCGGAGTGGATGGCTGCCAGGGTGTGAGGTTGGGGAAGGGATCTGGAAAGGGCGTCCACCACCGCATTGTCCTCCCCTCTAATGTGACTGATGTCCGTGGTGAATTCAGAGATAAAAGCGAGGTGGCGTGCTACACGAGGGGTCCAAGTGCCGCCCACCTGCTTCATAGCCGATGTTAGGGGCTTGTGGTCCGTACGAATATGGAACTCGCAGCCCTCGAGGAAGTGTCTGAAATGGCGCACTGCTTCGTACATTGCCAGGAGTTCTCTGTCGAACGCACTGTACTTCTGTTGAGGTGGGTTCAACCTCTTACTGAAAAAGGCGATCGGGTGTAGTAGCCCATCCTTCTCCTGTTCAAGTACTGCCCCCACAGCATCGGCCAAGGCATCCGTGTAGATGGATGTGGGTGCGTGGGGTGTGGGATAAGAAAGTAGAGTGGCGCTAGCAATCTTTGTCTTGGTGGAGTTGAAAGCCGTCTCAGCCTGTGGTGTCCAAGATAGCTTCCGTTGGGACCCCTTCTTGGTGCCCTTAATGAGGTCGTGGAGTGGTGCCAGGGCAGACGCTGCGTGGGGTATGAACCTGTGGTAGTAGTTCACTACCCCGAGGAATTCTCTGAGTTTTCTTGCTGTGGCAGGTAAGGGGAAGTCCGAGATGGCCGTCACCTTCTGTGGTAGCGGCGCTAAACCTTCAGGAGAGACTCTGTGTCCCAGAAAGTCAACAGTCGGGACTCCCAGGATGCACTTCGAGGGGTGGACTTTGAGGCCATATTGGTGGAGGCGGCGGAACAACTCCCTGAGATGCTGGAGATGCAGCTCATGGGAAGGAGAGGCCACCAGAATGTCATCAATGTAGATGACCACGAAGTCCAATCCCTGTACCACCTTGTCCATAAACCGCTGGAAGGTTTAGGCGGCGTTACGGAGGCCAAAGCTCATCACTGGGAATTCAAATAGGCCAAAGGGTGTGGTAATGGCTGTTTTCCCGATGTCTTCCTCTGCCACAGGAATCTGGTGAAAGGCCCTGATTAGGTCAATCTTTGAGAAAACCTCACTCCCCTGCAGTTTTTGGTGGAAGTCGAGGACGTGTGGGATGGGGTATCTGTCGGGAACTGTAGCAGCGTTGAGGGCTCTGTAGTCCCCACACGCCCTCCATTCCCCCTCCTGAGCCTTCGGGACCATGTGAAGGGGTGAGGCCCACGCGCTGTCTGACGGTCTGACTGTCCCTTGCTCCATCATAATTTGAAACTTTCTTGGCGGCCGTCAGCCTCTCCGGGGGCATGCATCAGGGTTTGGCGAAACAGGGCGGGCCCGAGGTGAGGATGGTGTGTCTGACCCCAGTATCCTTGATGGGCGCCACTGTAGTGGAGGAGATGAGAGAAGGGAATTCCTGCAGGAGGGCATCATATGGTGTGGATAGCGTGATATGAGTTATATTTGGGGTGTGGTGGCGGCATGGGCGTGAGGAGATGATGGCGCCTGATGGTTGGTGGATGAGCCTCCTTCTCTTGGGATCGACGAGGTCATGGGCTGTAAGGAAATCCACCCCCAAGATCGGGTACTCCATCTCAGCAGTGATGAAGGGCCAACCTAACCATATATTGTCCACGAGTGTGACCCGCCTGCTGGTAGTCCCGTAGGTGGCGATAGGCGACTTGTTGCCTGCCAAGAGGTCGTACGCTGTAGATAGAGTGAGACTGTCGTGGGAGGTAGGGGGCACGACACTAACCTCAGACCCGGAGTCCACCAGGTATTGTTCTCCTGACACGAGATCATCCACCCAGAGCAGGGTACGATCTCCAAAAATGCCGTTGAAGGGAGTCTTGCATGGGGGTTGAGGTGGGGAAGGTGGTGTGGTGTGGTGAGGGAGAGGCGTCAGGGTAGGTGGGTGTGGTGGTTGAGCGGTGGCATTGGTGACGCAGGGTTGCCCCCACTCTACTCGTTTCCCTGGTTCCTGGTGTTGCTGGGGCCACGGGTCTGTGCAGTTGAAGCTCTCCACTGGCAGGGGGGACGGCAGTTCCAGGCTAGGTTCCCGAACTGTTGGTGGTACACGCAAACTGCCGGAGGGGCCCAGTGTTGTTGAGGAGGTTGAGGATGGAGCTGCCGTAGTTGAGGTTTTGCCTGCTGCAGTTGGTGCACCATTGATGTCAGCTCATTGAGTCGTTGCAGGATTTGGTCATGGTTGTTGTCGTGGGTAGAGGGGTGGTTGTTCGTGGTGGTAGTGTGGGTGTTGTAAAGGGTGGTTTGTGGAGGTGTTGAGGTTGTTGTAGCAGTGTTGTGGTGGGTGTGTAGGATGGCTGGAGGAGTGTGTGCTGAGGTGGCGGGTGGCCACGCCCCTGAGTGAAGCGTGTTGGCCTCGACCAACATGTCTGCGAATTCCCCATACTCTTGGAGAGAACTTGTGGTCTTTCCTAGGAGGTGTAAATGGATATCCCTTGGCATGAGGCTGGTATGTCGCATCCGAAGAATGTAGTCAGGGAGGGGGGACCCAGCTGCTGTGTTGAGCTGTTGCATGTGGCGGAGTAATGCCGATGGGCGGCGACCTTCCACCTGCACGTCCTCTAGCACCTTGTAGTGTTGCATGGGAGTCTTGCCATGCGCCGCGAGGATTGCTGCCTTAATCCCTTCATACCTTCCTCCTGGATTGAGTGATTGAGTGATGGAGGCGAAAACTTCTGTTGGGAGGGCCCGAATGACTGCCTGGTACTTGTTTTCATCAGGAATGTTGGACCCTTGCCAAACTGCCTCAGTGTGGGTGAACCAGGCGTGGGTGTCATATGTGAACGATGGCACAAAAGGGGTGTGACGGGGGGGGTTGGGTGGGAGGGGTGTGTGTTAGGGTGATACTGTTGTGTGGGGTGTCTATACTCTGGGCCGGATCTGAAGGGGGAGCCACGGGGGCAGTGTTGGTTAGCGAGGGGGGGCAAGTGGCCATGGTGAAGTAGTGGTGTGTTGATGTGGGAATGTGGGAGACGTACACTTACATTAGAGGAAGTGTACTCGGGGGCAAGAACAAGGGCTGGGTAGTATGGCTAAACACGAGGGCAGAGAGTAAGGCAGGGAAGGTGGTGGTGAACAGGGGTAGACAATAGAAGGATTAGGCGCAGTGGGAGTACGAGAAACACATCCCAGTTGAGTGGATGGAGTATATGGTGGGGAGGTAAGTATTGGTGTTAGGGTTGGATGTGTAACACTGGTGGATGCGCACACGTGGGGAAGGCTAGGACTGCGCGCCCGTGTTTCACTGGGCGTGGGGTATGGTATGGACTTCTACCTACAATGTAGCACAACAACGGTCACACTCTCCTATTTCATACGGGGTAACACTAATTTATCACAGAGCATATCAATAATCACTGCTGAAAAAAAATATCACATGAGACAATAGGCAGGCACTCGTACATACAATCGAAAATATAATAATGTGGATAACAATGTGTGGAGAATGGGACGAGAAAATGGGTGAAAAACGAAAAATATAATGGGGTTAACACAGCGTGGATGAGTAGTGTGTGGAAAATGGGAGCATATAGGGGAAAATATGGGGTGCACAATGTGTGGGCAATATTACACACGTGGGTGAGATAAAAATGGGGTTAACATAGCGTGGATGAGTAGTGTGTGGAAAATGGGAACATATAGGGGGGAAAATGGGGTGCACAATGTGTGGGTGAATAATGTATAGCCTACTATAGGGTACAGGGGTTATAAAACAAAACACCACAAAGCAACGGGTAGGGAAGCGGAGGTGAGAGATATGGGAGATATGTAACGCTGTGGCAGGAGTGTGAGATTACGAACTAGTCAGGGAGTGTGTACAATAAAAGAACGAAGGTTTGTGGAGAGGAAATAATGGGTTTCGTACTTAAGTGCTGGAGAAACGCTGGGATGCACGTGGGCGCAGTAGGACGAATCGCTTGTTGCACACGTGTAGGGTTGGAGCTGTAATTACGTCGGCGGCGCGTAGCACAGACGAGGTGGGTCTAGGTAAGTGTTGTAGCTTCTCAGGGCAACCACACGTGATAAGTTGATCGAGGTGACGTTGCGTGAATGGCGTGGGACAAGCGCTCCTGCCGATTCCTTGTCGGAGAACTCTTCCGGGGTCACCAATGTAGTAGATTTCTACCCCTACTGTAGGCACAGGGTGAACTCAGCTCTCCGGTAACACAGTTACAAGTTTATCGTTATGCAGGACGTACAGTAGCAGGACACTTGGGTACACGTGGGCAGGTGAGTATAGTGGCGGGGCGAGTACCTGTAGGCTGGAGTGGGGCTGTAGAGGTGTTAGCGGGAACAGGCGGGGAAGCGAAGTCACCGCGACAGTGACCCAGAGAAAGGGGTAGCTTGGTTATTAGTGGGTCATACCGGGAAATACCAAGAGAGACGAGCGGGAAGCGCGAGGAAACATAGAGAATGGTAGCAAAGAAAGAAACGGAGACTTTCGGAGAAAGGAGGTACTCGCCTGAATGCCACAAGGGGATTAAGCCGCGTCTGAGAAAGGGATTAGTTTACCCGCCACTACGTGGAATGACTCAGGATAGAGGTGCGGGCCTACAGAGGAGTGATCATAGGAATATAGGAGCGGCTAAACTATAAATGGCAAACCGTCTCTGTTTCTGCTCTTATAACTCGAAAACGGTTACACCTACATCCAAAACCCATATATATTCTGAATCACCATCACCAGGCACAGGTTTTGGTATAACGTAACATGACGTAAAAATTACGTCATCTACTATAAATCCGCTAAAAAAAACTCTGTTTCACTCTCAAAACTATATATCTGAATCAGCACCACCGGCAAAGATTTTTATGACGTAACATAACGTAAAAATTACGTTAACATTTCAAATATTTTATTTATCGGTTAAAACCATAAAGAAGAGCTCGAACGGAAATTTTCCGTTCAAGCTGCTAAAATAGCGCGTTAAATGTACCGCTCGGATAGAATTGAAGCTTGAACGGATTTTTTCCGATTGAGCAGCTAAAAACGTGGGCCAAATGTACAAGGAAATTCAGTCAGTATAAAGCCTTCAAGATGAAAAGACATATATAAAGTAGAGTTTTGTTTGTCTGTTGGTGTGTGTCTGTCTCTCCGGCTATGGTCGCGAATACTGGTGGACGAAATGGCCTGCTGAAACTTGGCATAAAGGGGTATTGTTACGCGAGGAAGAACATGGACTAGGTGTCGTTGTGCTTAAGCATCATCTTCAATGTGCAAATGAGCATAATGAGCTCAAAATTGCCCAAAATGGGCTTAAAAGGTCCACAAACCGTGCTGGCAATGACATGCAACTTGGAACAAAGAGGTATTGTTACTCGAAGAAGAACATGGGCTTGGTTTTGTGCTCAAACGTCATCTTTAATGAGCAAAATGCTCTTAAACCTGCCTAAATGAGCCCAACTATTCCATCAGCCACCCCATTTCATTTTAAGCGGCTACAATTTATTAATAAAGTACACCAGGACTGTAGAGTTCCTTGGTGTATCCAGGACACCGTAGCAAGGTCGGCTAGGGTCAGAGTTGTAGAGGGAACAAGCACCTTGTAGCTGGAGAGTCCTGCCTACCGAGGCTGCCGTGGCCACGTGGGGTGAGAGAGGTAGCTGCTGCAGGAGGTGGTGTAGAGAGTGTGGCGTGGTAGGGCAGCCAGCAGGGACGATGGCAGGGCAGGTAGACAGTGAGGAGAGGGAAGCGCAAGATGCTTGGTGTCAGCTACAATATATTAAAGCTAAGGATACATCAAGTATTACATATTGTTTACCTTGTGAAATATGACAATAATTACATTATTAAGGTACTGGAGCTGGTACGAAAGTGTATGTAAATTCGGTAAATTTACAGAAGTACTGTGTTCACTATATTGTATATTTTAGTATCATTACCCACTATTTTGGACCATTCTAAGACACTTTTCATCTATGGTGTTTCTCGGAGATATGCCCCGTTTTACAAACATAATTTGGAAATTAGTCTGACCTAACCTGACCTGACCTAACCTAACCTAGACCACAGCAGACTACCGGGACCTAACCTGGGCAAACTACCGGAATATAACCAATGTAAACTATCATAAAGTGACCGGGGCAAATTTCCGGGACGTAGCCGGATGTGGTAACACTGCACGGCCCTAGCCAAAAACACAGTACTTCTGTAATTCATAACAGTATTGCAACATCTGCGATTTGGTAATCCAATTTGGCTACTTAGGATGAGAATAGTGTTATAACTCATGGCCGAGGAATACCTGGTCAAACCATTAAACCCCCCCATATTGGATATCAATTTCAGCAGGGGTGGAGCGTCTGTTTCACGAGTCGTGACGTCTAATAAGCCAAATGTCACCGCCTATATACCAACAAACACAGAGAGAGAAAATGGATAGTTTTATGGGGGAACTTTCCCTGCTGTGTCTTCTTCGAGTTATATGTATGTGTTGTGTCATGAGGAAAGGTGTTTGATGTGCACACAAGTATTTTATATGCTTTAATGTGAGAATTTTTATTATAAGACTATATGTTAAATATTACCGATGTTGAGGGAATGAAATACCATACTGTTTTTTTTTTTTTTTTTTTTTTCGTTTTAATGTTTCTGTTACCCAGAGGGAATGAGAGACACAATTTTACTGTGTCTTTGTTACTGCATCTTTTTTAGTATTATTATTGTCTGCTAGAGTGATAGAGACATATTTATTGTTTTACTGTTTCTACTTTAATTCAATTTGAAACCTCTATCTTCGGTCGTCACTGTTGAGTTATCTGCAATTAATTTTATAAATATGTTAAGAGAGAGAGAGAGAGAGAGAGAGAGAGAGAGAGAGAGAGAGAGTCAGTACTCAGATACAATGATAATCCTTCTTGGATGAGGGTCAAGACCTTTGGGATTGCGCATATGAAGAGTGTCTCACAGCCGACACAAATTAACCCACACACACGGACAGTAAAAATAGGTACATACTGTACACATATACAATAACAAAGAGTACAGTAATTTATGGTGTTGGGGGGCCTTTGCTGAAAGGCATTGAGGCTTTTTATGCAGATGCAAAGGCATGTGTACGGGTAGAGGGTGATCTAAGTGAGAGTTTTAATATTAGTAAGGGCTGAAACAGGGGTGTGTTATGTCACCATGATTGTTCAATATGTATATGGATGGTTGTATGAGAGAGGTGAAAGCCAAAGTAAATGGTCTGGGGGTGAAGTTGAGGCTGAATGAAGCAAATTGGTCCTTGGTGGCAAGTTTGTTTGCGGATGACACTGTGCTGATGGCTGAGAATGAAAGGAATTTACAGAGAGTGGTGGACGAATTTCAGTCTGTGTGTAAACGAAGGAAACTGAAGGTGAATGTAGGTAAAAGTAAAGTGATGGTATTTGAAAGAGCAGAAACTGAAGTGATTGACTTTGCTACACCTTACAGAGTGGCTGTACCAACTGGGACGAAGTGTGAGATAACTCTGAGGGGTGAGAGGATGGAGGAAGTGAAGGAGTTTAAGTACCTGGGTACAGTTATGTGTAAACATGGAAGTATGGAAGGAGAAATTAGGGAGAGAGCAGTGAAGGGTAGACAGGTCATAGGATCACTGGGGAGGATTATAAAGGGTAGAAGTGTGAGTATGGAAGTGAAAAGGGGACTACGAAATAGTATAATCCTGCCAACACTGACGTATGCGTCGGAGACATGGACATGGAGTAGGGCTCACCAGTCTAGAATAGGTGCTGTGGAAATGAGTTACTTGAGAGGAGCATGTGGACGTACAAGGTGGGATGGAGAAAGTAATGAGAGTGTGTATGAGAGATGCGGTATGAGTGAGAAGGCAATTGGCATTGAGTGTGGAGTGGTTGAGAGAGTGAAACGTGATACATTGAGGTGGTTTGGACATGTAGAGAGAATGCAAGGTGAGGAGTTTGTAAAGAAGGTGTATGGAAGTGAAGTTGTGGGACCTGGTGTGAGAGGCAGACCTCCGGTTAGGTGGCAGAACAGAGTGGAAGAGTATGTAAGTGAGAGAAACGTGAGGGGTAGAGGAGGGCTTGAACAAGTAAGGAGGGAGTGTTGGAACAGGGAGAACTGGAGACACTTCTGTTGTGGCCAACCCCTTGGGGGGAGTTCCCGGAGGGAACGAGGCGTCAGAGCTATAGATAGATAGATAGATAGACAGTAATAACAATAATAATACTAAAGTAATAACAATGTAGCAGACACCAAGCACCTTGCGCTTTCCTGTCCTCACCTCTCCACCTGCCACTGGAGGCTGCCATGACACATGCGCGCGCAGCAGGCCAGAATGAGAAAAAGACGCCGACGAGCCACTCTCCACTCACTCAACAACCAGCCTCTGCCGCCGACCTCGCCCGCTGCTCTACCAAGCCAGAACACACCATGCTCTCTTCTGCAGCAGCTCTCTCTCCACTTGGCCATGGCAGACAAGTCTCACTCTCTACATGATGCTTGCCCTCTACAACCACAACCTTCGCCTACCTTGCTACTGAGTCAAGGAATTACTAGTGTGAGAACCAACCTTTGTAGCTATACTAATAAATTGTTACCGTGCACAATCGAGTCTGTTCATCCCAATAGTAGCACAACACCCTGTTGTTACATTTGGTGACCCCGGATTCAGCTCGTTTACACAAGCTACAACTCTACGTCCATGTACTACAGCCACTCCACGCTACGTCCACGTGCTACATCTACTCCACACTACTGGTACATTCTACAACATCTCTACGCCACTACCTACAACCTACGATCAACGCCTACGACCCCACACCAATGATATGTTCTACAACTCCTCCACACTTCATCTACAAGCTACAATTACTACACGGTACGTCCAAGTGCTACATCTTCTCCACGCTACAACTTGTGCTACAACGTCTCCACACTATCACCACGACTGGATCCCCCTGTTTCGCCAAACCCAGGAGGATGCCCCCCGAGTGGTTTGAGGCAGCGAAACGGGAGTTTAATGTCATACTACAACAGGGGTTAGCGAGACCATCAGACAGTGCTTGGACTTCGCCACTATACATATGGTGCCAAAGCAGCAGGAAGGAGAATGGAGGGCATGTGGTGACTACAGAGCGCTGAATGCTGCCACCACACCTGACAGGTACCCGATACTGCACGTCCTGGATTTCCACTCCAAGCTCCAGGGGTGTGCGGTATTCTCGAAGATAGACTTGGTATGGGCATTCCACCAAATCCCTGTGGCGGAGGATGACATCAAGAAAACGGCGATCACCACACCCTTCGGCCCGTTCGAGTTCCCATCCATGAACTTCAGCCTACGCAACACTGCCCAGACCTTCCAACAATTCATGGACTAGGTGCTGAGGGGCCTCGACTGGGCGGTTGTGTACATCGACAACATCCTGGTGGCCTCCGACACACACACGCAACACCAACAACACCTAAGGGAATTATTTAGCAGACTACAACAACACGGTCTGAAGGTCCACCCTGCCAAATGCATCCTGGGAGCTGACAGCCTAGACTTCCTCGACAACCGTGTTTCCCCCGACGGCATCATCCCCCTCCCACAGGAGGTTGAGGCCATCAGGGAATTTCCGCTACCCACTACCGCCAGGAAACTCAGGGAGTTCTTAGGGGTTGTCAATTACTATCACCACTTTATTCCTCATGCCACCTCTGCCCTCGCACCACTCCACGATCTCTTGAAAGGACTAAAGAAAACGTCACAGAAGAAGTTAGTGTGGTCCACAGCAGCCGAGGAAGCCTTCAACAGCATCAAGATGAAGCTGGCAGACACGACCCAACTCGCCTACCCACCCCCGCACGCACCGACATCCATCTGCACGGATGCCTCCAACGACGCCATTGGGGCAGTTCTCCAGCAGGAAGTGGACGGAACATTGAAACCAATGGTGTTTTTCAGCAAGCAACTGGAGCCACCACAGCGCAAGTACAGCACCTTTGATAGAGAGCTGGTGGCCATCTACGACGCTGTCAAACACTTCCGCCATTTTTTGGAAGGTAGGAGTTTCCATATCAGCTACTGTCACTATCCAGGTAGCGGGAAAGCCATACGTCACGTCCTGGGAATGGGTGAAGCCAGCCCACACAAACACCACGCCACCACCACACCCACCACAACACACACACCCAAAATCACATGCCACCACAACAACTCTCACACCACCACACACACACACACCCACACGAGCTTCCGTGCATCCTTCCCCCAACACCCTCACCGCACTACTTCCCTCAACCACCACTTCAACATACCACCGCACAGCACTCCTACCCACTTCACAACCACACCACGCTACCATACCATTTTCACACACACACCCTACACTGCTCCTACCTACACCACAACCACACCCACGGCCTCACCACTCGCTCCAACCACCCCCACACACATACCATACCCTGCTCCTACCCGCACCATCAACCTCATCCCACAAAAACACACACCTCACCACTACCTCAACCTACTCCTTCACCCAGACCTCCACCCCTACCCCGCTCACCTTCTACCCAATCTACACCCGATCCTATTCACCCCCAACCTTCCTCACCTACACGCTCACCTTCTCCCACCAAAATCTCACCACCACCCCAACCTCGCCCTACTCGATCCTTCATCCACACGTCCAGCCCTACCCCACTCTCCCTCTCCTACCCTACCTACACCCGAACCTAGCCACCCCCAACTTTCGTCACCAACACGCTCACCTTCCCCCACCAACATCCTCGCCTGACCCCATCCATTCCTCACCGAACCTGCCAGGTGACTCCTCTAACTCCCAAACCTACCCACACCAACTATCCATTCCTATTCCTCCCGATCCTACCCCTATTATTCCCCTGACACCAGTAATCCCTCTAGTCTTCCCCCAGGATCAACCTCTTGACACACAGTACCCGCCACCCACACCACCACGACCCGGTACACCGACCCAACACCGCCAACTGCACCCTGAGGGAGCAGTTAGGCGATGACGGGCTGGCCCTAGTCCCTGAGGGGTACATATCCCGTTCTGGCAGAACAGTTCATAGACCAGCTAAATACCTCACACACCTGTACAACGCAGACACACACCCACTCCACAGGCCTGCAGATACATTCACCCCCTATTATTAAACCACACACTTGCCCTCCCCCCTTACACGCCACACCGTACCCGTACACTAGCTTATGTATTACACTTTCTATTTATTGCACACATTGTAAACCTATATATTTAATTGTGTATTTGTGTATATATGTATATATGTCGATGGATTTTCTGCACCTCCCTTCTCTCCTAAACATTGTGGGGGAGGGGGGGTACTGTAGCAGACACCAAGCACCTTGCGCTTCCCTCTCGATCCTCACCTGTCCACCTGCCACCGGCGCGCGGCGCCGACCTGGTAGGGTTAAAGGGCGCCAGTGAGCCGCTTCTCGTTCACTCTCCTAGCAGCTCTCGACCTAGACTCACCTCCTGCCCTACCTGGCTGCTCTACCACGCCACCTCCTGCAGCAGCTACCTCGATCTCTCACCCCACGCGGCCACGGCAGGCAGGACTCCCCAGCTACAATTAAGGTGCTTGTTCTCTACAACTCTGACCCTAGCCGACCTTGCTACGGTGTCCTGGATTCATTAGGAACACAGTCCTGTATCCTTCTTAATAAATTGCTACCGTGTACAATCTGTCTGTTCACCCCAATAGTAACTCAACCCCATGTTGTTACAGTACTTTTAATAATTACAATGGAACAAAGATAATTTATAACTTCGATCTATACACTACAATAGTAGTAGTAGTAGCAGTAGAGCATATATATATTAACGCACTTTTAATAATTTCAATGGAACAAAGATCATTTAAAAGAAGAAGAATAGTATCAATGTTGGTATTAGTAGTAGTAGTAGTAATAATAATAGTGGTGGATCCATATATACATAGTTATATAAAAAAAACAAAGATAATTTAAACTTCTATACACTACCATTGATGAAGAATAGTATCAATGTTGGTAGTAGTAGTAGTAGTAGTGGTGGGTAGTGGAGCCATCTGTTGTCGAGTAAGGCCACTATTCAATATCTACTAGAGGGACCAACACATTCACCCCCAGACGGCCATATTGGGAGCCCTGCCGGCACACGCCTTGCTCTTATTACACTTATTTCAACACGTTTTTGACTCAACCCAGGACACCTTAACTCCTAGACTGGTGTCGGAATACTTTAGGAAGCCCCGTAAGACAAGATTGTGTTCAGGAATGTTATAGGTGAGTGTATATGTGTGTTTATATGTGTGTCTGTGTATGTGTGTTCTCGTGTATAGTAAGGTTATGGTTTTTGGTTTTCTACTTTTCCCTCGTTCCCAGGACACCTTAACCCATAGACTGGCACGAGAATACTTTAGGAAGTTCCATAATACAAGATTGTGTTCAGGAATGTTATAGGTGAGTGTATATGTGTGTGGTTTTCCTTCATACACACACCTTCCTCTTATTTAGTACTTATATACACTCGACCCAGGACACCTTAACCCCTAGACTGGCACGAGAATACTTTAGGAAGCTCCATAAGACAAGATTGTGTTCAGGAATGTTATAGGTGAGTTGCTGTGTGTCTGTGTATGTATGTGTGTTCTCGAGTATAGTAAGGTTATGGTTGTTGGTTTTCTACTTTTCCCTCGCTCCCAGGACACCTTAACACCCCTAACTTAGATAGGTACCTGCTGAATACTTTACGAAGCCCCATAAGACAATATTTTGTGTGTGTGTGTGTGTGTAACTAAGTAAAAGGTTGGTTGGTTTTCCCTCCCTCGTTCGTTTCCTTAATTACAACACATTTGTATATTTTTATGGTTTCCTCCATTTGCCTCTGGAGATCTTATGTGTGCTATCAGTATTGTACAGACTTGGCATTAATTAATGACTTGTGAAAGGTGAGTATAGTTTGATTTGGGGATTAAAAAAACAAGCTAACTTAGGCTCAAGGTCAGGCAGGAAGTACTGTACTGCTGTTTTGGCCTATTGGTGTGTTGTTTTAGCCTTGTTTTATTGTTTTTGTCTTGTTTTGTTGTGTTAGCCTTGTTTTAGTCATGTTTTAGCCTTGTTTTGTTGTTTTAGCATTGTTTTGTTGTTTTTAGCCTTTTGTTGTATTTTGTCTTGTTTTGTTGTTTTAAGTCATGTTTTAGCCTTGTTTTGTTGTTATAGTCTTGTTTTATTGTTTTTAGCCTCGTTTTGTTGTTTTAAGTCATGTTTTAGCCTTGTTTTGTTGTTATTAGTCATATTTTGGTTCTTCCTTAGGCTAGAGTAATGTAATGGTCCACCTGGTCAGCCTGGCCTGCCTCGGAGTTATAGGTGTTATATGCACGCAAGGTAAGGAAAGAAGGGGATAGTATACTTTTGGGAGTGCCTTGATTCCTCCAAAGTATGCCAGGAAACAGACCCAGATAAAGAAAAGTAATGGTATCCTGTTGCCTGGAATAGTTTGGAGGAATCACTTGCTCCAGACTTACCACCCAAAATAATGTGCTATATACCCCCTTAAGACGATATACAAATTATAAACGAATATATACCGAGTAACTCGTGGACTACAAAAAGGTCAGTTTAAGGGGAGATTCTTTTGTTGGTGAATTGGAAGGTCTCTTGATTCCTCCAAACTATGCCACGAAACAGATCGATCCCCTATTAGTACCATTGAGGGTATCTGTTTTCATATACATATAGTTACGGTAGGAAGGATTAGTAGTCTTCCAACTTACTAACAAAAGAATCTCCCCTTTAAGCAGGTTTCAAATTATAATTATACCATGTGTTCTTAATTATAATGATTGGAGATATGGTGGTATGCACGAACATATTGTGGTGTTGACGATGGCGTGGTACCGATACGACGGCTCCATAGACAAACAACACAGTCATCGTACCGGTACCGCATCATCGTCAGCACCACAAAATGTTACTGCATACGGCCCATAATAATGTGGAGGAGGGTACAAAGCAACCTTAATTAATGGGAGATTCTCTTTAGAGGAAATTGGTGGGCTACTGATTCCTCCAAACTATGTCACGGAACAGATTCCCCCCATTATGGTTACATTAGGATGGTCCGTTTCCTGGCATAGTTTGGAGGAATAACAGACCTTCCAATTTACCAACAAGAGAATCTCCCCACTACTGTACCCTAAATGTAACCCAGTGTGAGGAAATATACAATACTGTGCTTTAGGTAAGTATTATACTCTCATAATAATAATAATAATAATGATAATGATATTAATAATAATTTTTAAAAAAAATTGATGTTTATAGCATGTTTACTAAGTGCCACTACTGTACTTTTAGTGGGTTTTTTTTTCTGTATCCATATGACAGCACAACATTACAAACAAAATAGGTATGTTAAAATGTTCAAAGTACATAAAGCTAAGGCCTAGGTATAGTACTGTTGGCTCTGGTCACCTAAAAGTCAAATCTGGTGGCCTTGTCTCACTCTCACCTGGCTCAAGGGTCAGGACCAGTGGACATACCAGTACCAGATATTAATTATGGCTGACTTCCATGCCACTGTGTTGACTATATGGATTAAACTATATAAAGTACTGTAACCTTATAAAAATACAGTATTACTGGACATTGGTAACTACATCATACAAAAAATACAAAGTTTGTACATTCTAATAGTTAATCCCATTAGTTTGATATATGTATAGTTTCCTAGTTATTGCTAACCTTGACATTTAGATGAGTTCCTGATCCCCAGGTTAGGTCCAGAGGCTGACCAAAGGTTGTAGGACTAGCCAAGACCTGTAATATATGGCTGTGTTTTGTTTGCCACTGTCAGTTTAGTAAAAACTAGATCAACATTGCATTTTCACATTTAGAATGAAAAGTTACTTTTTTTTCAGTGACTCAAAACACCTGAACATTATTAGCCATTTCTACCTACAGTAGGGCTACATTAATGAAACACCATTTGGTGTGCCACTCCCAGGTCCTGTCTCCTCCCTCAAGCTACGAGTTATGAAGGTGTTATGTATGTACTGTATGCTTAAAGTAGGACAAAGCATATTATTGTAGCAAGTGTGTTGCCCTTTTGTCAGAAGAAATTTTCTCACAAAACAATCACCTGCTTTATTTCCTTGTTGCTGTACTTCCTACATCTAGCATTTCTCACATTTATTTACCATAATTTTATATGTTATTTGTCAGAGCACATGCAATGTGTGATAGTAGGGAAAGCTCAAAGAAGTTTGTTTCATTTACCTGTAACACTATTCAAATAAGGTATCTAGAATATTCTGCAAGGCACATGAGTCTCCTTATGAGATAATGGCTCACATTAAATTACTACTTCCTTTTTGCACTGAATAGGCCACTCGAGAAAGCTCTTCTTCGCATGGTACTTTTAATACCACCACGGAATGACTGTACGGTAGGGTTAGTATGCTGGGGGTAGTTTATACTACTGATGCATTCAAAATATTTCTCACATATACTGTACTGTGTTTTGGTTGGGCTAAGAGTAGTGATATGTGGAGCCAGAAAGATAGTGTTATCTTATCTCTTCTTAACCTAATGTCATGTACTGAATGTCTTCTGTTAATAGGACACTGAGTTAGTTGTATTTACTGTGGTGTAGCATGTAGAAGCAAGTGTGAGTGGTGTGAGCATTTATTTTTTCATGTTTTTCAGTACCTCGCTTACATCTGTACAGTAAACAATGGACCATAAAAAAGGTATTTTGGATTACAGTGCATTGTATTATCTTAAAGCTATCATCTCTGTTGATATAAAAACTGCCTTAATCTTACTCTTTCAGAAGGTGTACATTCAAGTACTGGTAGATATTACTCAGATTTTCCATTGAAACTTAATTTTTTTTTAATCATCGCAAGGCTCCAGTTACCTTCATGGTATGGCAGGTTTGGTAAGACAGTACAGTAACTGTATTGTAATTGACTTGAATTATAATATTTGTTTACAAATACCTGTACTATACTATACTTAACAACAGGAGTAAATATGCCTTCGCACAGGGCAATTCATGGCTAGTTTTGCTCCTGACTAGTGCTAACTGGCAGGTTTCAAAGAAATGTCCACACTGGCTAACAAAGCATAAACAAACAAGATGGATTCCTCCAAAGAAGACATGCTAGCTGCTATAGCTGTTATTTTGGTCCTTTTGAAGAAGAAACAAGAGAAGAAACTTTAAAAGGCTTGTTGCAGGCTGGCAAAGAGATATAAATTAAGTGTTCACCCCAGACTGCTGAGAAAATTAGATTAGGTAAAAATGTTTAGTACAGTAGTGAACGCATTTGGAAATTTATAAGTTTCTTTTCTCCACTTTACTAGGTTAGGTCCAGAAGGTAGCCTCATATATATATAATTGAAAATGAATGTGTGTGTTTATCTGTGTGTATGTCGACAGGTGTGGTAAACTCGTATGGCAGATGCGTGAAGCCAAACGCGCACCTTTGTAAACGCTAATTAAAGTCAGCAGATATTATCAACCCATATATTTCACCCTCATTCTCACCAGTACCATATCTATGGACACATGGGATCTTCTATCTACATATAACTGGAGTTTTAAACTTTTTCCCCTACGTATTAAGCATAATTTTAGTGTTGTCCTCGTACCCCCCTCCCCAAAAAATAAAGAAATAATATGAAAGATAACATTTTAGTTGTGTATATTTTGGTATGCCAACTTTCTTAATGATTACTTGACTAATAAAGCTGAACGTTTTATATACACTACATGTAATATCAAGTACTATAAGTGTATTAATCACTGAGAACAATTAGCCTAATAAACATAACTACACAGCACTGTAGGTGGCTCTTTTTTACCTTTTCAATGGCACTGCACTCAGTGTATTGCCACCCCTGGCTAGAAAACCCTGAAAGTGTGGTCTTCCCAACCCAGCCGGCAATCTACAGTAACTGCTGTTGCCCAAGTTTGTAGTCGGTCAGGTAGCCGGATGCAATACTAGCCATGAATTGCCACGTGTGAAGGTGCCTTAAAATCATCATGAAGGTAGATGAGTTATGGTCATCATCACTAATCAGTGGTAGACACAGCAAATAATAATCCACTTTTATAAAAGCAATTCCACAAACTGTTTGTGGCAATGTCATATTGAGGATTGACGGTGTGTCCATGTCATATATACTAGGTGAAACATTTAATGTTGGTGAGGCAAGGCTTGGGAGGAAGGAACCCTGTGTGTTTATCTAAAAAATTGGTTAATATGAAGTGGTCTTTCCTCCAGAAAGTCTGGATTGCATTGGTTTTACCATTTCCTGTAGATGTTTTATAAATTATGTATCATGAATATGAAATCTTTTATTTTAAGACTGCAATAGTGCTTATATATAAATAAAAAATAAATAAGTATTTTTAATTTAAATCTCTTGAAGAAAGCAGAGGCTACACTTGTGTTTAAAACTGAAGTTGATTAAGACTTGATGTACAGTATACTGACTTGGATTATTAATTTTGGTATGTCCTTTGCAGACCTGGCTGGGTTTGGTCGGACTGTATATCGGGGGCTGCAGAAGATGCCACTAGCAAGTCGGGCTCGAGTCTATGCTGAAGTTAATGCTCACAGACCACACGAATACTGGGACTATGAATCTCATGTAATAGAATGGGGGTATGTATGATTTCTTTCATAGGACACCAGTTTCATAACAAATAAAAAACCTGGTCCAAATTCTAACCTACCCTAGTCTGAGTAGCCATCTTGGATTCTTCAACTGTCCCTCCTTTCCTTCTATTTCCATTGTGCTGGCTTTCCCATCTCTATCACTTTCTACCCAGGACTAGGGCGGTCACATTTTTTTTCCTCCTCAGTTCAACTTGATTCCTGTGTGTCTTAGGAAACTATTAAAAGGAGTTGCATCCTGATGGGTGTGTGGCAGGAAAATTTTTGTTGCAATTAAAATATGTTCAAACACATAGGCCTCCAGTGGAGAACCAAGGAGAGGGAAAGTGGAAGAGACTTGTTAAACTTGTATCCCTGTGAATGGAAGCCACAGACAGAATTAAAAAGCATGATGGTAGCCTACTGAAATAACAGTTGCATTGAATAATTTTTTTGTTATTCTATTAATTATTTTCTGTATTTCAGCCAACAAGATGATTACCAGCTTGTGAGAAAGTTGGGGAGAGGGAAGTATTCAGAAGTATTTGAAGCTGTAAACATCAATAACAATGAGAAATGTGTAGTTAAGATTTTAAAGGTAAGGATTGAGTATTTCTTTCTTGGTTGATTTTTGCACTCATACGAACTTAATCCTTATAATTTTAATACAGTATGCTGTAGAATAACCCTGCTATTTTTGCTGTTACTTTATACATATCAAAAGTTATTTCTAGATTCTTGAACAAATCTTCAATTTTCAAACTACTGATTTCTATATTTCTATCTGTACTTTTTCTCTGATTTCCTTTCCAACTGTTTAATAGAAGTAATTATGGGTAGTGAGTGCTTGCCTTAACCGTTTGTGTGCTGATGACTTAAGCTGTCATGATCATATCTGCAATCTTTGTATTAAAAAAAAATCCAAGAGGTTTAACGTCCTAATTATCCTAGTTGCTGATGACCCTACTGTATGGAAATGGTTTTATAATTGTTAATAATGTGCTTTGTCTTCTGTTTTCCAGCCTGTGAAAAAGAAGAAAATCAAACGAGAAATAAAAATTTTAGAAAACTTGAGAGGTGGAACCAATATCATCACACTCCAGGCTGTAGTGAAAGACCCTGTGTCCCGGACACCAGCACTTGTGTTTGAGCATGTTAACAATACAGACTTCAAGCAGCTTTATCAGACTCTAAATGATTATGATATTAGATACTATTTGTATGAACTTATAAAGGTAAGGCTTTTATTTGTTGAATGTTGTAGGTTATCTCTTTTCATACCTTTACCTTCTTCATCCAAATAGGATTGTGGTGAGAAAATTGTTAAAAGAATGAACTTGAATATGAAAAAAGTCTGCCTCTTGCACAAAAGTTCACGGCTATTGTATGCATATTTATGTTGTCTGTAAGGAGTTTGGTGTCCAATATTTTGGATTTATGAGATATATATTTACGTGACCATCATCGTCATCATCACCTCTCTTCCACAAAACTACTTACAACTTCATAATATGTCAGATATTATACAAGTTTTTAGAAGTGCATTGATGGAAAGGAACTATTATCTGCAACTGTACCTGCCCACATAATAATTCATCTTGACCTTGCTTGAACAAGGAGGGGGATATGGTATGACTTTAAAGATTACGACTCAAATTATCCTTGGTTTCCAGACTTTGTTAATGTGGTTTGAAGCTAATTGATATACACCTGACATTGATCATCATGAAATAATTGAGCTGTTTTTTTATGAAGTATCTAGATTTATTATTGATACATTTTTCATATACAGTACTATGATAGTGTAATGATTGAAACACATAACCCTTGTTTTACAGGCTTTAGACTATTGTCATAGTATGGGAATAATGCATAGAGACGTAAAGCCTCATAATGTCATGATAGATCATGAACATCGGAAATTGCGTCTTATCGACTGGGGCCTTGCTGAATTCTATCATCCAGGTCAAGAGTACAATGTTCGTGTAGCATCCAGGTACTTCAAGGGCCCTGAACTATTGGTAGATTATCAGGTAAGTTTCTGTTTACTTAATATAGAAATAATATGTATTATAGGTAGCTGTTTTGATAACTTAATTCTTTGTATTATTGGTGTCGGGAACAATACAGTAATCTTGGTGGTACAGTTGCGTTCAGGAGTAATACTACACTTTGGGCTCGTGGGAAAAAAAAAATCTTTGAAAAGCCGCGAGTGAACACCGTAGATTTGCATGTCCGGGAGGCAGACAGCAGCTCAAAACTCCTAGCACATACAGTACATCTCGGATGGCTATTGTAATCAGGTTGTGGACATCATTGAGGTAAGCAACTTACACTGTACAGTAAGACTTCGCAAGTAGCGACACATGTAATCTGGCGAACTAGTCGTACTCTGATGCTATATGCTACTCATATAATTGACGAAAATAGCGTACTGGTAATGCTTGTATCTGTAGCACAATTATACTAACAATATGTTCACATTTCTACTGTTTGACAAATACTAATATATATATATATATATATATATATACAGTGCTCCCCCCAAGTAGACGGGGGTGGGCCCAGTGGGGCTGACTTTATTCTCCGTGAATATTAGTTATCCCCCACAGGGCTAGAATAAAGATTGTTGTAGGATCTGGTCACTTTCTAGTGGATTTGACGAGATCTGCCCACATGGATTAAAAATCCACGTGAGGTGTAATGCAACCGGAGGCCTTTTTTTTTTTTTTTTTTTTTTTTTTTTTTTTTTTTTTTTTTTTTTTTTTCCACTGCTGTGTGGACCGCCAGCACACGGGGGTGCATTTCCCTTTGCATGCAGCAGTCTAACCTCCCTCCCCCTTATGGTCCCTTCAGGGCTGGTCTCATGGAAGGTACGGCCCCACTTGTAGCTCTTGTGGTAACGTGGACTTGGGCCCACAGCACTGGCTGTGGGATCAAAGCCTTCCCCCCAATCTCCCTGGCGGTCGGAGGCCCCCAGACTCCCTGGTCCAGTAAGCTCTGGTCCCATTTCCTTGGGATGTGCTTCGGTAGCCCAGGCATATAGGGCCAGCCCCTCCTTTATTTTAATTTGTTTTTTCACTGCGACCAGAGTGTACCAGGGGTCTGTGGGGCAGGAGGCCATTCTGCCCCAGAAGAACATCAACAACAACAACAAGTAGACGGGGGTTATGTACCAAGCAGGCGCCGTGTACTTTGAAATCGTCTACTTGGAATTGATAAATAAAGGGAAAAAAATAGGTTTGGTACTGGCGATTCCAAAAACTATCCCTTCTTGACCATTATAATATGTACACTCAACCCCAGATTCTCTCTCTAGTGAATTAGTTCTAAACTTGAGCCAAAGGTATAGAAAATGTATGTTTTTAAAGGCTGTTCATTCTAAAAGGGTAGGCCTAAAAGCACAAGTGTAGAGTGAGGGTGATAGTTGACAAGTTCAGTTATCACCAATAATCCACGAGTTTCTACTCATACAAATATATTTCCTTAGTTTATATTCATTATTCTTTGTCACTTTCTCTTACAATCACTTGCACTTTTCACCATATCAAATGTCTGTACTGGGATATGTGCTCAAAGTATGAAAAATGCCCGTTTAGAGAAGTTGTTCACTATAAAGGGGTTGGCTTATCGCGAGTGTATCAAGCGAGCGTGAGGGTGAAAAGTTGTTCACTATAAAGGGGTTAGGCTTATTGCGAGTGTAACGAGGGAGCGGGAGGGTGAAAGCTGTTCACTATAAAGGGGTTAGGCTTATCATGAGTGTAATAAGTGAGTGTGAGGGTGAAAATGGAATGGTTAGTTCAGTTACCACCAAATCTCATTGAATTTTCAATCGTGCACACACATTCCTTAGTTTGTATTTATTAATTTGGGTAATTTTCTCTTAAAATCACTTCCACTGAATATCGACTTGCGCATAGGTATGCCTACTTTTGAAAAACCGTATACTTTTGGTATTTTGGTCTCAAATAATTTCTCCGCCTACTTGGAAATCGTCTAGTTCATGACCGCCTACTTGGGGGGAGCACTGTAATCAACCGTTATGTGTTTCATTACCACGGAACTATTAACCTTATGTCATATTGCTATTGAAATATTATAAGTATGACGCCAATTTTAGAGCAAAAATGCGTCACCCATTGCAAGTTATGAAGTTTCTGTATTTGTGGCTTCGATTATTGTAATACCTGTGTATTCTTATTCTTATTATGATTATTATTATTATTTTCAAGGCAATGGTATATGATCATGTGTTGAGTGAAAATCTTAATGTATTTGATATTTCATTTTACAAATACAAAGTAAGTTACTTTACCTCACTGATGTCCACAACCTTATTACTATAGCCTTAAGAGATGTACTGTATTTGATCGAAGTTGCGTCCTGCCATTTGCCTCCCTGGCATGAAAGTCTACGGTGTTCACTCGCGGTTTTAAAAAAAAAATTCCCACGAGCTCAGAGTGTAGCATTACTCCTGAATGCTAGTTATGGTACTGCTCCTCACCACAGAGTTGAAAGTCATGTATCAGTCAGTTTGTTTCTGTTATATTATTCTCATCTAGAAACTAAGAAATATTGCATTGTTGTCACTCAGTGTAGCTTTTGTGTTTCAGATGTATGACTATTCCTTGGATATGTGGTCACTTGGTTGTATGCTGGCAAGTATGATATTTCGCAAAGAACCCTTCTTCCATGGTCATGACAATTATGATCAATTGGTACGAATTGCCAAAGTTTTGGGAACTGAGGAACTTTATGAATATGTGGAGAAGTATCAAATTGAACTAGATCCTAGGTTCAATGACATTCTTGGAAGGTAAGTTGAATAGTACTCTTGTCACTGACAAATGAAAATACAAATTGATAGATTGTCATGTGTTAAAGATATTATAATACTCATCATCATGAACCATTTCCAGTGCCTCTAAGAGATGGGTGTATACTGTGACCAACTGTACTTGTGGTTTCAAGTTAAGTGATGATTTAGCCCATCTTGTAGGAGCAAAGGAACATAAGGAATCCGATGTAAGATTTACCTAACATTCTATACTTGGTTCTTTGCAGGCATTCCCGAAAACGATGGGAGAGATTTGTCCACAGTGAAAATCAACATTTAGTATCACCTGAAGCTCTGGACTTTTTGGACAAATTGCTACGCTATGACCACCAAGAACGCCTCACAGCCCATGAAGCAATGGAGCATCCCTACTTCTACCCTATTGTTAAGGAACAGGGACGGCACATGAGTTCACCCACTCCTGCCCCACCTGCGGGGGTTGGAGTCTCAGAGTAGAATTGGTAAGAAGCATTTATATTATATGTATTACATTGTATCTTAATTTATGCAAGTGTTTTTCAAGCCTCATCAAAATTCTTTCAAACCAGGTATTTGCTGTTTGGCAGTTGATGGAAAAGGCCTGTGAGAAAGATAGGAAACTTTATAACATTTATGTATTTAGAGAAAGCTAGTTTATGATTGAATAGAGAAGGCTTAAGGGAAGTTTTGCAAATGAATGGTATAGGCTGCTGAACGTGATTTAAAGAGTTTATATAAAGGTAGTGTGGCCTGTGTGAGAATAAAAGGGGGAATTAAGTGATTGGTTATGCATGTTGTAACTATTGTTGCATGGTTGGTATAAGAGGTACACTAGTGATACATAATTTCTGACCAGGGAGTATTAGACCTAGTCATGGCTAGATGCAGGCGATATTCTTAATACATATATTAAGGTATAGATCTGGAACTGTAGAATATTTGCTATATATCTTGATCATTAAAGTAGTCATTAATATATTTTTACAGATGAAATTCAAGTATAGACGGAAGAGGGCGTTGAGCTCGTTGACTTCCTGGTCAGAAATTTTATATCATAAGTGTACTGTACTTGATACCAAAATGGTGCCTAATATTATTTTTGCTGGGTTATTGAGGATGATGATAAAAGGCCGATTTGAGAACTGAATGTCTGGCTGGAGTTCCCTAAAGGTAGAATTCGCCAGTATTAAACTCAGTTCATTGATCTATCTCTTCGAAGCTTTGATCTTATCTGACTCAACCCATTTTCACTTTAATTTTTTTTATGCAAGGATATTTTGTGAAAATCATGTTTCCTATGATAGTTTTACATCAGAGCGAAGTGGCGTCCCAATCGCCCACCATTCTTGTGATGGCAGTCAGCCTTGTATCCCTTACAATACAGGGGGGTAGTGAGGGTTGGGGACACCGCTTTCTAACAATAACTCCACCGAAGGCTCAAATAGCCTCGGAGCTGGACCCCTAGTCTGTCAAGGGTCCTGCAATGGCGCTAGAGCCTCCTTACCCCTTGAAAATATGGGGAAATGGGGTATTGATGATGATGGTGAGTTTTACCATAATTTTATGTAAGTCTGGGCTAACTATTATATTTTTTCAGTTTTAGCATTCCACTGTGGGGTAAATATTTGACATAGGAGACTTGCATACACATTCTGGTGTGTGAATTGAAGATCTTTAAATCTATAATAAAAAACATGGTGAAACTTTAAAAATATGACCAGTTTTGTGGTTGTTAATAATTGCCATAGCTGTATAGATACTTTGTTAAGCATTAATACACATCACAGGAATGTAAAAAATTTTGCCGGGTATATAAGAATGCTGTAGGTCACTCATTAGCTTTTGTCTCTTATTTAAACAGTATTTTTTATGAGAAATTGTTGGATAAAAAAAGGTGTGTGTAATTATATGGATAGACAGTCCGGCCCCACAATATGCAAATTTATTGTATGTTAAGTTCCTTCCAATTTATCAGTAAGCTAGCATGCAAGGTAAATTTTTTAAGTTTCTGTGATATGACGAAGCTAGACACAAAAAGTTATGAAAAGAAAGGAAAATCAAACAGTTGGTATCATTGAGCTGTTTTTTTGTTCTAAGATTTGGAGTAAATATAAATTTCTCCATGTGTTCTTAAGTTCACAATATTGCAATGCATTTTGCAGACCATAGACTAGCATAATTATTGTAAGTCTGGACTGTACCACAATTTTGTCAAGTAAAGCTGTCTTGATAATATTGGTTATTTTCCAGGTAGTGATGCATTGGAGAACCATGTGGAATTTTATTTCCCTCGTTTTCTAGGGAATGACATAGAATTGGGGCCTTCCAACTGATGCTTCAAGAGTGCTTCACTTTGATCACCAGAGGTCCTGCCTCAAGACCTAGCCTCTCATTTTGGATATGGAACACAATGTGACACTGATTGTATATATTAATGAAGATGGTTTTATATACAGTCAGGTTCAAGCAGCATATGGCGTGTGTGTGTGTGTGTGTGTGTGTGTAATTGTGTGTTTGGAGTGGATCACAAGAATTGTAATTGCAAATGGTATGAATGTGGAAGCCGGTGACGTGATTAACATTGTGGAGTGTCTTGTGAAGCATTGCATAAACTTTTTTTTTTTTTTCTTCCTCTAATACCATAGGTCTTGTGGAACCTATGTAGTTGGAAGTGAAAGATTTTATGCAATTTATCAAAAGTAATCACTTGTATTATTATTATAACAGGGTTTTGCAAATGAAAGTAATTCCACAACATAGAATATTCAGCTCTGTTTTTTCTTGAAGTAAATAAACTAACAGTTGGATTATATAGTTGTAAATCAGCATTTTCTGATAGAAAGATGTTAAAACTTGAAATTTAGATCCCCATTATATTTATAATTTGGACTTGTGATTTGGTACTCGAGGGCAATGTTCATTCACATTTACAATGTAACTTGGCAATTTACTACAATAAGATGTGTTGGTGCAGTGAGGACAGTAATCCAGTAACTGGAAGTACATTAATCATACTAAGAAATATCGTTTGTAAATAGTCCATCTTTCATAAAAATGATAATGATATTACCTAATTTTTGTTATGTCAATTATCATCATAGTCATGTTAGTGATTCAGATTTAGAAAAAAAAAAGAATTATTCCAATTTTTAGAGTACAGTACAGTCATTGTTATTTTGAATAAATAAAAATGTAACACATGCTCATGAAGGAACTGCATTAGGCATTTCATTTGGATAGACATGACTGTCTTGAGTGTTTACCCCAAATACTTGTATGCAGCCATAAGGGTTTGTAGGCTGTCAGGAGTTACCCAGTTGTATTCTATATTAACCAAAACTAAGTGAATGTACTGATACAATATTTTCTACTGTACTGATCCATTGTGCAGCAGAAATTCATTCTGAGCCACCTTGAAAATGTGAACTAGTTAATCTGTTGACACTGTCTGGGAAAGGAGTTGAAAGGAGTTTATTTAATAGCAACTTATTGCAAGGTTTAATTTGAGATAAAGTCCATAATTACTTGGTATAGCTTACTGTAACACTGGAGATTGTAGATAATTATTCTAAAAAATAACTGATACATGATTCATGCACCAAATTGGTGTAGTGGAATTGAATTGTATTGCATTGCATCTAAGAGGTCTTAAGTTTAAAGCCTTTCCATTACATACAAACCTGGTGGAGAGAGGTAATCTCAGAATGGCTACATGACCTGTACTACCTGTTCACAACACCATTTCTCTGTTTGTGATTGATGACATTATTAATCAATATTTTTCCATATGTCAAGTATTCCTCCTTGTAGAATCACTGTATCCTTTTGCTTTTATACACACATACATACAGTATAGATATATTTTCAAACACACACTGAATGATATGTGCTTTGATAATTGACATGAAGTTCATTGAAGTGGTTGGATTAATCCCTTATTTTGGTATTTTGTTTTGAGGATAGTACTGTGGGTCGTATGCAAGAACATTTAGGGTGTTGACGATGGCTTGTTACCGGTACAACTACTACATAGACAAACAGCAGGGCCATCGTACCAATACCACACCATTGTCAACACCATGAACGTTCTTGCATACTGGCCTGTGTCAAGAGGAGTAGTATTATTGCCTCTCTATACATTTGGGCATTTTGGTAAGAATCTGCCACTTAAGATGAGCTGCTTGTCATGCGTATGAAGTGATGGACTCGCTTTAAGGGGGTCAAATACTTTTGGTACATTAGTGCCTTGATTCCTCCAAAGTATGCCAGGAAATAGGACAAGATTAATAAAAATAATGATGGCTAGCTGCATGAAATAGTTTAGGTGAATCAGTTGTTCCAGATTTACCAACACTGTATTATCCCCTTAGCCCCGAGAGACCACAATTCCCCAAGCCTACCTGTCATTAAATACGTGGAATTACTGTAGTTGTACAAATTGCCAAAATTGTAAAAGTAAAGATAATTCCCCATGTCCTATTTTACCCCATTAATCCCTTAAGACAACAAATATCCAAGTATACCTGTCACCTCAGCTGTAATTAAGGGTCATATTTTGAATTTGCACCAAGGTAAAAAAATTTATTGTAGATTAAAAGAGCTTGATTTGATGCACCAGAATATGTATGTAAGAGTCTTCTTTGTCAAATATTTACCCCACAGTGGGAGCATAAAAAAGGAGAAAAATATACTACCTATCCCAAAGATTATACATAATTATAGTAAATAGTTTCTACAATACATACTTTGTACTTGGTATCATTACATATGTTACTGAGAAAAGTGTAATACACATATCTATTATCCAGCAAACTTGAATGACATGGTTAAAAGTAAATGAAGGGGAAGAGGTAAATAATACAGTACCTATGATGTGTCTTTGTATCTGGTCCTGTGTAGCGAGAGGATGAGGAGTGAGGAAGAGATCCTTTATGCTTCCCAAACTGACATTTTTGGCGAGTCCCCTGTGTTCTCCCTCCCATGCCTTGTGTGGTTTTTGTCACATATATGGCTTTTCTTTGTAGTTACATCTGCTATATCCAGTGCATCTCTTTCTATCACTCCCATGCCTTAATGCCAAATATTCACTTAGGGCTTGGTGCTAGGTCTAGTAATAATTTCTCTTGCTTATATTTTTTCTGTCACTTCTCTACTAGTCTTAGTGCTAAATAATCCCTTTGGGCTTGGTGCTCATTCTCATAATTATTTCTCTTGCTTAACTTCTTTCTTCCACTCACATACTTGCCCTAGTGCCAAATAAACCCTAGTTCTCATTGTTGTAATAGTAATCACTATAATATGTGCAAAGTAAGGCCACTAAAATGGTACATTGGTTAGCCATTTGGATTGGACATAAATAACAGTTACATGCACTTTAGAATTTGCTGCATAAAATATAATTTTGAAATGGGAGCTGAAGTTTCCAGAGCGCACATTCTGAATGGGTAACAATAATCAAGGATTGATACCCCATTTGTGGCATTAGTCATGTATGGATCTCCTTTCATAATTTATGAACCTGTCCATACATCACTGAATATTGTACCTTTTTCCATTGTCAAAATTTCATTAAGCTGTATACAGTATTTAGTGTTTCTTGCTAAAGCCTACAAATAATGTTCTGTTAAAATGCCTAATATTTTACTCCCCCCCCCCCCCAGAGAGTGTAACCAGATCAAA
This sequence comes from Petrolisthes cinctipes, assembly GCA_033782935.1. Classification (NCBI taxonomy): domain Eukaryota; kingdom Metazoa; phylum Arthropoda; class Malacostraca; order Decapoda; family Porcellanidae; genus Petrolisthes; species Petrolisthes cinctipes. Next base: position 155,562 of record JAWQEG010000103.1, read on the forward strand.
TGTCATGCCTTCTCAAGCTCGCTCCAAATGAATATCTGCTGTATATTAAAGAGGTCAGGAAAGCAAATCATTATTGTTATTTAGTTTTGAAGTGGCCAAATCATTATAACATTAGTAATCTTTACTTGTAATACTATATGTAAACTTATGAAGGAAGGGGTGCCAACCATAAGGATAAAAGTAGTATGTAAAATTTTCTGGCTATTACTGTTGAAAGGTTTAACACACTGTAGACTCTTATTAATTTATAAAAAAAAATTACTGTGGAACTCCTGTTGCAAGTTGGCCAAAACTTAGAAATATTAGGTATTGTCAGAGTTGATGGATAAGTGGTATGAAATGGAAAGTTACTAAAACCAAAATTTATGGTTTAATGATAGACATCTTGCTTTATTCTAAAATATAAACACTCATTTCAGCCCCATGTATTGTGGAGATATTTTTATTGTTGTTACAGTACTGAAAGACCAGAATTTTTATTTTAGTGATTAGACTGGTCTATAACTGCAATTTTTACCAGACATTGCATAACAAATAAAACCTTCTTTGATTATAATGTATTAGAGTTTTATGTTGATTCACAGTTCCTCAGGGGGATGACTAGATGGAGGGGAAAACTGTCAGGCTTCTGTGCCTCCTAACTCTTTCTTGGTATTGGGGTGAGTATTAACTGTTTACTGAAGTATTGTAGCTCTGACAATGAAGTAACTAAAATTACAGCTGGTTATCTCAGTAGCTGTCGATGATCCCGTTTCTGAAGCTTGTGGGGTACGATGTGCATTTGATTACATATAAAAATGAAGTAAGTTTAATGATATAAACTAAAAAACTAATATATATAAAAAGTTGATTGAGTGAATCTTAGGATGTCTTGGGAATTTTATGAGAGTGGTATTGGGAATTGCATAATTTTCCGATGGCAACAACAGTGTAGTGGTCACTTAAGTACCAAGATGTTGAAGATGGCTCGTGGCTGGGAGGTGCAAGTGACTAAACACTCCTCTGAACTGTAGATGTATGTCGAACGTGGATGTTTATGCGGACAATACGTCAATTTGAAGTGGGGAGATTTAGTGAGTGAGCCATTCTACTCTTTAAGAGTTGCTGGACGAAGCCAAAAGAGTAGACCAAGGAAGAGAAATGAGAGAAACTACATACAACTCTCTGTTACGGCTACGATGGTTTGGGAACGGGGCTTCCACTTTTGGGAAAACACTAGCTTTGGCAACACTAATTGAAAAAAATACGTAAATAACACCAATGAAGGAGAAGTAGCGCGAATATCGCAATTTTTGCATATAAATAACAAAATTGTGGCGGATATCCCCAGTCTTGGCAACACTGTTTCTGTTAAACACGGCCAAAAACAACTTAAAAATCTAGAATTACAGGGCAAAATGTGCCAGAAATCTGAAATTGTCAATGCTGAATCTAAAAATTGTCAATGCTGTATAGTATAAACAAATAGCCGTGTTTACCCTACCCAATACGCCGGGGATCCCATCGCTCCCCTATGCTTCTATAAGAGTTGCATGGGGCATATACCCAGAAAAGGGGCATTATCGAACCAAGTATTATCTCTCCCCCATTATCGTATGAGGGGTGGGAAATGGGCATATTCTGGGCAAATTGGGTATTTGCGGAAGGAACACCAAAGATAAAAAATGTCTTAGAATGGTCCAAAATAGTGATAAATCATAGTAAAAACAAACTACTAAAAAACGGTAATTCATTCAATAAACACCCATTAGTGCTGGTGACAGGAATTAAGCCACCCTCCGTAACCTGTGAACCACGCACTACACCCGCTCTGACTGTATATTCACTGTCATCCCAATTTTGAAGTTAACAGTGTGTAGTCATATAAATTCTCTACAAACTGGCAGAAAATTCACATACATAGGCTGAAATTAACAAAATTACAGGGAGTTAAAATATCAAGTGGATGAAAATGTTGACAATATCTGACATTTATATGAAATTTCTACAAGAACTACTGTTCCAGGGTATTTTACTTACTTATGGTAGGCCTATCACAGAAAGAACAATCATTATGCTTTAAAATGCAACAAACTCCATTTCAATATCTTTATTTGTAAGGCAGTAGCGTTAAATAGATTAAAATTATTGCAACAATACTTCTTTGCAAATATTTGACCTTTGAGCTAACATCATGACCTTGTCCACCGCTGGGTATACTTAAGAAGTGACTTTTCTAGTAGTCCGGCGGGCTCTTGCTCTAACTGTATTAACCATAGGCTAGACTCTAGCCTCTGGTTAACCCTCTAGCCGCTAGGGTGGAGTACTGTGTTGGTGGTTAATCCGGAGAAATCAATTCCTTCAAATTATTCCAAGCAACACGCTACCATAATTTTTGTTAATGTGGCTCCGTTTCTTGGCATTTTTTGGAGGAATCGAGTGTCTCCAATGTACTCAAAGTATACTATATATCCCCTTATATTGCTACATTAATGCAGCAGTCTGTGTTTATTCTGTGTAAATTTCTGGCATTATATTGGGTTAACATCGATTCTTAACAACACCGACTGATGGATTGAACAATTATTTAAGTAAAGGTGTGGGACAGGTTTATGGGCCAGCAGCAGAGTTTGTTCGCTGGTGTATGGAGGGTGGGAACCAAGTCTCATACACAATCACCAGGGTCCTTAACTATAATTATGTTGACCGTAGTCAACACATTCTCCATGGTGAAGAAAGAGGGTCATATTATTATTATTATTATTATTATTATTATTTTGAAAAACGATAATAATGAGCGACGATCGAAGAGCCTTTTTCCTCCAAGAACATTTGTGGTGTATACGATGGCGTGGTACCGGTACGACGGCTGTATTGTTCGTCTATGAAGTCATCGTACCTGCACCACGTACAGTACGCCATCGTATACACCACGGATGTTCTTGAATATGGCCCGTAGTTTCATAATATCACCCTAGCTGAGATTGGCGTATACAGGCTGACATTTGCGATGGAAGGATAAACATGATACCTACTCTATTTATATACAATACCCGACCGCCTACGTTTGTAAGGCCCAAGGGGTCGACTGTGAATTAAGGTTGACAGCACACGTAAAGAGTAGGACCGAGGAACTCAACAGTATAAAAAATAGATGAATGAGTTATTTGCTCCTCGTTCTTGTGACTTATTATTATGGTTTGGGTTCCTTGTGCCAAACTCACTATATAAATTAGCCTTTATTTATGTGTACTAATTATAGAGAATACAGGAGAAGAAAAGCGAACTGTGCTAGGCTAATATACGACCTTAAACCAGACTTCATGAGTGGAGTGTGGGAATACTGTATATGAGTCCACTAGACTCTGGCTTGTTCTAAACTCACGGTTACAGGACCAGGTCAGATGTAGTGTGTGTGAGTGCACGTGTAGCCAGCCACACGCTCGCCACAGGAGTTAGGGAAAGCAAGCATACAGAAAGGGAAAAGAGGGAACGGAGGGACAGCACGAATGTAGTAGGATGAGGTGGGAACGAAGGGACAAAATGCAAGAAGGAAAAATTTAATGTAGGAAAGAAGAGAATAATTATTATTACATTTTTTTTCTTTCTCTTGTTTCTTTATTTAGTTATTTCAGTGGAGGTGAGGAAAAGTGACCAGAGGGTAGAGGAGTGCTGTTACTATTAGAGATCAATGTTCACCTGTGAGTTATTGGCTATTTTAGGTCTCTCTCTCTCTCTCTCTCTCTCTCTCTCTCTCTCTCTCTCTCTCTCTCTCTCTCTCTCTCTCTCTCTCTGTCGGTTGGTTGGTCTGTTGATCGGTGGAGAACAAGCTTAGGAAAAGTGGAACAGCCAGTGGTACTTCTACTTGACTCCCTGGGGTATTAGTGGTGGGTGTAGTGTGGTGGTTTATATTACAGACAGACAGACAGACAGACATAATATATTACTTACATGTTCAGTCACTCATAAAAATTTGCGGACCCCCACGAACTATTATGAGTGACAGTAGCCTACGTACAGACTGACAGACAGACAGACATACATACATTATATGCATACAAACATACATATAAATTATATATATCTCCTTACCTATGCACACAGGCAGGCAACTATTCTATTAGATAAGAAACTAACCAATCATTCAACACACACACACACACACACACACAGGCTCGTAAACTGATACCTAAATTATATACAGACATACAGTACATGCATACATACATACAATATCTCCTTAACCTATGGACACAGGCATGCAGGCAACCATCCTTTTAGATAACCAGTTAACCAGTGAACAAGTAAACAAAATAAAGAAACAATGTGAGAATTATAACTGATTATATGAGTAATTTACTGACAAGCTAACAACGAACTGATTAATTATGGACCCTGTGATCGTGTATGGAAATTGGAGGTTTCTGATTCCTCCTGACCATGCCACGAAACACGCTCCTTTTCTATAGGTCGTGTTTCATGGCAATATTTGAAGGACTCAATTACCTCCAATTTTCTGACTATATCACAGGTCCCTTAAAAAGAGTGTACGTGGAATGACCTAATAATTAAGTATCTTAATTAGTTGTTATTTTTTTTCCTTTTCCTTCTATCATTATGGTGAATTAGGTTTTTTCCTTCTATTCTTATATTAACCAATCACCACATTAATCTTTTTATTACATCACGCACATGTCTTATCTCTGAATGTATCTGTGTGTGGCAGAGATTCATTGATTGGTGTCGTGACCTGCTATACTGTACTGTGCCACTGTATACAATATAGGTCCTTACAAAACAAAACAAAAAATACAGATAAACAGAGTGCGATATACAGTACAGTCGGAGGGGAAAATTTTGTCGTCACGTCTACCAAATATGATGTGCAGTATGGAAATATAAGCTTCGCACACACACACATACACACACACACAGGCTCGTAAACTGATAAACCAGAGAAGTTAATTCCTTCCTTCCCTTGATATTGTAGTTCTGTGTTGGTGAATGTGTTTGTTCAATGATTATGTTATCCTTCAAGAAGTGCTGCATGAGTGAGGCGACACGACTTTTGCCACCGACTGTTCATGACTCCAACACAATTCACAACACATATTTGGCTCTTTTGATGGAAGGTTATATAGGTTGGAGGGAAGGTGGCCGAGTGGTTAGTGTTCTGCACTCGTAACCTATAGGTCGGGAGATCGATTCCTCTCATGTGAGGGCCTGAGAATATTTACTCTTCCGATTATAGTTAGTTTCAGGCACTAACTATAAGGCCACTGAACGTCGTAAAACACCCTCGCTGGTACCATAACCGCTGCAGTATTTGGGAATTACCCTCATTTCCCTCCCTTTGTGGCTGCAGGGTGCCAGTTCGGAAGTCATGACGTGTGTGTGAGTAGCAGTTGTTCTGTGGGCCACGGTCACGGGCTTGATGAAGCTTATGTCCAGTGTCGGAACATTAAAAAAAAAAAAAAAAAAAGTGAGAGAGCGGGCTAGATGAGATAAACAGCTTACCAAAAATAAATAAATAGAGTAAAAATAGAACAGTGTGGTGTGATGTGGGTTTGGTGTGTTAAGGACCCTGTGCTCGTGTATGAGAATTGGAGGGCTCTGATTCCTCCTGACTATGCCACGAAACAAGCTCCTTCCATATTGGTGGTGTTTCGTGGTAATATTTGAAGGACTCGTTTACCTCCAACGTTCTGACATCATAAGGTCCCTTAATATGTGTAGTTAGATGTGGTATGGTTTTTTAGAGTGTGGTGAATTTGATATGGTGTGTTAGTGTGTGGTGAGCTGCCAAGAACTAGTCCAACAGGCCTTCTGCAGTTTTCTAAATTCTTATGTTCTTATGGTGTGCTGGTGTGTGTGTCAGTGTATGGCAAAATGTGTTATGAGTGTGAAAAATTTGGTATGGTGTGACAGTGTGTTTTAATGTGTGTTATAGAGTGCCGTGGTGTGGTGAGATGTAAAGTGTTTCTCACCACACCCAGAGCTCTAGCAACTACAGCAGTGATTCTTAACTCGTTTCTGTCCACGGACCACTAACCCAATAAAAACAATGTCGTGGACCATTTGAATTTTGAGATGAATAAATTAAACATACACAATAAGGATATTGGTTAGATATATATTGTTCCAAAACAGAATATCAAGAAATTATGTAAAATAATAGTTAGCAAGCATGTAAATATGAAATATATTTATTACAAGCAAAATTTCCGGAAATATAAATATCTGTACATGACTCCAGCCAATACTTATAAAATATTTTGCCATGAAATTAGTGTCTCATAAAAAATTAAATGCAAATTATGCTGGAGTACAGTATAGTGAAGTATATAGTGGAGTAATTCAGTTGCCTTGGCTTTTGACTTAAGGGGAGGTCTCTGCATGATTCCTCTTAACTATGCCACGAAACAGATCCCCTCTTTGTACTACCATTGGGGGCGCCTGTTTTCTGGTATAGTTAGGAGAAATCTGTAGCCTTCCAATTTAACAACAAAAGAACCTCCCCTTAATGTGCTATAATGAAAATCCACTTTCGCAACTGTACGTGCCCCCACTAATCAATCATCACTCAAGGGAGACTATAAAAGAGTGGTGCATTGGGCAGAAACCTGGTGGCGACATGCGATACACCTTCACATATTATTTTCCCACGGTGAGCAAAACACGATTCACTGCATGACACGAGAAGAAGATATTGTGTTTAATGCCTATCGACTCACGGTGTTGGTCTTTAAGACAGTCAGTGTTATTACATCAACACATCTTCCTGGTACAACACATACAGCCTGGTACCTACTTACTGCTAGGTGACCAGGGACATACAGCCTGGTACCTACTTACTGCTAGGTGACCAGGGACATACAGCCTGGTACCTACTTACTGCTAGGTGACCAGGGACATACAGCCTGGTACCTACTTACTGCTAGGTGACCAGGGACATACAGCCTGGTACCTACTTACTGCTAGGTGACCAGGGACATACAGCCTGGTACCTACTTACTGCTAGGTGACCAGGGACATACAGCCTGGTAACTACTTACTGCTAGGTGACCAGGGACATACAGCCTGGTACCTACTTACTGCTAGGTGACCAGGGACATACAGCCTGGTACCTACTTACTGCTAGGTGACCAGGGACATACAGCCTGGTACCTACTTACTGCTAGGTGACCAGGGACATACAGCCTGGTACCTACTTACTGCTAGGTGACCAGGGACATACAGCCTGGTACCTACTTACTGCTAGGTGACCAGGGACATACAGCCTGGTAACTACTTACTGCTAGGTGACCAGGGACATACAGCCTGGTACCTACTTACTGCTAGGTGACCAGGGACATACAGCCTGGTACCTACTTACTGCTAGGTGACCAGGGACATACAGCCTGGTACCTACTTACTGCTAGGTGACCAGGGACATACAGCCTGGTAACTACTTACAGCTAGGTGACCAGGGACATACAGCCTGGTACCTACTTACTGCTAGGTGACCAGGGACATACAGCCTGGTACCTACTTACTGCTAGGTGACCAGGGACATACAGCCTGGTACCTACTTACTGCTAGGTGACCAGGGACATACAGCCTGGTAACTACTTACAGCTAGGTGACCAGGGACATACAGCCTGGTACCTACTTACTGCTAGGTGACCAGGGACATACAGCCTGGTACCTACTTACTGCTAGGTGACCAGGGACATACAGCCTGGTAACTACTTACAGCTAGGTGACCAGGGACATACAGCCTGGTACCTACTTACTGCTAGGTGACCAGGGACATACAGCCTGGTAACTACTTACAGCTAGGTGACCAGGGACATACAGCCTGGTACCTACTTACTGCTAGGTGACCAGGGACATACAGCCTGGTACCTACTTACTGCTAGGTGACCAGGGACATACAGCCTGGTAACTACTTACAGCTAGGTGACCAGGGACATACAGCCTGGTACCTACTTACTGCTAGGTGACCAGGGACATACAGCCTGGTACCTACTTACTGCTAGGTGACCAGGGACATACAGCCTGGTACCTACTTACTGCTAGGTGACCAGGGACATACAGCCTGGTAACTACTTACAGCTAGGTGACCAGGGACATACAGCCTGGTACCTACTTACTGCTAGGTGACCAGGGACATACAGCCTGGTACCTACTTACTGCTAGGTGAACAGAGACATAGGGGGCTGGGTAAGTTGTCCAACAATTCCACTGACTCGAGAATCGAACCCGGGATCTCTCGCTTGCTAGCCGAGCATGATAACCATTGCACCATCAGCCCCCCTCCCCCCTCCCCCCTGGCACGAGAGTAATGTTGATGTATGATAATTATGTCCACAGGGTCGCCTTGATTGGAATTAGAATTAGAGTAAATTGTCGCCGAAGTCATTTGTACAAATTCCCCTTTGAAAGAGAGAGAGTGAGAGGAGGTGAAAGATACCAACAACATCAAAGTTACATAAGAGGTAGAGAGATATTGTTGGCAACTTGAAGGAGATTGAATCCTCCAATAAATGAAAAAAATACCGATGAATCAAATAATTAGTGATCTTCTTCTTAACATAATTCGGAGGAGTTATTATATAGCCTTCAAAATGAAATGGATTAATGTACTTTTGAACTGAGGAAACAATAACGAAACGTCAAGCATCAGTAAAGATTCTTCCTCATACGGTGTTGTTCTTTAATTAATCATGGAGTTTTCATATTATCAACCGGTCCTTTCCCCATATTTATAGTGTAGGGTAACACCCAGATTTTGGCTTTTGATTAAAAGAACACAATCAATCATATGCAAAAAATAGTCTGGACAAGAAATTCCTGAACCCCGTGAGGAAAATAGATTCTTTGTAAATTGATTAGCTGAGGGGAAGTGGAAGGGCAGAATGGAAAACTGAGGAGATGGAAGGAGAGAAAAGGTAAAGGGAAAGGATAGGGAGGAGAGGGGAGAGGTGAAGGGAAGGATAGGGAGGAGAGGGGAGAGGTGAAGGGAAAGAATAGGGAGGAGAGGGGAGGTGAAGGGAAGGGATAAGGAGGAAAGGGGAGACGAAGGGAAGGGATAGGGAGAAGTGGGGAGAGGTGAAAGGAAAGGGATAGGGAGGAGAGGAGAGGTGAAAGGGAAGGGATAGGGAGAAGTGGGGAGAGGTGAAAGGGAAGGGATAGGGAGGAGAGGGGAGAGGTGAAAGGGAAAGGGATAGGGAGAAGTGGGGAGAGATGAAAGGGAAGGGATAGGGAGGAGAGGGGAGAGGTGAAAGGGATAGGGAGGAGAGAGGAGGAGAGACGACATAAAGGGGAGGGGCATATATAGGCAGAGGAGTCGGGAGAGGGAAGGAGAGAGGAGAGGGTAAGGGAAGGGAAGGGAGAGGGTAATAAGTGGAGGAGAAACAAAAGGTGTGTGTGTGTATGTGTGTGTGTGGATAAGTGTAGGCTAAACAGCACAGTAGTGAAGAGTTTAGTGTGTTTACAACCTTAGTACTAGACACAGGTAAGACACACTGCTCCTTCACTCACTTACTTACTCACTCATTCAATTTCTTCTTGTCACTTCACTCACTCACTCAGTTCTTGCTACTTCACTTATTTACTCACTTCTTGTTATTTCACTCACCTACTCACTTCTTGTTACTTCACTTACTTATTCACTTCTTGTTACATCACTTACTCACTCATTCAATTTCTTCTTGTCACTTTACTCACTCAGTTCTTGCTACTTCACTTACTCATTCACTCACTCACTCACTTGTTACCTCACTTACTCACTTCTTGTTACTTCATTCACTTACTCACTCACTCACTCACTTGTCACTTCACTTACTCACTTCTTGTTACTTCACTCACTCATTTACTTCTTGTTACTTCACTTACTCACTTGTTGTTACTTCACTCACTCACTCACTTCTTGTTACGTCACTTACTCAATATATTCCCTCACTCACTCACTCACTCTTTCAATTTCTTCTTGTCACTTCACTCACTCACTCACTCACTCATTCACTTATCATCACTCAATCAATTCAATCACTAACTCATTTCACTCACTACTCACCACTTAATCACTCACTCACTCACTTATCATCACTTAATCACTCACCGTCGACAGAACACAGTATAAATTAACAACACTTCGGAACTTATCATCAATTTTCGTCACTTATCAATTTTCGTCACTTATCAATTTTCGTCACTTATCATCAATTTTCGTCACTTATCATCAATTTTCGTCACTTATCAATTTTCGTCACTTATCATCAATTTTCGTCACATCAATTTTCGTCACTTATCATCAATTTTCGTCACTTATCATCAATTTTCGTCACTTATCAATTTTCGTCACTTATCAATATTCGTTACGCTGAACAAACTATATAACTAACTAAGTACAGTCACTATAGCACTAATAAGTATATAAAAAAATAGCCATATAGAGACAGTAAATAAATGCACAGTAAGATTGTATTGTTCACAGCACCATCAATCACACACTACACACACTCACCTATACAGTACCTATACTACATTACTGAAAAGCCTCAAGTGGGTATAAGGTAATGTTTTTCCAGTCTTCAGCATAGAGTAAGTTCCGATATTATGGCCTCGTAATGGATATAGGCTTCCTGTATATGTATCGTGTTATAGATGGTTCTTTTATTTATTACCACGCACGAGAAGTTCCATTAGGGGTAATTCCTGCTACTCAAATATAATTATAGAGGGGTTTAGCTGGTCCTCAAGAATAGTATATATAATTATATAGAATGGGTATTGACGGGAGGTTAGATATGTACAGCCACAATCAAATATCCACCGACACTTTCCTTCCATCGTAGTAAATATCTTGGTAATAAAGATCAGCACATGTATGATTTTGCAGCACCTCATAATAATAATTGAGGGGGTTGAGTTGACATAAGGTGTTGCTGTATAATTATATTTTTATATGATACTGATTTATTTGCAAGATAGAAGGAAAGTGTTGGTGGCTATTTGATTATGGCTGTACAGTATTCGTATATCATCACACACACACACACACACACACACACACACACACAGAAAACTAGGTAATGTAAAGATGTACATACAAAGCGAGACATAAATGCAGTAAGATTAGTAGCCCTTCTGTTAATTTTCCTTCTGTTGAACACCGACCACATCTCATCTCTTAAGGGACCCTGTAATATAGTCAGAAATTTAGAGGTAAATGAGTCCTTCAAATATTGCCACGAAACACCACCTATAGGGAAGGAGCTATTACGTAGCATAGCCAGGAGGAATCAGAAGTCTCCTATTTTCATACACGATCACAGGGTCCTTAAAGTTCATCTTCGCTTCCTCAAAGAAAATCTGTATCGGTAGAATAATAATAATAACAGCAATTCTTTCTGTGTCTCCTCCTATTTTCTCTCTCCTCAATATCGTGCCAAAGGTGAATATTATATAAACGGGGGCAACAACCTCACTTATACTCTCGTGTTCCTGAACTTAGACCTTGGCGTACATATTAATTTCACACCTAATTAATCTGCTCTGTATATCTTTCCCCTAACTGTAATACTTTAAATACCTTGAATATCTTAATGAAAAATTGAAAAAAAAATTTAACTCACATTCCCTTCTCAGAAAGCTTTCAATGTTCTTTACCTTTTTTTTTTTTTTGGGGGGGGGGCACTGATCCATCTGATGAACATACCTACCTACCTAGTTCTTTTCTATCTTTGACTCCCTAAAACAGTTGATCAGCAGCACCCTACCAGTATTCCACACCGCTTACAGGGAACACATCTTAGGCAGTGCTTTCAAGAGTAGGCAGTGTTTTCAAGATCAGGTAGTGCTTTCAAGGTGGGGTGCTGATGGTGTACTGTAATGGTTATCATACTCGCCTCGCAAGAGATCCCAGGTTCGATTCCCGAGTCAGTGGAATTGTTGGACAATTTTCCCAGCTCCCTATGTCCCTGTTCATCTAGCAGTAAGTAGTCTTACGTACCAGGCTGTAAGAGCAAGGATTACAACCTTGTGGGCTGGGGGAAGATGTATTGATGTAACAACACTGACTGCCTTAATGACCAACACCATGAGTCGATAAGCATAAAGCACAATATCTTTTTGCTTTCAAGATTAGACAGTACTTTCAAGATTAGACAGTACTGTTTAAGATTGGACAGAGCTTTTAAGATTAGGCAGTACTTTCAAGATACCCCTCGTAATATTTTCAGATGGTATTGAAAGCCTGGGAGTTGGTGGGCGTGGTGTTGGTGTGTGCGGGTGTGGTGGGCGGGACGGAGGGAGGAGTGATGGTGATGTACAAGGCTGTGGGTGAGGGTCTGTGTGGGGATAACCTCGGCACCCACGTCGCTCTCTCTGTCGCCTTCTGTGCTGTGTGGTGTTCTCAAGGTAATACAAAGGGCCGTATATGCAGAACATATAGTATAGTACATGGTGGGTGTTTACGATGGCATACAGTATTTGGTGAGGTCAATCTACTGTCCCCTGTAGTTCCATTGCACTCACAAGACGGTTATACAAATAATACAATAAGTAATTTTGCTATTGAAACATGGAGTAATGCTAGGTTGACAAAATGATCTGTTCAAACATTGTATTATTCCAGTACTCCTAAGTCAATATAATAATTATAGTCTTATAAATAAGATAAAACCTAATTGTAGTCCATTTTTTTAAACAAACTTACTAAACCACCCTCCATCATGCAGACACTAAACCCAACTCACCAACTACAGTAACTAAACCACCGACCACAGACTTGAATATTATTGTAAGGGTTAAGCTACAATAACCCAACTCACCAACTACAGTAACTAAACCACCGACCACAGACTTGAATATTATTGTAAGGGTTAAGCTACAATAACCCAACTCACCAATAAATTAAACCACCCACCACAGATTTGAAATGTAAGGGGTTTAGCTACAAGGATGAGTCTCCATCCACCACCTCCACCACCTCATCACCAGGGTCTTGTTACCTCCACGAGAATATCACCCCTCCAGACAACACTACAGGCTATGTGTGTTACCAGCCACCAACCCTCGACTCACGTATGCATTATTGTGTTTCATTCATATGTCTACTACTACTACTACTACTTTCCCGATCTCTGATGTACAGCCACAAGCAAATAATCACCAACACTTTCCTTTCACCATGCAAATAAATCAGTATCATATCAATTTATAATCATACAACACCTTACGTCAACTCAACCCCCTCAATTATTATTATGAGGTGCTGCAAAATAATTCACGTGTTGTTCTTTATTACCAAAATATTTACTACAATCAGTATCATATCAAAATATAATCATACAACACCTTACGTCAACTCAACCCCCTCAAATATTATTATGAGGTGCTGCAAATTCATACATGTGTTGTTCTTTATTACCAAGATATTTACTACGATGGAAGAAAAGTGTCGGTGGTTATTTGATTGTGGCTGTACATATATTTACTGTATTGTTTTGTGCTTTATTCTTACGTGTAGCCTATTATACTTTTATGTTACGGTATTATTACGCTCCAATGTAGGTACCAAAAGTGAAATACAAACTTCAAGAAACACACACACACACACACACATCACAAATATACGTAAATAACACACATGCACATCACATATACACATTCTTCCACTTTCATAGTATATAATATACCAATGTTTTATGTATATTCTCTCTCTCTCTCTCTCTCTCTCTCTCTCTCTCTCTCTCTCTCTCTCTCTCTCTCTCTCTCTCTCTCTCTCTGACAATATATATGACCCCGACGGACGGACCTAACATCTACCTCCAACCCCCAGCCTCCGGGAGTCACACCACCCCGGTAAGAAAACTGTATTTTTACCGTGATTATTATAAAGACAACTTGAACCATGGAGTTTATTTTATACCTCCATGACTTAAACCAATTATTTTGGGACCCTGTGATCGTGTATGAGACTTGGTGGCTTCTGATTCCTGCTGACTAACCTACGAAATAAGCTTCTTTAAATAGATGGTGTTTCGTGGCAATATTTGAAGGACTCGCTAACCTCCAATTTTCTTACTTCAAGAGTGTGGTAGAAGGAAATTCGGCAGAAGAAAAAGGGAAGATTAGACAATTAAATCATAAATTATTATTATTATGGGGTAAAAGTCAAGGTAAGGGAATGATACATAATGATGTCACTCCTGATGGGATGACGCTCCACATTGGAAAAGTTTTATGTATATACCCACACTTTTTATTCATTAAGTCATAATCATAACGAATCGATTAAGGGGAGTAACATAATATGAGAAATCGGAAGGTTACTGATTCCTTCAAACCATGCCAGGAAACAGAACCCCTCCATATGGAATTATACAGGGAATGTGATTTATAGCGGAGTTTGAAGGCCTACATTGACTCCAAATTGACCACAAAAAGTTAAAATTCTCTTAACTCTTAACAAAGTTGTAGGACAGTACTATAGCCCGAGCTAATACGCTTTTTTTTCTGTTCATCTTCAGAGCCTTGCTACTCCCATAGCTGCTGGGGATATGTCAGGTGTCCAGCCCGTCGATATCTTGAACAATAACGGCAAATGCAACAGCAACTTCGGGGCCGTGGGCATGATAAGAACCGACACTGATGGGTTGTCTCTGCTGTGTAAAAATCTCGGTAATGAACTGTCTTTCAACCAGGGCACCCCGACCACGAAATGCGACACATCTGCAGCACAACAGAAATGTATGACGGCCTCTTGTGGTGCCAACTTATACTATGGGTTTGAACTCTCCAACAATGAGCCTCATGGACCGTGTGGGGTGTTTCAAAGCTCAAAGGTATTATTGTTATTGTTGTTGTTGTTGTAGTTGATTTTACTCCCACATTGCTTTTAATCTCACATTGCTTTTAATCTCACATTGCTTTTAATCTCACATTGCTTCTAATCTCACGTTGCTTCTAATCTCTCATTGTTTCTAATCTCACACTACTTTTAATCTCACAAAGCTTCTAATCTCTCATTGTTTCTAATCTCACATTGGTTCTAATCTCTCATTTGAACTTCTGTTGACAAAGTGGGAGCCTTTTTATATTATAACTTAATTAACTCAGGCAGTATCGGGAACTTCCTCTAATATAACATGTATATAATTATAATGTATATGAACTCCAACATCCATCCCTGTACACTCAGCTGCCATAGTCACTAGCCCACCTGAGTCGAAGCCCGAGATCTGAACCAGGCTGTTTCTGGACGACAGCCCACCCAGAGCTTCCATTGGTTCAAGATGTGTGTAGCCTGGTGATGGTTTGGGTGGGCTGTCTTCCAGAAACCGCCTGCTTTAGAACTCGGGCTTCAACTCAGGTGGGCTAGAGATTATGGTAACCGAGTGTATAGTACCACCTTCTGCTTGCTATTTGCAGTACTATTGATGATGGAGTTTACTGTGACGTGTGTATATGTGACATTATCAGTAGATCCTCGAGGCCTGGACCATTAGAAATTACAACACATAAAGCTAAAGAATTACAGTCGAAGGTATAGTGTACAGTACA
The DNA here is from genome assembly GCA_033782935.1 of Petrolisthes cinctipes. NCBI lineage: Eukaryota > Metazoa > Arthropoda > Malacostraca > Decapoda > Porcellanidae > Petrolisthes > Petrolisthes cinctipes. The sequence continues at coordinate 171,093 of JAWQEG010000103.1, forward strand.
GCCACAATCAAATAACCACCGATACTTTCCTTCCATCGTACAAAGATATCAGTATCATATCAAAATATACTCATACAACACTTTAAGTCAACTCAACCCCCTCAATTATTGTTATGAGGTGCTACAAATTCATATATGAGTTGCTCTTCATTACCAAGATATTTAATTACTGCGATGGAAGGAAAGTGTCGATGACTATTATTATTATTATTATGAGGTGCTGCAAAATCATACACGTGTTGTTCTTTATTATCAAGATATTCACTAGGATGGAAGGAATGTGTCGGTGGTTATTTGACTGTGGCTGTAAAAAAACACGCATAGTGATACAGAAGAAACTGCTAATTTATAAAAACAGTCATGTAGGAATATAGGGACACATATAGCACTGAATGATTGCCACACCTTTATAATTAACTATCTATACTGTACCCTTCCCATGCAGACACAAGTGAACACCAACAACTGCCATAAGGTGATGACACATCAGGAGGCACCCAGTAGCCTCACCCTGGACTCCTCTACCTGGAAGGAGTGGAAGGCGTGTGGTAGTGGTGGTGGGGGTACTGTGATGGCCATGACCGGGGCTGAAGTCACTGATACCAAAGACATTACCAGTATAACGTGTTGTGAACTGACAACTCAGTAAACTGTATATGATTTAGTTTAGTGGGGAGGGGTATTGCTGTGGTTGTTTTTCTTTTTAGGGGGTCAGCTCTTTTTAGTTGAATTGAACGGCTACTGATTCTCCAAACTATGCCAATTAGGAGACAAAAAACATCATTATACATACGAGTAAGGGATATGTTTTGTAGCAAGCAAACACATAGGGTGGAGGAATCAGTAGCCCTCCAATAGACGACTCCATTCCTTTCAGCATATTTTGATGTCACGTATAGTCACACACACACACTGTACTGTATTGTACAGTCACCAGCACTGATAAGTATTCAGCTGTGCTTCGAATACCTAGAGATAGTAAATAAATGCACAATAAGATCTCCATTGAAATTAGTTCGTTGGTGAATTGGACTGTTCAAAGCTTCAAGAGTTTGATCTACAGTGTCAGATGAAAGGCCAGGAATAGATGTGGAAATCCTACTTGGTTCAAAACTACCTTAATTAATCTTGATAGAGTGAGGGTGCAATGTCCCTAGCCGACCGTCAAAAAGGATGTCACTTATGCCTTTCCTTGCATATACTTGTTGATCGACACTCAGATTCCTAAATTCTTGCTAGCACATGAAAGGGGTCGTCACTTCGTTTGAGATGACTGCATGCCAGTTCTGTACTTGTACTTTCTAGGTCTTTCTTCCTTTTTTTGTTGGATGAGCTTGTCAAAATCTGTTGTGCTTCAACACGTACGTCAGCACAGGATGTATTCGGTTCATGCAAAAGGGAACAGTAATGTCAGAAGTTCGTTAGGATGGAGTTGTCTAGTAGGCATATCCCTAAACACATTTCTGCTTCTCATTTGCAGATACCACATACAGAAAATGAATAAGTGGACATAGCTGACGCATTAGAAAGGACATGGCAGTTTCCGCATTGTATTGGGGTCATCGATGGGAAACATGTAGAGATTACCAAGTCCATTGGTTCAGGTTCACATTACTACAATTATAAGCACACATTCACTCTAGTACAAATGGGTGTTGTTAATGCCAATTATGAATTTTTATTGGTAGATGTTGGTGCAAATGGTAGGGTTTCCGATGGTGGTGTGTTTGCTAAAACTAAATTTTGTAAACAATTTAAAGAAAAAACATTACACATCCCTGAACCAACCTCTCTGTCTGGATGTCATGATATTATGCCATATGTTTCGTGGCAGATAATGGATAACCTAAAGAAACCTTATGCTCAAACAAACCTCACTAAAGCACAATATATTTACAATTATCGAATGTCACGAGCACAACGTGTTGTGGAAGATGTATTTGGGATATGTCATCACAATTTAGGGTTCTTCTCTCTACTATCAATATATTATGTCCAACCAAAGCTTCAACAAACAATAGTGTTGGCTTGCTGTTATCTACATAACTATCTACGCAAACGATATGTACAGGCATATTTAGAAGCTGGGTTTGATATGGAAGATGTGGTTAGGCCTACTATGCAGGGTAATAAAGCAAATTGGATATCTGACAGACAGCCTCGTCCACTGGCACCAACACCTGCACGCAATGCAACTTCATTAGAGATAAATTGTGTCATTATTTCAATAACACTAGATCTGTACCATGGCAGGAATCGGGGAGAAGAGTGAGTTATTAGCCTACATGTTGTACAGCACTCCATATGGCGGGTCAGTAATGTTGATTTTGTGTAAAAAGGACAATGATATTTTGATATGGAAATAGTTGACAATGTTGTGGTTTTGAAATAAATTTGCATGACTACTTAGTACTTACTTACTGAGTCATCTAATGAATCTTAATTCATGATTGTTTCCCTCTCCCTTATTGTCCATGCTTGAGACTCCATCCTGTTGCAGTTCCTTGTGAGGTTATTGTAGTACTACAGGGAAGGTCTGTAGATGTCGTTGACCCCTTCTTACTATTTAACACTTTCTTTAATTAAGGGGGAGATATAGTGTTCGTAAATCTGGAGCAACTGATTCCTATAAATTATTCTAAGCAAGAGACTACCATTATATATGTTAAGCTGGTCCTGTTTCTCGACATATTTTGGAGGAATCAAGTCTTAATTAAAGTCTTATCTTCACTTATCAGAGGATAGTAAGGGTTACACTGACTGGTGATGGAGAAGGAGTCATGCAGTTGAGAAGAGATGAATTGAGTATTTTGAGTTTTTTTTTAGTTAAATGTTGATGAGGAGAGAGAAGCTGTAGAAGCTAGGGTAGAGGAGTTAACAGATTAGAAGGTGTAAACGTGGCACAGATGACAAAAAAGGTGGAAGAGGCAGTAGGAGAGATGAAAGCAGGGAATGAGTCGGTGGCCTGAAGTGACTGGCCTCGCCCTGACCTCAGTCATGGTTCAGTTGGCCTTACGTCTGTAGTTCAGTGTTAAGGCGTACACAAGGGTCCAGAGAATTCTATGGACTGTGGCTTACACTCTCAGGCCAGCCTGTTCGGTGGCCTGAAGTGGCTGGCCTCTCCCTGGCCTCGGTCATGGTTCAGTTGGCCTCACGTCTTTAGCTCAGTAAAAAAAAGTCTTTGCTTTTTATCAAACAATGACAGCAATTAATTGTCTTAATAAATGCACTATTTAAATATATTGGTTAACTTATAAAGTTGTGTATTGTACAATAATTAGTATGAATAGTCTTTGCTTTTTATCTTACAGTGACAGCAATTAATTGTCTTTATAAGTTTCCATAAATTCCAACCAGAAATTGTGATCATCTTAAATGGTGAGTGGTGATGGTGATATTGGCTACACGATGTAATGTATTCCACTTGTGACTGGACTGACAACTGAGAGTCTCAAGTACACACACACACACACACACAATCACACATACACTCAAATGGCCTCAATCTGACAGGACACCGGCCTCAAGTACACACACACACACACAAACTGTATTAACCTAACCGGAGCCCGACTCAAAAAATCTGTCGGCGACAGATTCCACGGCGACGCTTGAGGCTGGCTGCACAGGCGCCTGTTCAGGCCGATTTTCTCTTCCACACACGCTTTATTTTCCTTTAAACTAGTCCAAGCAACAGGACGCCAATATATTTGTTCACATGGTCCTATTTCCTGGCATTCTTTGAAGGAATCAAGGCTCTCCAATGTACCAAAAGTGTATTACCTTTCCACCTTTAATAAAGCTTTAAATTCGACGGGTAATTTCCTCCTTTAATAATGCTTTAAATTTGGCAGGTAATATCCACCTTTAAAATATGCAGGTTTAAAGGCTATAAATTTGGCGGGTAAATTAGTATAGCCGGCCACCACCAGATGCCACCAGCCACACCCACCAGCACCACCATTGTTGCCAGGTACAGGGAAATTTCTCTGTGTTTTAGGAAATATTGCAATTGTTGAAGTCCACACATGGAAATTATATAAATATTGTTCAAAAGTAAACAGGGAAATTTTTATTAGACGAAAATACCAAAAAGACCGTCAATGTTCAAGAGTAAACAGGGAAATATTAAGGCAACAAGGGAAATTCTGATGTTGAAGCTGAGGCAAAGAGGGAAATTCTGATGTTGAAGCTGAGGTAAAAAGGGAAATTCTAAAGGTAAAGTTTGGACAATTTCATCAAGCAGCCCTGGCAACACTGACTAGCTGGCAACACTGACCACCTGGCAACACTGACACCAGCACCAACAACATGGCCAGTAAGCTTGAGGAAATATTGAACAAGCTTTTGGTGGCCGACAATGCTGTTATTCAGGAGGTTAGTGACCAGTTGTGTGTATAATAACATGTTAGGTGTATTAATGCATATATTAGATATCATTAGTACGGTATACATATAATATTTACATTGTTTTTTTTAGTGATATATGATGTAGGCGCTGGCTGACTGCCGGGGACATAAGGTTGTATGTATCTATGTAACGTCACACGTGGGCGTGGATGGGCGTGGGGTGGGGTGGGTGGGATGCCATGTGTCAGATTAAGTTTACACATTAATTATCACTGTCATGGTGTTCTGGTTATGGTAATATCATTATTATGAAGTGTCTATATGTAACGTCACACGTGGGCGTGGATGGGCGTGCGGGCGTGGGGTGGGATGGGTAGGTTGTCATGTGTCAGATTAAATTTACACATTAATTATCACTATCATGATGCTGTGGTTATGGTAATATGATGATTATAACGTCTGTATGTAACGTCACACGTGGGCGTGGGGTGGGGTGGGGTGGGTAGGTTGTCATGTGTCAGATTATATTTACACATTAATTATCACTGTCATGATGCTGTGGATATGGAAATATGATTATAACGTGTCTGTATGTAACACGTGGGCGTGGATGGGTGTGCATGTGGTGGGGTGGGTGTGTTGTCATGTCTGATTAAATTTACACATTAATTAACACTGTTATGTCTGGTTAAAGTAATATGATGATTATAACATGTATGTGTGTAAATGTCACACGTGGGCATGGGTGGGTGGGTTACCATGTTCTAGATAAAATACAAACATTAATTATCACTGTTGTAATACTCTGGTTATGGTAATATGATGATTATAACGTGTCTGTATGTATGTCAGGTGTAATGGAGATATAATGGGTGTGGAGTGGGTTGCAGTATGATATTTTTCACTGTTGTAATACTCTATGGTAATATGATGATTATAATGTGTCTGTATGTATGTCATGTGTAATTGAGATATAATGGGCATGGAGTGGGTTGCAGTATGATAATTATAACCTGTATGTATATATATTGGCCAGTATGTATGTATGTCAGGGAAATAATGTGCATGGGGTGAGTTACAATGTTTTAATTGTATTTACCCGGTATGCATTGATTATCACTGTCATGATGTTAATAGTTATGGTAATATGATGAATTTAATGTGTATGTATATACTTAATTTTTATATATTCTGCAGGTGTAAAGTGATATACAGTATATATATATATGGTAATACACATACATACATATACCAATACATATACTGTACTTCAATGTTGGAGGTAGCCCTGTCAGGTCCCACTGATGTGCTCCATGATGAAATTAGCTAGGGAAATCTTATAGAGGAGGGGTTCCCCGTGCCTCTCACTCTGCGGCCATTGCACCGTAAACAGTGGGAGATGGGGTTACCATATCCCTGCACCCTATATAGTAATAATAAGTGAGGGCATTACTGATTTAAGAGGATATTAAACTTATATACTCTTGGTATAATACCTCAAAAAAGTATCGGCCTTCTTTTCGGAAAAAACAATTTGAAAAATCACTGATGTGATCTGAAACACACCCGAGACACGAGTGACCCACAACTTATAATTTTGAAACTATCTACCATCTGACTGCTGATACTTTTTTGAGGTATTGTGTACATTGGATCACCTTGATTCCTCCAAACTATGACAGGAAACAAACTGGACCAGATTAGCAAAAATAATGGTAGCCTGTTGCTTGGAATTGTTTGGAGGAATCATTTACTTCAGATTTACCGACACTGTTCTTATGTTCAACCTAACCTAAACTTATCTAACCTAACCAAACCAAACCAACCCAAAAGAGATAGATTGATAAAACGGTACCAGTAATAATAACAACACCTTTTTCTACCATTATTTTCAGGGTACTAAAAAGAGAGATAGATAGGTACTAAACACCTTCAGTCATTCTATTACAGGGTGCTAAACACCTTCTATCATTCTATTCAGGGCACTAAACACCTATCATTCTATTCAGGGCACTAAACACCTTCAGTCATTTTATTCAAGGTACTAAACACCTTGTATCATTCTATTCAAGGCACTAAACACCTATCATTCTATTCAGGGCACTAAACACCTATCATTCTATTCAGGGCATTAAACACCTTCTATCATTCTATACAGGGCACCAAGGAGCTTGGGGAGGTGCTCAAGGGGCCCAGCGTGGTCGGTGAGCTGTGTCAGGTGATGGGTTCATCAAGGGGCCCTCAGGTCAGGCAGTATGCAGCGGTCATTCTCAGGAAAAGGCTGGGCAAAACACGACACTGGACCAAACTGGACGCTGATGTCAAGAACGGGTGTGTGTGTGTGAAATGTAATGTGTGTACAATTGGCCACAGGAAGGTAATGCATGTAATGTGTGTGTTTGTGTGGGCCAAACTGGACGCCGATGTCAAGAACGTGTGTGTGTGAGTCGGTAGCTGCTTGTAGTAAATTAGAAGATTGTGTGTGTGTAAGAGAGTCACAAGCTGCTTGTACTGTAGTATGGTAAGTTAAAAGATCGTGTGTGTATTTATATGTATGTTACATGTGTGTCTGGTTATATATAGTATGTATGTGCTTGCGTGTGTATGTGTGTGTTTGTACGTGTGTATGTATTTATATGTATGTATGTATGTGTCTGTATGATTATTACTGACCCAGACTGCATTATATATATTTCCAGTATTAAGCAAGGCGTACTGGAAGCCTTAGTGCGTGAACCCGAGAGCAGCGTGCGCACCGCCATCGCCCAGTTCGTGGCCGTCATCGCACGCCACGAACTGGGCTCGGGGAACTGGCCAGCGCTGCTCCAGTTCATCCAGCAAATGGTCCAGTCGCAAGCTGTACACGAGAGACAGGTAAATAAATGATTGATTGAAAGAAACGGGTAAATAAATGTTTGATTGATAGAGAGACAGGTAAGTAAATGATTCTTATTAATTAAGGGACCCGTCTGTGAGGTGTTTGTGTGTTTCGTGGCAATATTTGAAGGACTCATTTACCTCCAATTTTCTGACTACATCACAGGATAGTGTGTATTTCCAGGCTTGTGTTATGCATTACCATGCACACAAAGGCTGCCCACACGTGGGGCACTTTTTGTGGTCAGTGGCTGGCACTAAAAATGGTCACCACGAAAAGTGGTGGGTACGGTACACCCTGCACATGAGCCACTCGATGGCGGCCACAGAAGTGTTAGTGTCATTATGAACACTGTGGAAGAAGCAGCTGTCTGTGCTCTTTTGTTACAGCGGAAGCCCCAAAAGTGGACAAGAGAGTACCATACTGGGTACACCCAATAGCATTCCACACATTAATTGATGATATAAAAGAACACCCTGTTAAATGTTTCTTTAATATTTTTGTCACTGTATTCCTTCAACTTGAAATCATAAAGTATTGGTATTGTGTAATTAAGGCCTCACAGTCGAACATCACTTTGAAAGCCATTATTCTGCCCTCCTCCCTCTGAGGTCAATGAAGGAATAGTTAACCATACTTAACCCTAGCACTGATAGGTAACCATTGGGAGTGAGAAGACAGCAGGTTGCAACCACAGACAGTGGCTCGTGTGCGCGCTGCCATTTGAAATAACGGTCTCTATCACTGACCACTGTGGTGTGGCAACAGAAATGGCCCCACCGGCCACTACCTCGCCATTTTTTATTTTGTTGCCATCAAAAAATGGTCCGTAAGCGAGCACCCTCTATAAATGCATGTGTTATATTGTTTATCATTTTTTAATGGCAGCCACTAACCACAAAAGGTGCCCCATATGATTCACTGAGCCTGTGTTAAAATGATAGTGTGTGTGTGTGTTTTCAGCTTGGTGTATATGTCATTAGTCTGGTTAGTGGTACATAGTTGAGTCATATACCCATACTTATTATTATTATTATTATAGTTATTATCATTATTATAACTATTATCATTGTTGTTTTCAGCTTGGAGTGTATGTGGTTAGTCTGGTTAGTGGTGCAGCAGGAGAGCAGTTAATGCCACACCTCCGCCACCTACTGACCCTCTTCTCCACCACCCTGGAGGACACCGATTCCACCGTTTCCTTCCACACCCTCCAGGCACTCACCAACTTTGCTCCGTTGGTCGATCAAGATAACATGGTCAGTTCTATATTTATGTATTTATTTATTTATAAATTACCATATTAAATTTATCTTATTGTTTAGTTAATTTATTTGTTTATTGAGTTATTTATATCATTTTCTATATATTTTATTCAGTGATTTTCTGTATAATGTATAGATGTGTATATATGTATGCATATTTTTTCAGGCTGAATTCCAAGCCTTACTACCCAAGGTGCTTGCGGCCATCAAGGCGCTATTGACTCACGATGAGGACCAAGCAGCTGAAGGCATGGAACTCTTTGATGTGCTTGCTGAGTGTGAGGTGAGCTGCTGCACTACTACACTACACACCTACACATCCTCCGTACACACTACACACCCTCTGTACACACATGTATTATACAACAATAAGCAGCTGAAGGCATGGAACTCTTTGATGTGCTTGCTTAGTGTGATGTGAGCTACACTACACACTAAACACACTATACAACAACAAGCAGCTGCAGGCATGGAACTCTTTGATGTGCTTACTGAGTGTGAGGTGAGCTTCACTAGTACATACTATACACATACACTATACACCCTCCATACATATGTGTATTATACAATGAATAAATACTTGTATCCACCACTTACTTCATTTTACACTCAGTCAATCATTGAAGACCACTAAATGTATGCTTTCCCAGGCTTATGTTATTCATTACCACTGTGTGTGTGTTCCCAGGCTTGTGTTTCTCATTACTACTGTATGTCTGTGTGTTCCCAGGACTTTGTTATTCATTACCACTGTGTGTGTTTCTCATTACCGTTGTATGTGTTCCCTGGATGGTGTTATTCATTACCATACACACTAAGTGATTTACTAAGCCTGTTAAAGAGCTATACATATGTGCTAAATTTAAGGATCCTGTGCTCGTGTGTGAAAATTGGAGGCTTCTGATTCCTCCTGACTATGCCACAAAACAAACTCATTCAATATAGGTGTGTTTCGTGGCAATATTTGACGGACTTGTTTTTCTCCAATTTTCTGACTACATCACAGGGTACTAAATTATCGTACAAAGTTTTCTACTTGTTACGAATCCTCAATTCCTGAGGTCGACGGTATGATTGGCTGCAGGAATTAGTACACACACACACACACACTGCTGCTGCTGTTGTTGTTTTTGAGGGTTTACAACTTATAGAAACTGTCAAGATTATGTAACTGCAATACAACATTATTATTACAGTAAGGTCCCGGTTTACGTCAGAGTTACGTTCCTGAAATGTGACGTAAGTCGATTTTGTACGTAACTCGAGTTTCATACTCACAGATTGCATTTCAAAGCATATTGTGGTGTTTCCAACCAATCATTGTGCATAGTACTGCAGGTAAGTGTATGGTTATATAGTTATATTATTTACAACTAAATATGTAAATGAAACACAAGCTTTGGAATGAGAAAATTATATTTTTATTGTGGTGGTTGGTTGTGGTGAGGTGTTATCAGCGACTGCCAACTCGTGTACCAGCCCACAGCCCGTTGTCATGGTAACGGTAGCTTCCCGCTCTCTTCTTCCCTCCCTCACACACACACATACGTGATACAGCTGGCCACGCTCGCCCTGAGAACAAACATTTTATCCCTGACATTAACAAACACAAGCAGTTAGTTTCATTACTATCATATAATAAATTTTTATTTCAAATAAAATTTACTTCTGTTTGTTTAAATAATTTAAGAAGGTTAAATTGATGTAACATACCTTCTTAAATTATTTAAACAAACAGAAGTAAATTTTATTTGAAATAAAAATTTATTATATGATAGTAATGAAACTAACTGCTTGTGTATGTTAATGTCAGGGATAAAATGTTTGTTCTCAGGGTGAGCGTGGCCAGCTGTATCACGTATGTGTGTGTGTGAGAGGGAGGGAAGAAGAGAGCGGGAAGCTACCGTTACCATGACAACGGGCTGTGGGCTGGTACACGAGTTGGCAGTGAAGTACTAACCAAGGCAGGGACGCGGGTTGGACTGTAGCCCTACCTATTTTTATTGTATTCAAGCGCGAGGCGAGTGGAGTGGCGGGAACACATTAGTGACACCTGGCGGCCAACAATGACAATAAACCCCGCGCTCTATGATTTATAAAATTTCAATTTCTTGATTTTTAGATTGCCTTACAGTGGACTGACGTAACCACAAGTTTGACGTAAGTCAAGACTGGGACCTTACCGGGACCTTACTGTATTTGTATTGCTAATCACAGAGTCACTTGGCACACACACATTGCAGTACTTACACGTTAATTACCTCTCACACACACGCACACACATTGCAGTACTTCCAGAATAATGACCTCACACACACATTTAACTGTACATGTAACCTAATAAACACACACACACCGACATTGCAGTACTCCCAGAATAATGACTTCACACGCACACACACTGTACTATACATGTAACCTAATAAATACCGTACACACACACACACACATTGTACTGTACTTATAACCAAATAATTACACACACACATACATTCATTGCAGCATTGCCACAATAATGGTACATACACATTGTACTATATAATTATGTACTAATAAATACACACACACAGGTTGCATTGTTGGTTCCACATCTGCGTCCAGTGCTCCAGTTGTGTTTTGACATCAGTGCCAACGCGACCCTTGGAGACTCGGTCAGAGTCAAAGCCATCACCTTCCTTGGTTACATCACCAGGCTCAAGAAGAAGGTAATGTAACAGACTTTAATTAGGGGCCCTATGTGTGATAATTGGAGGCTTCTGATTCCTTCCGACCATGCAACCAAACAAGCTCCTTCCATATAGGTGTGTGTGTGTGTTTCGTGGCAATGTTTGAAGGATTTGTTTATCTCCAATTTTCTGACTACAACACAGGGTCCCTTAAGGGGAAATTCTCTTTTTAGTGAATTGGAATGTCTCTGATTCCTCCAAACTATACCACGAAACACTAGTGAGTGCGAAGAACATTATGTATATTTACAGTATGCTCAATTAAATACATCATGGAAGACTGTAATGTACAGTCGCGCTAGGAAGTGTTGTCATACTTTTCATAAAGTTTCGGACACAATAATTTATGGACATACTTGCCAAACAATTTAGATCTTTATGTTAAATCATATTTTATCTCAAAGAACATACACCACATAGTATATTCAACTATCAAGGGTGCTGAACAGTATATTATGAATGCATTTACAGAGTGTTACAAAATATATTCCTGATCAACTGAGACGAGTAGACGACGGCACACGGCGGAGGAATACAGTGACAGTGTTATGCTCGCTGAGTGGCCCCTACCCTTCCTTCCCTCCCTCATACGAGTAGACTCGACAAACTTTATAACATGTAATTTGCTATACGGAATTATACAATAATAATGTTAACATGATTTATAGCTAGATAAATTTCTCATTGATCCACTAGGGTAATCATCAAGAAGATAAACGATTAAAGGTGAAAAGTATTCCTGGGTAAAGAAAACAATGCTGACTATAGATTAAATATTTATTATTCGTGTGATAATGAACATAAAGTAGGCTATTATGATAAAACTATATAGTCTACAACAGTCCTGCTGCGTAGATTAGTAAGTTATATCAATATTTTTAAAATAATAAATCCATTTTAGCTTCTCTAACTCACTTCTCGGAGAAAGAACTTTAAACTTAGCACCTTTTATCACTTGGTTTTCCCGCCTCTCTGAACTACTTGACTTGCGGCTGTAGTACTGCTTTACTCCGCGCAGGCATAGAGAGGTTACTTACGGAGACGCATTTGTTTACAGTCAATTATTTATTTCACACTAGTTAACTTACCATTTCTCAATCTTTAATATATTCTCTGATACAATTTTGTTTTTCTCCTTATACCACTTAGCAATAGTAAGGTTTACTTCACTTATTTTCATAACCAAATTTGCTCCGCATTTGTGTTCTCCATCTCAGTAAACGGGAACTTGATATTTCATAAAGTTTCGTCCCATATTATCGTATATCGCTAATTACCAACCTTTTTCATATACTGCAGTTGGTTATGGATAGATTTTTAGATACTGATTTTATTTCTGTGCCTTGTTTAGAACAACAAGCAACACCTTACGAAAAAATAAGAAATACGAATACTGCTTCTTGAACGAAAATCACTGGATTTTGTTACAACACTTAATAGCGCGATGGTACACAACCACACTCGCCAACAACACAACATACACTCTCTTAGGGCACTGTGGGAAAGCCTGGTTTAGGCCATGGCCTGCCTCAGGAGCTCGGCGCTGCTCAGCCAGACAACACTATTATTATAATCAAGAACAAACCGCAATTAATATTATTTTTATTATCTTTATATTTCTCTTTACAGTACATAGTTAAGAACAAACTCCAAGAGCCGCTGGTAGCTGCTATGTTCAGCGTGGCGTGCAGTGAAAGCGAGGACGATTCCTGCCTGGGATTCTTCCGGGGTGAGGAGGGCGAAGGGGGGGGCGGGGGGAGTCCGGTACACGCTGCAGCACAAACACTGGACGCCTGCGCCCTCCACCTCCCCCCAGATAAACTCCTGCCGTGCCTAATGGGGCGTGTCGAACCAGCACTCAAGAGTGGGAGCCCACCTCAGGTATTGTATTGGGGTTTTGTTGTTGTTGTATTATGTTGTATAGTTATTGTATTAGGGTATTATATTGTTATTGTTGTGTTGTTGTATTGGTTAATGTTGTACTGCTGCAGTGCCTAATGAGGCATGTTGAACCAGCTCTCAAGAGTGGGAGCCCACCTCGGGTATTGTATTGGAGTATTGTGTTGTTATTTTATTGTTGTATAATTATTATTATTATTGGTTATTGTTGTATTGTTATATTGACAAGTCTTACAAAGGGAAGTAGATAGGGAGAAGGTTAGGAAAGTTATAAATATTCCAATTCTGACTCCGACTGAGTATATGAAAACTTGCCAGCACTGCCGCGTGGACAGGGGCTCACACATATTCAGAGATGTAGCACCACTGTGATTATTTAGCTCGAAACAATCCACGTGTGTGAGATGGAGTATCCTCGATACACTAGCACATGAAGTGAACTTTGTTGCTTAAGGAACTAAATCACTTAAATCTCTTAAACATGTGAGCCCCTGTACCAAGCGGCAGTGCTGGCGTCTGTATGTTATTTTTATATTAATTTTCTGTATGTATGTTATTTTGATATTGATTTCCTGTATGTATGTTATTTTTATTTCTATTTCTGTGTATCTATGTATGTTATTTTCATATCAATTACCCTGTATGTATGTATGTTCTTTTGATATTAATTTTCATGTATGTATGTTATTTTTATATTAATTTCCCTGTGTATGTATGTGTGTTATTAATGTGTCGTGGTACCCTACAGATAAAGGGAGCCTACCTAGCCCTGGCAATGGTGGCGGAGGGATGTGCTGACACCCTGCGACACAAGCACCTTCATCCACTCCTTCAGTGTATCTGTCACGGTATTGCCAGTGAAAATCAGGTGGGCATCTCAAAGATATATACACATTAGGGCCCTTGTGATCGTGTGAGTGGGGGAGTTTGGTGGCTTCCGATTCTACCAACCTATACCAGAAAACAGACGTCCTCAATGGTATACTAATGTGGGATCTGTTTTGTGGCATAGATTGGAGGAATCGGAAACCTTCCAATTCACCAACCAGAGAATCTCCCCTTTAAGGATCCTGTGATCATGTGTAGGAATTTGGAGGCTTCTGATTCCTCCTGACTATGCCACAAAACAAGCTCCTTTCATATAGGTGTGTGTGTGTTTCGTGGCAATATTTGAAGGACTCGTTTACCTCCAATTTTCTGACATGTCAGGAAACAGGACCAGATTAACAAATATAAATGTGGTCTGTTGCTTGGAATAGTTTGGAGGAATCAGATGCTCCAGATTTACCGCCAACACTATATATTAACAAAGTTAATGTTGTCCAGTCGTTGCTCGGAATAGTTTGGAGGAATCGGTTGCTCCAGATTTACCACCAACACTGTATCTCCCCCTTTATATCCGATGACACACCCCTTGACGTCATAAGCCTCTCATTAATGTACAGTCACTAACCAAAGTGGCCAACTCCCTTGGCTGACAGGAAGGCGAAGTTAGTGTTAAAGATATGCTGAACAATCGCACAAACTGGTGTATCGAGTTGGCAACGAGACAGTCTGAGGTTCACTTTCCATGACTTGAGGTATGTGGGTTGATTGATGGATTGATATAAGGCGCCTCAACAGCAATCCAAAACATAAATTGAATTCTGATATATTATCTTGAACCAGGCAAAGCAATTTTCTGTCTTAGTGATTTGGTTCAAGAAGTTGTTCAGCCAAGTCTACACTCCCCATTTACCCTCTGGAGTAGGTGGGGGGAGCTACGAATACCTCCCCAGTATCTCGGCTTGTCATATTTTTGCCACTAATAGGGGCTTTTTTTTTTTTTTTTTTTTAATGTTTACTGTCCCACCTCTCGATCACCTTTTTCTTCCACGGGTGCCACATAACCTTGCTGTTGCAACTCCTAATATCAATTTATTGGTCCATTAATCCAGATTTACCAACACTATAATATGTCCTAATAAGGATTATTCCTCAGGTGCCACATTACTTCACTGTATGCAATACTATGCCTTAATAACGTTCATTATATTTTTTTCAGTTGATAAGGAACAGTGCTTTGTTTGCACTGGGTCAATTTGCTGAGCATCTCCAGCCAGACATCAGCAAGTTCCATGCTGAGTTGCTTCCTGTTCTATTCAGCTACCTAACTCAGGTATGTATTTTTATAGTAATTTTATTGTATCTTTGTATATATCAATATAATTCTCTCCCCTTTTTAATATTTATAAATGTAATGTTATATTGATTTTATTACATCAATATATATATTTATATAATTCTCTCATCCCATTTTGATCATTTATTAATATTTTACATTAAAGGTGCTGTGTGAGGTGTATATGTACATTCTAAAGCTGAGGTGTGTGTGTGTGTATATATATGTATATATTACAGACATGTGTTTTGAGGTGTATGTGTGTTCTCTATGTTCTGGAGGTGTACTGTATGTGTGTGTTATATGTACTGGAGGTGTTGTATATGTATGTGTGTATTACAGACATGTGTATAATATTATGTGTGTGTGTATTACAGACGTGTATAGTGGTGGGTCAGGGTGGTAGTGACCCTCCTGGAGTGGACGGTATGATATATGCGCTAGAGGTGTTCTGTATGTGTGTATATGTATGTTTTATGCATTGGAAGTGTACTGTACAGTATGTGTGTGTGTATTACAGACCTGTGTAGTGGTGGGCCAGGGTGGTAGTGACCCTCCTGGAGTGGACCGTATGTTCTATGCGCTGGAAGTGTTTTGTGAGAACCTTGAATCTGAGTTACTGCCTCACCTGCCGGTTCTGATGGAGCGTCTGTTTGCCGTCCTGGCTGCTCCTACCTCGGTCCACATGAAGGAGCTGGCCATCAGTGCTATAGGGGCTACTGGTATGTATGTATGTTTATTTGTTTACCGTTGCATGAAGAGGTTTGCCATCAGAGCTAAAGGTGTCACTGATATGTGTGTTTACCATTGCACTCGTAAATGAATGGCCCTCAGTGCTATAGGTGCCACTGGTGTGTATGTATGTATGTACTGCTACTAGGTTTGTGTTTTGGGAGAAATGGATATTAAGTTTTGCTCTTCATTTACAGTGCCCAAATGAGCCTCAATTTGTGTTTTATTAATAGAAGAGAAATAAAACTGAAAGTGCGAAATTTTTTTTGTACACAAAGCTGTTTAGTTACTGTAGTTATTTGACTCGATGCATCTATCAAAGCATCATGAACAACAATATAATGTTGGTATTCAGTTTTCCTTTGACTGTCGCAGTAGTAGACTCGCATTTGTAAACAAAGCCTCGTGTAGGCCTAATCCTTTTCGGTAATTCTCTATAAGAGCCTCGCTCCCTTCTCCCCCCCTCCTGTTCTCCCCACCCCCCTAATTTTTCAAACATATAATTGTATTTTTGTTCTATTCCCTCCCTTCCTTCCTTCCCTCCCCTCCTTCCTTCCCTCCCCTCCTTCCTTCCCTCCCCTCCTTCCCTCCCTCCCCTCCTTCCCTTCCTCCCCTCCTTCCCTTCCTCCCTTCCTTCCCTCCCTCCCCTCCTTCCCTCCCTCCCCTCCTTCCCTCCCTCCCCTCCTTCCCTCCCTCCCTCCTTCCCTCCCTCCTTCATTCCTTCCTCCCTCCCTCCCTCCCTATTTTTAATTAATTGTCCACTTCATTTATCAATTCATTTATAATTTACACTTCATTTATTAATTAATTTATTATTTGTTTTAATTGATATATATATATTTTTTTTTTTTTTTTTTTTTTTTTTTCAGCCAATGCAGCCAAGGAGCACATGTCTCCATACTTCCAGCAAATAGTGGAGATGTTGAAGGGTTACCTCACTCTAGACCAAGCAGAGGAAACCATGAGCTTACAGGTCCAGTCACTAGGTCAGTCAATATTGATTAAAGCATATAATAATAATAATATATATACTGTAGCTGAAATGTTATGATGGTGTAGTGTTGGTAAGTGGTTTCTCCATCATGGCCCGCCATTCTTGCATACGATGGTGCAGTCAGCCTGGTATCCCCTACAATACAGAAGGGGGGGGGAGTAGTGAGTGTTGGGAATCCCCTTGTCTATCAGGGGTACTGCACTGGTACTAGTACTAGAGTCTCACCACCCAGGGAAAAACTAGTGGAAATGGAATATTGATAATGATAATAATGTGGTTTCAGAGGTTATATAAAATGTATTATTATTACATTACAGACTCACTGGATCAGCTGGGACTCATACACTGTATTATTATATTACAGACACACTGGGTCAGCTGGCTCGGTGCATGGGGGTTGAGAACTTCTTGGTGTACGCCCCAGACTGCGTCACCCTTGGCCTGGACCTGATGAAACGCAGGGACGACCCAGATGTGCGCAAGACCTGCTACCTCCTGTTTGCCTCCCTGGCCTCGGTGATGAAGGGAGACCTGGCCCAGCACCTGCCAAGTATAATGGAACGCATGATGGTGTCACTCAGGAGCACTGATGGGGTTGTGGTGAGTGGTGTGTGTGTGTTGCATAGGGTAGAATGAGACAATGTATGTGTGTAGCATAGGGAAGGATGAGACTGTGTGTAGCATAGGGTAGGATGAGACTGTGTGTATGTAGCATAGGGTAGGATGTTACTTAATGTGTATGTAGCATAGGGTAGGATGAGACTATGTGTGTAGCATAGGATAGAATGAGACTAGCATAGGGTAGGATGAGACTGTGTGTGTGTATGTGTGTTGTGTTGTGGTTATAGTAGGGAATCACTGATGGTTATTCTTCACTGATCATTTATATAGTCAGCAGCATGAGTTTGCTTCTTCCTCCCGCTCCACCCCCCCCCACCATAATCCCCCGGAATAAGTAGATAGGGGGGAGGCTATGAATACCTTCCCAGTATCTGTGCTTGTTGTAAAAAGCCACTAAAAGGGGCTTTCACTTCTCCAAGTGTCCTTTTTTCCCCACTTCTTAATCATCTTATTCTTCCTCGGACGCGACATGACCGATGTTGCAGACATAATATCTATGAATCCCCTTCTTCCTCGGGTCCCACATAACCTCAAATGCTCACTTTTGTAAATGCAGAATAATTGAGTTTAGATGATACTATTTTTGTGTGTCTACTTGCAAATGGGAGTATATACATAATAAATATTAACCACTAGGCCGCAGGCATTATCTATTGTGGCAGCTCTCTCTCCCGGGCCTCACTCTCGCACTCGTGGTCACTATGTAACCAACACATTTGATGGCTAATAGCTTGTAAACCACTCACACTACATAAATAAATGAAACAGGATATTGAAATACAAACATTTAGCTGTCTCCTGATGTACTTGTGAAGACTAAAATGACATCTGTTGGATGGGTAGCCACCTCACACTGACTTCAACTCAAAATTAACTTTTACACTATATTTACATATCTTAGTACATTTTCACACTCTAATTTCATTATAAAACATGTCAGAATCACATTTTTCAACACAACAATATGAAATATAATATCACTGTCGTTTTTCCGTACATATATGGTAATTACAGGAAAAAGAGTGATGAAAATGTGTCCTTCTACCTTCACTGTTCGAGTAATACTGACTGGTGGTAGCTGGGTGACCTGTGGCAAGTCCCTTAGCTCTCGCCCTCACTGTTGCCAGGCCGAAACTAGCTTGTTAGGGACCTTGGAAATTTAAAAACTGCTGTCGAATGAAAACTACACCCGCAGTGCTCCAGACATGTTGCTAGTGTCGAAATTTCTCTACACCCTCGAATTAAGGGTTAAGGACCCTGTAATTGTGTATGAGAATTGGAGGCTTCCGATTCCTCCCAACCATGCCACGAAATATTGGTGTGTGTGTGTTTCGTGAAGGACTCATTTACCTATAATGTAATATTTTGACTTGTATTGGTATTGTCTCTCTCTGTCTTTCTGTGTGTTATAGACACACACACACACATATGGACTAACGCTCGTCTCGGTAACACACTAATCTAACCTAACCCAAACCCACCCAACCTAATCTAACCCGACCCGACCCAACCCAACCCAACCCAACCCAACCCAACCTAATCTAACCCGACCCAACCCAACCTAACTCCTAACCTAATCCATCAGACGCACTTCAAGGATGACCCCAGCGCTCTACCAACGACCATCGAGGGTATCAGCGACTCCGAGGATGACGAGGGAGGGGAGGGGGAGGATGAGGATGAAGGGGGCGAGGGGGACCTGCTGGCCAACGATGACGACGATGAGGACGTAGCAGGATACTCAGTGCAGAATGCATTCTTGGAAGAGAAGGAAGATACCTGTGTAGCATTGAGAGAATTGTCACTACATTGTGGGTGAGTTGTGTTGTGTTTGTTTGTGTTAGTTCAGTTGTGTTGAAGAGAAGAAAGATACCTGTGTTGCATTGGGTCACTTGTGTTGCCTTCAATTGCCCCTCCTTTCCTATGTGTGTGTGTGTGTGTAGAATAGGGTAGGATGAGATATTGTGTGTGTGAATTTAGGTTTTTAGATATCATATATTTATTTAAGGACCCTGTGATCGTCTCTGATAATTGGAGGCTTTTGATTCCTTCTGACTATACCACAAAAAGCATTCCTTCCATATAGGTTTGTGTGTGTGTTTCATGACAATGTTTGAAGGACTCACTAACCTCCAATTTTCAGTGATACCTCAATCACCTTCCCCTTGAGCAACATGACCTCGCTGTTGCGGCACTTACTCTCAATTAACCCACCTCTCAATCACCTTGTTCTTCTTCCTCGGGAGCCGCATGACTTTGTAGTGCCCACCATTTCAGGGCAGCCTTCCTACCTTACATGGACACTAGTGGTGAGGAAGTGTACAAGATGCTCAACTATCCAAACGAGGACGTACGTCAAGCAGCGGTTGGAGCCATGACCCAATTTGTCATCAGTCTGGCCAAGGTCACAGCCCCTGAAGCCAATGAAGGTAAATAAACTAAAGTATATTATGTTATAGTACAGATAAAGTTAAAGTTAAAGTTGCATGGTTTTAGTTCTGGTATCTATCTCTGATGAGATACTCTCCTGAACGTCAGCCAGGCAAGCCCAACTCCCCACCATGGTGCCCAGCCATGGCAGTAACCCCCCAGTAAACAGTTTTAAACTCTCGGGCCTGGGCGAGGCTCGATCTGCCGACCTCACGGATGCGAGGCAGGCGCGTTACCACTGTACTAGCCAGGGGCTAATGAAAGTGACCTAACTAATTATAGTATATGATAGTGTAATAGAGTATATTGTCTGTGTGTACAGTTGGCCTCGGGAATTCTTACACAGGCTATTATTATGATAAGAGAGGTCATTATTGTGGAAGAACTGCAATGAATGTGTGTGTCTGTGTGTCTATAGACATCAGTTATACGTACACAATTGAGGGGTCGTGAATCAAAAGGTCCCAATGCATCAAATTTAAAAAGCGCCAGAAATCGCCTTCAAAGTTCGGCAATGGTTTCGTGCATGGCCAATTACAGAGTGTAACGTCATCGCATCCATGGTTTTCATTGGCTGGCCAACTATCGGCTGAATAAGTGGGTGAGAAAAAGTAGACGTGCCTTTATGGCGGCGCAGTACGGGATGTTGGGACCCTCTGATGCACAGCAGCGGCCCGGCCATGATTCAGCCAAGGTGTTTGGGTGGAAAGAGTAGTTGTTTTCGGAGGAGTTCCAACCATATTTGCAGTGCTGGAACATCATAATTTCCACCACCACAGGATAGAGGAAGTGTTGAAATAGTGTTAGACATCATTAAACTGTTTTTGAGTGGGGTGGCATGTTGGTACCTTTTGATTTGCAACCCCTCAATTGTACTATTGGCCACAGGAATTGGTACACACACACACACACACACATTCATTACAGTACTTCCACAATAATGACCTCTTTACCATAATAATAGCCTGTGTAAGAATTCCCGAGGCCACCTGTACTGCTGCAGACTCGGTGGATGTCCCAGAATGAGATGAGATCAGGAACTAGTTTATTTGATAATGATAAAGTTTTATAGATAGAAAATTGTTTGATTAATTTATATATTTATGTGAGATTATAAAAGCAGTAGTGTAGGTAAGTGAGCCTGTTATCCCCTACAATACAGGGAGTGGGAAGGGGAGTAGTGAGGGTTGGGGACCCCACTCTCTAACAAGATACTCTCCCATTCGTTATGGTCACCATCATTTGGTTAAGTAATGAATATGCTCACTCGGTAAAATTATAATAATTGCAACTTTCAGGGTTCAACAAGTGGATTCAGGTGGTCGTCCCCTAATTTTCATAGCTGATCAAGTAATTAATTTGTTAACTCAATATAATTATAATATCATTGCAACTTTCAGGGTTCAGGAAGTGGATTCAAGTGGTCATCCCCAAGTTTTCTGAGCTGATCCGTACTGATGAGGAGAGGTCAGTGGTGATGGCTTGTCTGGAGGCATATGCTGAAGTACTGAAGGAGGTTGGAGCCCCAGTACTGGCACCCCAGGGACATCTTGAAGCTATTATCAACTGTGTTAAGGAGGTGATGCAGAAGAAGGTGAGGCCAGGAGGATTATTAAGTTTTAACTCTTCCTTGGTTGGGTGGCATATGACCTCGCTATTGTGGCGCCTAATAGTCAATCAGTCATGTTTAACTCTTCCTCTGGCACCATATAACCTCGCTGTTGCAGTGCCCAATAACAATCGATCACCTTCCTCTGACGCTGTATGACTTTGCTGTTGCAGCGCCTAATAGTCACTCAGTCATGTTTAACTCTTCTTCGGGTGCCGTATTACCACGCTGTTGCAGTGCTAAGGCTGGAAACTTGAGAAGGTTATAGTGTTTAACTCTCTTTCTCGGGTGGCGTATGACCTCGCTATTGTGGCGCCTAATAGTCAATCAGTCATGTTTAACTCTTCCTCTGGCACCATATAACCTCGCTGTTGCAGGTCTAACGCTTGGAAAGATTATTATGTTTAATTCTACCTCGGGTGCCGTATGGCCTCACTGTTGCTGCATCTAATATCAGTCAATCATGTTTAAGCAATTCTCATATGAGGCGTCCAGCGGTGGAGGAGCTTATGCTTCAATTTTTTTTTTTTTTTTGCATAACCAAATAGAACATGAAATAAGCCATGGTTTGGTGTATAATAATGTGTGTGTGTACATATTAACTTAGTATTATCAGACTTTAACCCTTTCACTGTGTATGGTCTAATTTATTATGTGGAAGGTTAAAAAAAATCCACTGTTCATGAAGTACCCATATAAATAGCAAGCTCATTCCAGGACATAAAATGTACAGTCGCGGCACATAGTCCTTGACCTGGGTGTAAGGGAAAGTCTGTTCAAGGACTATGTGCAGCGACTGTACAGTGTGCCACAGGACTTTGTACACAGACTAATCGTAAATGGAGGTCATTATTATGAAAGTAAAGCAGTGCATGGTTTACTGTATGGCAACACTTGAGAGTGTTGCCATACAGGCCTACCATAGCATATTTATACCCTCCCAAGATAATAGGGGGCGAAATTTGAATACAGAAACCATATATGGTCCAGCTGCAGCGAACCCTCACACAATTGAGCGACTGTATATGTACCAGCCACTGCGATGGGGTTAATTAACCCTTAACCCTCTAAACACAGGCATTCTGACTTGCGCCACCTCTCTAGCCCAGGCCTTTTTCAATCAACACATTTGACGTCTAATAGCATGTAAACCATACAAACCTTTAGCTGTCTCCTGATGTACTTGTGAACATCTGTGTGTGTTCGCTCTCTAGCGCTGGCATATTTTACAAAACATAAACAAACATTTGGCGGCTAATAGCCTATAAACCGCTAAACCTACATGAATAAATTATCCATGATATTGAAGTACAAACCTTTAGCTGTCTCATGATGTACACTCGAATACCTTAGTCTCTAGCCCACCAGAGTCAAACCCCAAGATCTGAAGCAGGCGGTTTATGGACGACATCCCACCCAAAGCCTCCATTGGTTTGAGATGTGTGTGTTTAGCCTCATGGTCGTTTGGGTGGGCTATGTGGCCTCGTAATGGTTTGGAGAGGCTCTCCAGAAACTGCCAGCTTCAACTCGGGTGGGCCAGAGACTAGGGTATCCGAGTGTACCTGTAAAAACTATATGGACATCTATAGGACGTGTAGCCAGCTCAGAATGATCACTCAAAGCATACTTATACACTCCTTTGACAATGGATTCCGTCCTCACACACTCAGCGCTTTGGCTAGACTAGGCAGGGTTGGACCAAGAGAGGTCAGGGAGGGGACTTCGGGCTTTATGTAGATGGTATTATAAAGTGATTATTCACAGACAATTTGTTAACAGGCTAGGTATGTATTGCCACATATAAATGAAGTATTGGTAATAGTTATTCATGTAGCTTGTAATTTGTGTAGGTGGTAATTTATGTAGACAGTAATGTATGTAGATTGTAATTCATGTAGATGGTACTTTATTTAAAGTGTTTATCCACAGACAATGTGTCAAGATATGGCAGATGAAGCAGGCAGTGAAGATGAGGAAGAGGCCGAACATGACGAAATGCTGATTGAATACGCAGGAGAGGTGGTACCAAGTTTAGGCAAAGCTATGGGGCATGCAGAGTATGCTGCACAGTTTGCAGAACTCCTTCCATTGTTTATTAATAAAACCGTAAGTGTTGTGTTGTTGTTGGTGTAGGTAAGTGTTGTGTTGTTGTTGGTGTAGGTAAGTGTTGTGTTGTTGTTGGTGTAGGTAAGTGTTGTGTTGTTGTTGGTGTAGGTAAGTGTTGTGTTGTTGTTGGTGTAGGTAAGTGTTGTATTGTTGTTGGTATAGGTAAGTGTTGTGGTGTTGTTGGTGTAGGTAAGTGTTGTGTATTTGTGTTGTTGGTGTAGGTAAGTGTTGTGTATTTGTATTGTTGGTGTAGGTAAGTGGTGTCCCCATTATTGTATACAATGGTACAGTCAACCTGGTATACCCTACAATACTGGGGGGAAGGGTAGGGAGTGTTGGGGACCCCACTAAAGGTTCAAATAGCCTCAGAACTGAACCCCTTGTCTGTCAGGGGTCCTACACTGGTGTTAGTGCCTTCCCACCCAGGGAATAACAAAGGGAAATAGAATAATGATAATGATGAATATAATTTGCTCTTAGATCACTCTATAGGTGTTGAAACATTTGAAATAAAGTGTTGGTGTTTGTATGTTGTGTGGCTGTTTTGTCAGTAAATTTACACACTTGTACTCAATTAACATTTGCATCCCCAGTGTTAGGTGTGTATATATTGCCCAGTATAGGTTTGTATATATTGCCTGTAGTGATTTGGGCAATACTTTGATTAAGGGTTTTGGCGCCCCTTCGCCCCCAGCCACTCCCTTTCAGTTCTTCAACTGTCCCTCATTTTTTTCTACTTCCTTCCTGCTTGCTGTCTCACCTCTCTATCACCTTGTTCTGGCACTTTTATGACCTTGCTCTTGTGGTGCCTAATATTAATCAATCAATTTCTTCTGGCACTATATGACCTTACTGTTGTGGCACCTAATGTTGATCCATCCATCCCCAGAAGAAGAGCTGCAGCGTGGCAGAGCGATCCTTCAGCCTGGGGACCTTGGCCGAGTCTGTGGAAGCTCTGGGCTCGGCAAGTGGACAGTTTGTGAGTCAGCTGCTGCCTCTCTTCCAACAAGGGGCACGCAGTGAAGATGATGAGATTCGATCCAACTCTATCTATGGTCTTGGCGTGCTTGGAAAACATGGTGAGTTTAACATCTAGACGAATTAATGAAAAATAAGTTGTTTACATCTACAGTAGGTGAATGAAAAATAAATTTTATTAAATTTACTCCAACTATATCTATGGTCTTGGCGTGCTGGGTAAGCATGGTAAGTTGTTTACATCTAGACTAATGAATGAAAAATATATTGTTTACATCAAAACAAATAAAATGATTAAATTCACTCCAACTCTATAAAAATATGGTAAGTTGTTTATATCAACAGTTATTGAATGAAAATTAATTGTTTACATATACAGTAGGTGAGTGAAAAAATTAATATGATTACATTTGCTCCAACTTTTAGCTATGGCCTTGGAGTGTTGGGTAAACACGGTGAGATTTTATTTTTATATTAAAAGGAGATGAGGACCAAAGGTTGGAAGCCCGCTAATCGTCCTCATCTATAAAATCAAAGTAGTACAAAATCATGTCCAATTGCGTTTGAGATGCCTAGACACATTGCTTTTGAAGGAGAATAAGTCATAGTAAGGAGGAAAGATGGATGAAGGTAGAGTGTTCCAGAGTTGACCGGTTGTGTATATCAAAGACTGAGAGTACCGGTTAACTCTTGCATTAGGGAGTTGGACAGAAAAGGGGTGAGAACAAGAGGCTTGGCGAGTGTTGCATGCTCTCCTGAGGGGAGGAAGCATACATTGAGAGAGTTCAGAAGAGCAATGTCCAGTGTAATAGCGACAGTAGAGAGAAAGTTATGCAACATTGCGGTAAAGAGAGAGATTGTAGTGAATCAGTAAGAGGAGGAGAGTTGGTGAGACGAAAGGCCTTTGACTCCACCTTGTCCGGGAGTGTTGTGAAGGTTGAGCCACCCCACACATGAGAGCCATACTCCATACAGGGGCAGATGAGACCCCTGTACATAGACAATAACTGTGTGAGAGTGAAGTATTCACAGAATTTGCGCAGCACGCCTAACTAATTTGAGGCAGTTTTAGCAAGAGAGGTAATATGATCTCTCCAAAGGAGGTTGTGAGAAAAAGATATGGCAAGAATATAAGGGAAGAAGAAAGATGGAGTTGTGAATCGTTGAAGAAGAGGGGATAGTCATTTGGAAGGTTAGTGCGAGTTGAAAGATGAAGGAACTGTGTTTTAGAGGTTTTGAAAACCACGAGGTTCTCTCTGCCCCAGTCTGAAATGAGGGAAAGATCAGAAGTCAGGCGTGCTACTGCATCATGATGTTATGTGGAGAGGAGCTGCTAGGTGGAGTAGTGTAGGGTGGAAACATCAGCATCAGCATAGGAGTGGATAGGGGATGAAGTACAGCTGAGAAGGTCATAAATGAAAAGGAGAAAGAGAGTAGGTGATAGAACAGAACCCTGAGGAACACCACTGTTGATAGACTTAAAAGAAGAACAGTGACCATCTACAACAGCAGTTATAGACCAGCCAGAAAGAAAATCAGAGATAAAGGTGCAGAGGGAGGGATAGAAACCGCATGAGCCCGGGCAGTTTGGAAATTAAAGCTTTGTGCCAGACTCTATCAAAAGCTTTCGATATGTCTAACGCAACAGTAATTTACATCTAAATGAACTTGTCTTGAAAGAGTGTGTTAGGCGGGAATTTCATTAGCCCGTTTGGACGTTGATGATGTAAGGAACACAGTCCCTCAGCTCCTGTCTTTTCTTCACAACATTGAAATTGAAAACATGTTTCCATGTACGTTATAGAACTTCACAAAGATATTGCTATTGTTATAAAACTTAATAAAATTAAATAAATAAGGCATCTGCTCCGATTAGTCATTAGGCTACAAGTCTTCCCTCCGAAGCACCCAGCCTTCTGTCCCACCACCATTTGCATACAAGTTACAACCTTTTTCTTCAGTATCCAGTGTACTGTACTGAAATCACATACAGCATACTTTATAGAACAAAATACACTCAAAATGAGATTTTATATCTCTGGTTTCCGTTATTGCTATACGTCACGATACACCCTAGTCTATGTTTAATATATATTGTCTGTATTGTTTTTGTGTGGTTATAGGTAATAATAATAAATATAAAATATACATTTAGTTTGTTTTGTTATAGGTAGTGAAGCTATATTGAGTCACTACAACGGGAAATGGAATAATAATAATAGTAGTAGTAATAATTATATATATTTAATATGTACTGTTTTTCTGTGTATTGTTATAGGTAGTGAAGCGATATTAAGTCACTACAACAACATACTAACAGTGCTGTCTGAGGCTTTAAGTAAGGAGTCCTTCCCCCGAGCACTGGACAATATTTGTGGTGCTGTTGCCAGGTTAATTACTGCCAACCCTACAAAGGTACCAATGGAACAGGTCAGTAAAAAAAAAAATATTAAACAGTTCAGTCAAAAAAATTTATTATTAATTAAACAGGTTTGTGTAATTGATTATTATTATTAAACAGGTTAGTAAAAATGGTTCTTATTATTATTAAACAGATTAATAAAAACAGTTATTAATTAAAGGACCCTGTGTTGTATTTGGAATATTGGAGGTTAGGAAGTCCTTCAGACATTGCCACAAAACACACACATACCTATATTAAGGGATTCTGTAATGTGGTCAGAATATTGGAGTTAAACGAGTCCTTCAGATATTGCCACAAAACACCAAATGAGCCCTTCAAACATTGCCACAAAACACATACACCTGTATTGAAGGAGCTTGTTTTGTGGCTTGGTCAGGAGAAATCAGAAGCCACCGAGTCTCATACACGATCACGGGGCCCTTAAAGGGATTAATCTCTTGTTGGTAAATTGGAAGGTCTGTGTATTCCTCCAAACTATGCCACCAAACAGACAGATCCCAATTATTAATACCACTGAGGGCATCTGTTTGTTTTCTGACATAGGAGGATTCAGACGCCTTCCAGTTTACCAACAGTCGCGCACCATAGTCTCTGGCCCACCTGAGTCGAAGCCCGAGATTTGGAGCAGGTGGTTTCTGGATGACAGTCCACCCAAAGCCTGCATTGGTTCAAAATTGTGTGTGTGGGGCCTGGTGATTGTTTGTGTATGTGTGTGTGTATCCTCATGATGATTTAGTTGGGCTGTGTGTGCTTGCATGTGTGTCCTCATGATGGTTTGGGTGGGCTGTGTCTGTGTGTCACTGCTACAGTATCCGAGTGTACACACATTATTATTATTTTTATTATTATTATTATTACAGGTGTTTGTTATTATTATTATAATAATAAGGTTTATTATTATTTTTACAGGTGTTTCCAGTAGTTCTAGGCTGTTTACCATTAAGGGAAGACTTTGAGGAGAATTCAACGGTGTTTGAGTGTTTCCTGGCGTTGTATCGCGGTCAACACCCCATGCTGGCACAGAACCTTGTACATGTGCTGCGTCTGGCTGCCCTCGTCTACACCACCAAACAAGCCGACCAGAGTAAGCACGATTGGTAGTGTGTATTGTAGTAAACATACACATACATCTCTTTCTATCCTATGTATCACAGTACACATAAACAGAAAATGTCTCATCCTACATGCACACACTGTCTCTTCCTACCCTATGTATTACAGTAAACACACACACAGCCCACTTGAGTCAAAGTCCGAGATCTGAAGCATTCGGTTTCTGGATGACAGTCCACTCAAACCATCACAAGGCTACGCACACACAATTTCAATATGAAAGCAAGATATACAGGGTGTCTCACGAGTTGTGGTGGAGCTGGAGGGAAGTGAAACTTTATGCCAAAAATTGTCTATAAATATGTGTGTTTTAAGAATTTGTTAACCAGTAAATGCAGCAGATGTGGTTGGAAATCTCGGGCTGTCCTCTCTTTCCAATGCTTCAGTGTTGACATTGCAGAACCCATAGATAGAAATCATGTTTGTCTACTACACGTTTGTAAATGTGAATGGTATTGTAGTAAAATGGGGGTGAAAAGTCTATAAAATAGACACAACATGTCATTCACAAGAGAGCTGTGTGGGAACAGAGGCAGCAAGGCTAGTACTACCCTTACTCCCTCAGACACCTCACACACTGGTTATGTTATCATTGCCAGATTTATTGCTACATTAGATTTACTCGCATATTAAACCTATCCCAGTTCAATGCACCAAATTTCCTAGAACAATCACTTTACGGACGTTTATTGATAGAAAGTCTTATTCAGAACGACAAAAAAAGCACCTGACAGCAACATTGGGCGGACTGGCGCAGCCTATACCCACCACCACTCCCTGACACATCTGCTGTTTTTACTCGTAAACAAGTTCTTAAAACACACATTTATAGAGTAATTTTTGCTCCGCCACAACTCGTGAGACACCCTTTAGGCAGTATGTAGAATTGTCACATGAAAGCAAGATAATTATTTTCCTATTTCCTATTACAGAAATGACACAGTTGATCCAAATGTTGGTTGGTAGTGTCAGTAGAGACTTCCCTCAATTACAGTCTCATCCTACCCTATGGTACACACACACCCTTCAACATTAAGATATATATAAAATTATGTACTTTCCTTTTTCAGAAACGACACAGTTGATCCAAGAGTTGGTTGGTAGCGCCAGTAGAGACTTCCCTCACCAGTATAATTCCCTCATTGAAAATCTCGAACCAGAATTAGTGGCCAGATTACAGGCAGCAGCAGCAGCAGTGGCTCCGGTGGCTCCGGTGGCTCCAGCATCATAAACCAACTGCAATTAAAGACCCTGTGATTGTGTGTGTAAGGAAATTGGAGATTTCTGATTCTTCTAAACTATGCCACCAAACAGACAGATCCCCTATTGTAGTACCATAGAGAGTGTCGGTCTGTTTCATGGCATAGTGAGGGGGATTCGGTAGCCTCCCAATTCACCAACTAGAGAATAATCCCCTTAATTATGGACCCTGTGATCATGTGTGTATGAGAATTGGAGGCTTCTGATTCCTTCTGACCATGCCACTAAACAAGCTCCTTCCATATAGGTGTAAGTGTGTCTGGAAACAGTGCAATCTGATATTATTATTATTTTTATTATAATTATTATTATAATCTATTTTCCTGCTCAGTCAACTGCACACTTTTATTAGGAAGAAACTCATCATAGAATATTATTACTGTAGTCAGGAGAGTGTGTGTGTCTGTGTGTGTACACACCAAGTGACTCCGTGATTAACAAAACAACAAACCTAATAGTAATAAAAATAATAATGCATTGCAGTTACAGATTTGTGTGTGTGTGTGCGTGCGTGCGCAATAGGGGATATGTTTTTTTTTTTTTTATATATATATATATCCTAAAAGATGACTAAAGGCTATGAGCCCACTTATTGTCCTCATCTGCATAGTACTTAGTGAGAGTGGTCCAAAATTCATGCCCAATTTGGTGGCATAGTTTGGAGGAATCAGTAGCCTTCCAATTCACCAACAAGAGTATATCCCCTTAAGGACCCTATGATGTCGTCAGAAAATTGGAGGTAAGCGAGTCTTTCAAATATTGCCATGAAACACCTATATGGAAGGAGCTGTTTCGTGGCATGGTCAGGAGAAATCAGAAGCCTCCAATCCTCATACACAATCACAGGGTCCTTATTAAAGTCTGCTAACGCTCACTAAGTTAATATGTACACACACACACACACACACACATATTATTATACACCAAACCGTAGCTAATTTTATACTCATATTTTGTTATGTAAACAAAATAAACACACACAAGCACATTATTTTTTATGAATAAGCCCCTTTTGCTGCTTTTGGTACATTGGAAAACCTTGATTCCTCCAAAATATGCCAGGAAACAGGACCAGATGAACAAAAATAATGGTGGTCTATTGCTTGAATAGTTTGGAGGAATCAGTTGCTCCAGATTTACCACCAACACTATAGTACCCCCATACGAGAAGGTTCTCTTATTGGTGAATTGGAAGGCTACTGATTCCTCCTAACTATGCCAGGAAACAGACACCCTCATTGGTACCAATAGGGGATCTGTTTCGTGGCATAGTTTGGAGGAGTCGGAGACCTTCCAATTCACCTGCAAGAGAATATCCCCTTTATTAAGGACCCTGTGATCGTGTACGAGAATTGGAGGCTTCTAATTCCTCCTGACCATGCCACAAAACTTAGCTCCTTCCTTATAGATTTGTGTGTGTTTTATGACAATATTTGAAGGACTTATTTACCTCCAATTTTCTGATGACATCACAGGGTCCCTTAAAACACTCATTCCTTGTTATATACATATATATAAATGCCTGGACAATGGTGCATTAATTAACATATATATTAATTATGTTATGTACTATGTATTAAGTATGTATCAATTATGTATTGATTAATGTGTGTGAAATTATATTGAAATTATATATAAATACCAGGACAATTTTGCATTAATTAATGCATATTAATTATGTATATGTATGTATTAATTTTGCATTATGTATTAAATTACATACATATATATATATGTGATACAAGTTCTGGTACAGGAAGTCCCAGATATACGAAAGGAGCATTAATTAATTAATTATGTATGTGTGTGTGTGGGGAGGCAATAGTGGTGGTCATGCTCCAATTTTGAATATTTTTTTGTTAATGCTTTCCATGTCATTGAAACATAATGCCTTTTGTTATGAAATTTATCATATAATTTCTACTTTAAGGGACCCTGTGATGTAGTTAGAAAATTGGAGGTAAATGAGTCCTTCAAACATTGCCACGAAACACACACACACACACACACTCTCGCACGCGCGCACACACACACACCTATATAAAAGGAGCTTGTTTGGCGGCATAATCAGGAGGAATCAGAAGCCTCTATCAAGTCTCATAGAGAATGTAGTCAGAAAATTGGAGATAAATGAGTCCTTCAAATATTGCCACGAAACAATCACACACCAATATGGCAGGAGCTTGTTTGTTTTGTGGCATGGTTAGGAGGAATTGGAAGCCTCTAATTGTCACATATAATTACAGGGTCCTTAAATAAAGTCTGTGTATATCTTTATTTACATGACACATCACAAATGTTCTTGCATAATTAAGGGACCTTGTGATTGTTTGTGGAAATTGGTGTCATCTGATTCCTCTTCACCATGCCATGAAACAAGCTCCTTCCATATAGGTGTGTGGTTTGTGGCAGTATTTGGAGGATTCACTAACCTCCAATTTTCTGACTACATTACAGGATCCCTTAAGGGGAGATTCTCTTGTTGGTGAATTGGAAGGTTACTGATTCCTCCAAACTATTCCAGAAAACAGACAGACACCCTCAATGGTACCAAAAGGGGATCTGTTTCATGGCATAGTTTGGAGGAGTCACAGACCTTTCAATTCACCAACAAAATTAAGAATTTTCCCTTGACCATCACAGTAGACGTGCTATATGTAGGTATGTACTGTATGTTTGTACACTCAACCACCAGCTATCTCGCAAAATTAGTCCATAAACATGTGCATGATAGTGGCACCCCGATCTAGCGTATTTGCACCTTCTTTTCCCCTCATTTCGCCGTGATTCATAGATATCGTTCACATTTTGATGGTAAAAAAGCTAATACAGACATTAAATACATAAAAACAGACATAACAAGACTTGTTTACCCTAATGTGTTGATTGATAGGCGTGAGGGGATGGGGGGTTTCCTACGATCAGCCAAATCATTTATGAAGCCGGCAAACTCTTTATCATCACTCTCCCTCAAAGAGAAAGCCGTAGACTCGTTTATACCAAAGTTACCCCCTACTGAACATTTAGTCAAGTCATGCAATGAGTGTGGCCCATGGACGGCTGGATGCTGGAGGGGGAGTTTGCCCTGTAGTGAAGTGGCAGGGGTTAACCAGCTTTTGCTGTCGGGCCTTGCTATGGATGCAAACATAGCTGTACCCCTTGTAGTCCCACAAAGAGATGCATCTGTGTTGTGTGGGTTGCTCCCTCCTCCAACAGGGATTGGGGGGGTTGAGATATGGAGTGGGAGGGGGGGGGGGGGAGTTCTACGTTTGGGCATTTGTGTTTTGGAGGATGTGCGACGGGAGGGGGGCTACCTCCAGCGTGGAGAGGAAGGCCTGGTATATGTATGTACAGCCGTGGCTGATAGTGCTGGACCAGGTTCCAAGGACTGTTGGCGAGCAACTGAATAGAGTTTGAACAAGTGAATTTTCCAAACCATACTCAACGTTGAGAGGGGTTTAGAACACTCACTTTTTCTAATTCTGTTCAGTTGTTCTCCAACACTCCTTGAACCCTGGTCCAGCACTATCAGCCATTGCTGTACTTTCGACCAATTTCACAGCATATGTAAGGTTCTTCCTCTTCTTAATTTCCTACCATTGTTGCCTTTTGCTGGGTCGGGTTGTGTGTTCGAGAGGGGGAATAGCGGCCATTGTCCCAAAATAATACACGTGTGACCTTGAACTTAGCTTTCACTACCCACACCCATAAAGCCACGTCCACACTGAGTCACACTCGCACTCGCTCTCACATTCTCACTCACTCCCTTACTATTATTATTTCAATCACTCCCTCACTCTCACACACACAGTCTCTGAGAGAGAGAGAGAGAGATATGTAGTGTGTGTGTATTCACCCCCAACCACCACTGGTGAGTGGTATTGCACAACGTGTAATGCCCATGGGTGGGAAATGGTTTGACGGGGTGGCATGGATGATGCTGTTCAATCACTGAAGCTCAGCCAATCAGCTAGTGAATCTGGCCAGGCGGTATGACATAGCTATTACATAACCATCCGGGATACTGATACTCTCATCCTGGCTCGTGGTTTGGGATGCGCATTAGCCATTTGAGAATGATTTTAAATGCATTGGCAAAACCTACCATAGCTGGGGGTTGAGTGTGTGTATGTATGGATGGATGGATAGATGGAATATTTTTGAGGGCGTCTGTTTTGCGATATAGTTTGGAGGATTCGCTAGCCTTCTAATTTACCAAAAAAAAAAAAATGCTCTTATATGAAGGGCTACCGATTCCTTCAAATTATGCCACGAAACTGATCCCGCATTAGGCCCCCTTCACACGACACGACCATATGTTTTTATCGGTTTAGATGGAGCCCTTCACATGTGGCCGCATGACCAGATTTCTGGTCACCATGAAATGTGATTCTGTGCGGGGCCAATCTGGTCGCGTCGTGTGAAGGGGGATCTAAGTGCCACTGAGGGTGTCTGTTTTCTGGTATAGTTTGGAGGAATCAATAGACTTCCAGTTGGTCTCCCAGTATCCCTGCTTGTCATGAAAGACCACTAAAAGGGGCTTTCACTTCTCCAACTGTCCCTTCTTATTCCTCGGGTGCCACATGTCCTCACTGTTACTGCCCCATCTCTCAAATACCTTCCTCGGGTGCCACATGACCTCGCTGTTGCAGCTTCTACATCTGTGCTATGGTTACTACATAAATATATATATATATATTATTTGTAGTTTTGACAAGGCAGCTCTTTTGTAAAATTATTCTGGATGTTAAGGACCCTGTGATAGTGTGTGGAAATTGGAGGCTTCTGATTCCTCCAGACTATGCCACTAAACAAACTAAGCTCTCTCCATATAGGTGTGTGTGTGTTTTGTGGCAATGTGTGAAGGACTTGCTAACCTCCAATTTTCTGACTACATTGTGTATGAGAATTGGTGGTGGCTTCTGATTCCTCCAGACCACGCTATGAAACAAGCTCTTTCCATAACCATAAAGGTGTGTGTGTTTCGTGGCAATATTTGAAGGACTTGTTTACCTCCAATTTTCCGACTACATCACAGGGTCCCTTAATTAACTGATAATATTAGCTGTGATACACATGATTATATATAATAATAATATACAGCATGTTATTACAGTGTGTTATCACAGTATATTGTTACAGTATATTGTTATAATATATTGTTTCAGTATGTTGTTACAGTATATTTTTATAGTATATTGTTACAGTATATTGTTGCAGTTTGTTGTTACAGTAATCTGACCTTGCATCAGTATTGCAAGGTGTTACATAATTGTTGATGTCTTTAAGGGACCCTGTGATGTAGTCAGAAAATTGGAGGTTAGCAGGTCCTTCAAACATTGCCACGAAACACACACACACACCTATATGTAAGGAGCTTGTTTGTTTCGTGGCACAGTCGGGAAGAATCAGAAGCCTCCACCAAATCTCATACACGATCACAGGGTCTTTATTTAACACTGTATTTTGTTACCAACTGTACTATTGGCCACAGGAATTGATACACACACACACACTGTTGTTGTTGTTGTTGCTTTCGAGGGTTTACAACATAT
Source organism: Petrolisthes cinctipes (assembly GCA_033782935.1). Lineage (NCBI taxonomy): Eukaryota > Metazoa > Arthropoda > Malacostraca > Decapoda > Porcellanidae > Petrolisthes > Petrolisthes cinctipes. The sequence goes on from JAWQEG010000103.1 coordinate 206,195, forward strand.
AGAATATGTCAGACTAGGTAACTGCAATACAACATTATTATTATTAGGTTTGTTGTTTTGCTAATCACAGAGTCACTTGGTACACACACACACACACACATTGCAGTACTTGATCTTTCCATATAGCCTGTGTAAGAATTCCTGAGGCCAACTATACACTTTGGTCCCCTTGATAATTATTGACTGTGTTCGTGCTGTGCTGTTCTGGATATATAATAAACTTTTTGAATTGCATTTTATATACAATAATAATAGTATTCTTAAGGACCCTGTGATCATGAATGAGAATAAGAGGCTTCCGAGTCCTCCTGACCTTGCCACGAAACAAACAAGCTCCTTGCATATAGGTGTGTGTGTTTGTGTGTGTGTTTCATGGTAATGCTTGAAGGACTCATTTACCTCTAATTTTCTGACTACATCACAAGGTCCCTTAAGCTAAATCTAAGCCTTAGAATATCTAGTCGCTAGGCTACCCTTGGACTTGAAAAATGATATTAATTCTATAGGTAATAAATAGGTGTGCTTTAATCATGGCAATTATTATAAGCATTATATTATAAGAATTATATTTCCAGTTTTTTACTCGAGAAACATGAAAGCCAATATTTTTATACCTGGGTTAATAAGTGCCTTGTCAAAGTCTCCTGCAGTAATTTTAAGAGCCCGGCTTCTTTGATAGAATGCTTCAATAAAATGTGCAATGCTGATATAATTTTATATATACACATATTGTGATACCCTTACTAAAATATTAAGTAGAGTAGATTACAGTAGGCCCTTGATATAAGAGTGTTTGGTAATGAATAACACAAGCCTGGGAAAACATACATTTATTGGTCTTCAGTGAGGGACTAAGAGTAAGGTCTGTCGGCCAGCTGTACACCCAGTGCGCATACCGTCAGCTGAGCCCACATACACAGGTCCCGGGTTAGAATGTCACCTGACATTGCCTTGAACCCTATAGTTTGTGGGCTCAGCTGATGCTATCAGGAGAGCAGCTACACCGTCACTCACAGTATCTTGGAATATTGTCGGGCATCTTCTATGTTGTGAGTTGACTTACAAGTACTTATTCATTGTATATCCAGGGTTTATAATTCTGTATATTCCCTAATAAGGGGCCCATACACACAGGCAAGCCTGTATGGTGGCCTGTAAAAGCTGGCCCGTTCAGGCAGTGTGTGTGTGGGGGGGGGGGAGAAACCGGCCTTAACCGTCGCCAACAGATTTTTTTATTCAGGCTCCGGTGAGGTCGAGACCATTTGAGCCTGATGTGTGTGTGTGTAGTTTAGGCCGTCAGTCCAATCACTATAGTGGAATATATTACATGGCCCTCATAAGGGAAGTATTGTCTGCAGTGATGTGGGCAGTACTTTAAGGGTTTTGGTGCACCTTTGGCCCCAGCCAATCCATTTCAGTTCTTCAACTGTCCCTCCGTTCCTTCTATTTCCTTCGTGCTTGCTGCCCCAGTGCAGCCCCACCTCTCTTACCACCTTTTCCCACTGGTGAGGGCTGGTTCTATCCAGAAATGAGGAATTAGGTATCCTCTATCACACCCTGGCCTGTTCTGTTTGTCTCTTACTATTTCTCATTCCTTCTGGGTAGCTGGCGAGATCACCCGATAGGGTGGCACAACAAGGGAGGTAACTGTTCATGGGTTCGTTGGCTCGGGGGTACGAGCCAGTAGTCCCCTCTTCTGCTGCCTTCGACGAAACAGATCTCCCTGGCTCCCTCATAGTATAGTCGACCACCATCACCACTCGCCAAGATGACCACACTGTGTGTGTAGAAGGCCGTCAGTCCAATTACTATAGTAAAATACTTTTCATGGTATACCACTATCACCACTCGTCAAGATGACCGACCACAGTTTCTGGTTGGAAATTGTAGAAACTTAAAAAGACAATTGATTGCTGTCATTGTAAGATAAAAAGCAAAGACTATTCACACTAACTATTGTACAATACACAACGTTATATACTGTATAGTTAACCACAAAGACTATGCACACTAATTATTGAACAATATGCAACACTAAATAGTTAACCAATATGTTTAAATAGTGTATTATCCTATGTTTTGAACCATTTTGACACTCGTTTCATTAGGAGATAACGTATTTTGAACCATTTTGGCACTCGTTTCATTAGGAGATACCCCTGTATTTTGAACCATTTTGACACTTAATTGTTTCATTAGAAAATGCTTCATTCTAAAGATACAAGTTAACGGGGGTTTTGGGTGGTGAAAAATCATAATATTAACCGTCTTACTTGTCTACATTAGTGAATGACAACATAAAAATTCCTTAATTCTGAGGTTGGCTGAAACTATAAATTTACAGTCATTGCTCAGACTACGTAATGAGTTGTAGTAAAATTCTTATCATTAGTTGGGTATTCTCAAACTTCCTCAAGACACTGAACACTGTTTATTACTGAACACACAATATATTGGTTGTAGGTAAGTTTAACACTAATATATACTGTATGTACTTTATATATGGAAATATAGATTTCAAAAATACTCTGCACGTGGAGTGACGGAACATAAAGATTAAACACGTGGGTAAGGGAGCACAAGTAGTGAGCGGAGAGTTGGGAGACGTGTGGGCGGCAGAAGGCACAGAAGGAGGCAGCAATTAGGCGGCCCTGGACCTCAGGAGTATACACGGGGTAACTGACCGTTGGAGAGTGAGAGTGAGTGCGGCCAGCCGTGGCCTTTAATTCAGTTGTATGCACGGTGTACTACTGCTGGGTAATATTGCGGTGCATGATGGGAGAAGGTAGTGAGAAGCGCTATGAACAAAGTGAGAAGCGTGAAGCAAAAGTGTGCTCGCCAGCTCGCTACAGGGTAATATAATTAATTAATTACCTCAAGTTACATAAACTTGCCTTTATTCATCATCAGTAGTATATGATTACCTTATAAAATTATTACCTTAATTAAGTGGTAAAATGGTTAGAGGAGCATCCATAGCCATCCTCACTATACACAGAGTTTGGCTATACACGCCACCGCCTGTCCAGTGTCGCCCTCCGAGCCAGAATTCGTGAATCCTGCTCCGAGGCCCTAGCCACCACCAAGATCTAGATCTAGATTCTAGATCTTGGCCACCACAACAATCCATCCAGTCGACGACGCCTGAAGAACAACCCCACCGATCACCCAACAAGCCCTGTATACCCGACCTAGCTAACACCCTTTTACTCTCCTGTGGAAGACCTATGCTCAGGTGAGTGATACCTGGTGGACTCAGGTTCACAGGTTAGTGTCGTGCACCCTCGAGTCAGGACAGACAAGCCCAGGTCTCCACGGCATACAACCACAGAGTTATATACAAGGATGATAGACTATAGTCTATCATCCTTGGTTATATACATAGAGGTCGCATAGGGAGGTCTGAGTTGATGCTACCGGAAGTGTCCCGGCGGCCATGTTACCTTGCCATGCAGTAGGCGGGAAATCAAAGCTGAAGTAAGTATCTTCTGGAGTTTTCATTAATTTTCCTCTTGTTTTTACTTTTTATATGTAATTATGTGTGCTTTTTGTGGTCAAAAACTAATTGTTATTGTTATGTGACCATAAGAGTATGAAAAAATAACCACAATATGATTTAGGAGAGAACCAATACGAGTGAAATTAGAACACGGACATGCCGTAGGCTGGTTTAAGACTTGAGCTTCATTGTATTTTACTTTGACTTTGGGAATTAGTTAAAAACCCTAAGACAGTATTATATACACGTAAAATAAGGGTTCTGGTCCAAGAACCAACTATATTAGTGCAAATTAACTTCTCAGTACAAATTAAATCAATAATGAATCGATGAATGATGCATAGCCTATCGCGGCTATTTATCAGCGTACTGTACAGGAAATAAAATTGTCTTTACTTTTGGCAGAGACATCTTAATTATCTAACATGACGGTTTGTACCGCCTGGAAGTATGGCAACTGAAGCTGTGGTAAAGGGAAGAAAGATGGCATCTCGTACCATCTGTAAGTGTTTTATTTATCTCTTACACTGTACTTATTAAATATTGTTACGATTTGTTTGAACTCGTGTATAATCTTATTTTATTTAGGAACATTTTGATGTGTGTATGTATGCATGTTTACATGACATGAGTGAGTTGATTGGAGAGAAAGGACAGCAAGCGTGGCGCGGGTGTACTGGTGCCTAGTTTGAAGCAACTAATTCCTCCAAACTATTCCAAGCGACAAAACACATATTTTTGTTATTCTGACCCTGAGTTTCCTAGCATATTAAGAAGGTATCGGTATCTCTCCAATGTACCAAAAGTACTGTATATGACTCCCTTAAGTAATTAATATCAACAACATAATAGTATGAGACGTAAAATTATACCGTACATTGAAAAATTAGATGTAATAAATGACCAGATGGGTTGTGCTGGATATAATCACACAATCCTTCTCCTCCTCTCCATCCTCTTTTTCTGTCTTACCCTCCTTCTCTTCCTCTTTCTCTTCTACTTTACTTTCTCAACCTTCATCCTTTCTTCTTCTTTCACCTCTACTTTCTCATCTAACTTTCCCCTTTTCTTTCGTCTCCTTCCCTTCATCCTCTTTTTACCTACTTTTCATTCCTTTTCTTTTCCTCTTGCATCACCTCCTTCTCTTCTTCTTCCATCACCTTCTATTCCCCTTCCTTCACCACCTCCTTCTCTTCCCCTTCCTTCACCTCCTCCTTCTCTACCCCTTCTTTCACATTCTCTTCCTCATCTTCGTAATCCCACTTTATCTCTTTCCATTTTCCTCTACATTTTCCTCTATTAATGTTTTTTCTGCTATTACGTCATTCTTCTCCTTCCTCCTTCTGTTTGTCTTTTCATTCTTCTGGGTCTTCTCCTTCGATTGACGTCACTCTCTTCTTCCGTTTCCTCCTCCTCCTCCTCTTCTTTCTGTATCACTGTTTCCCTTACTTCTTGTTCTTGTATTACATTACTTTCTTCTGCTGTTTCCTGCTCCTCTTCTTCCATCAACAACTGCTGCTTTTCGTCTTGGTTGTCTTCCCAGGAGCTGATGCTTATGAAATTGAGTTACGACCTGTTTCACCCCTTTATGACGAAGTAAACTCCTGTTGGCTGTAGAAACTGTTTACTCTCTGTGTGTCACTAAGCTCTTTCCAAAGGGCGCCGCCCTTTGCGTGTTAAAGCACTTGAGGGTTTACGTGGTGGGTCTGGAGTTGAGGTGAGGTGGGGAGGACCAACAGGAGTGTGGTCTAGGCTATAGTGTGAGGGTCTTGACATCACCTACAGGAATTCTTACACAGGCTATATGGAAAGAGATGGTCATTATTGTGGAAGTACTGCAATGAATGGTCTACCAAATGACTCTGTACAGATTACCAAAACAACAAACCTAATAACAATGTTGTGTTGCAGTTACATAGTCTTACATTTTATATATGTAGTAAACCCTCGAAAACAACAACAGCGTGTGTGGCCAATAGCCTACATCTCTATGATTACAAGTTGCGGGGATGAGTACCGTACCAATTAGTGTACAATGTAAAAAAAGGACATTTGGTGAAGTGGCCACCCCTTTTAGTGACCTTTTACAACAAGCAGGTATACTGGGTAGGTATTCTAATTGTGAATGTAACTACACTCCACATTCATACCCAGTAATACTACGAAAGAGAAGCGTATAAACAAAACAAACAAACAGAACCAAAAACATAGCCTCCTTGGAGAGAGAGAGAGAGAGAGAGAGAGAGAGAGAGAGAGAGAGAGAGAGAGGGTAGACTACGCAGGCATGATGAATGAGAGTGAGGGAAGTAACAGGGCAAAGATTCTCTCTCTCTCTCTCTCTCTCTCTCTCTCTCTCTCTCTCTCTCTCTCTTTAATTACAGTGCAAGTAAGGGAACTCGAGAGGAGAGAGTAGGGTAAAGTAGATTACAGTAGGTATAGAGTAGGGAAGTACAATATATATGACTGCAATAAGTAGTTAGGCTGAGAGACTTACCAACACGATAGACTAAATAAGGAAAGTAAGAGTGAAGTTTTGTGGAGTAAAGTAAGTATGTTCTGAGAGAGTAACAAAGAGTCAATACGGTGTAGAAGAGACGGTAGGTTACTGAGAGTAGAGTAAGATGGAGTAAGGAGGCTGAGAGAGTAACACGATACGACAAATTAAGTAAGTTAAGTAAGAGTGAGAGTTTGTGGAGTAAAGTAAGGGTGATGAGAAAGAGTAAATAACAAAGAATAAAATAATACAGTGTAGCAGCTAGAGTATGTGTGGGTGGTGACTGAGAGTGGAGTTAAAATGGAGTAAGTGAGTAGACGAGACTGAGTGAGTGTGTGAGATGTAAGGCAATGAATGTGGGCGCCGACCGTCTGTGTGTGTGTGTGTGTGTGTGTGTGTTGACAGATGTAGCCTCATATACCATTCAGAACACACACACACACACACACACACACACAGGGATGCAGATACAAGTGTGTGTATGTTTGTGTGTGTGTGTATGTTTTGTGTGTTGACAGATGTCGCCTCATATACCATTCAAAAAAAAAAAAAAAACACACACACACACACACGATGCAGTGATGCAGATACAAATGTGAGTGTGTGTGTGTGTGTTTGATTGGGTGGGATAATGCTGACAGATGTAACCTTATATACCATTCATATAACACACACACATACACACGATGCAGGCTGATTCATGCAAGTGTGTGTGTGTGTGTGTGTGTATGGGTGTGTGTGCTGACAGATGTAGCCTCATGTAGTATTCATAACACAGACACACACACACACACACACAGACAGACACGATTCAGGCAAATAAAAGTGTGTGTGTGTGTGTGTGTGTGTGTGTGTGTGTGTAGGCCATGGGCTATACTATTAGCAGGTAACAGGAAAGGAGATTTTCTGAGATGATTCCATTTAACTTGACCACAAAAGAACAGTCCTTAGTAGGTAATACCGTAATACAACAACACAAAAAAATGATATAGGCACGTAGAGAGGTAAACGCCATTTATCACTTCACTTAATAAGGAATTTTATTATTATTATTATTATTATTATTATACTATCATTTCTATGAGGGATATTTTAGACATAGTATAGTACTGAAAGAGAAGCTATTTAGACAATCAACACCTTTGTCCTCTTGCAGTTTTAGTTGTATTTTTGCCGTATATATTTTATTGTGCTTATAATAAACTATATATATGTAACCTACTACTGTTATCAAAGGTTACAATATGAGTGTAACCACCTTACCGGTAGTATAAGTAGGGTATTTAAAAGATAAGATTAAAATGTCCATTGAAGGTAATAAACTGGTAGAAATAAGAGTGGAATTAGAGAAGGAGTTGGTGTGGCTGAGGCTGGCGTCTTGTATATGTGTAAGCCACTGACAGATTCTTCTGAACCAAAGCAAGATGCCGCCCGGCAGGGTTGGAGGGAAAGAGAGAGACAGTTTGCTACCGACAGCTTAACATTACGCATCTGAAATCACGTTGTTATACTGAATATACCTTTCAGCCCAACACAGTCCATCAATAGTGTAAATCTTAATAATTGTTGTCATTTACATACGTAGGGATACACAGTGCCAAGTAGAGTAATGGAAACGAGAGTGAATCAGACCATAACAGAAAGAGATAAACGGGAGTAAGCCTGCACCGAGCAGAGAAAGTGTACTGTAAGTACCTGTTGTAATACATGTCGTATACATAGGCTAAGGAATACCTGATATAAAGATGAGTTGTAGTGCAAGTATTGTTGTGATTGTAATTTCAGATTCACCGTACTTTATATAAAGGGAAGAGTTACACTATCAGGGTATTATTGCTCCCTCCCCTTTGGCTCTGCATGTTAATTGCCAGTCGCTCTACGACTACAATGAGTTTTGTTAGAGTGAGAAGTTGTATAACACAATCTTACTCCGTGACAAGGAATGGGAGGGATGTTGTGAAAGAGGAGGAGGAGGAGGGAAGAAAGGGGTATGGGAGGGGTGTTATGAAAGACGAGGAGGAGGAGGAGGAGGTAAGAAGGAGGTAACTATAGCAAGAGCAGTTTAGTGGTGTCAGGTTTACTCTCACTCTCTGTCACTCTCTCCCCTTTTTTCACTCACCCTCCCTTTCTATTCTTCTCTGTATATACTCCCTTCAGTTATTTCCTCTTGTCCTCTCCTTCCTTTCACCTCCCTGTACTGGACTTACTGTACTATTGGTCACAAGAATTGATACATACACTGTTGTTGTTGTTTTCGAGGATTTAAGACATATAGTAAATGTCAGACTATGTAACTACAATACAACATCATTATTATTATTAGGTTTTTTGTTTTGGTAATCACAGAGTCACTTGGTAGACCATTCATTGCAGTACTCTCTTTCCATATAGACTGTGTAAGAATTCCCGTGGCCAAACTTTCATTTTATCTTCACCTTCTCACCACTTTCTTTTGTCCCCTTTTTCTGATATTACTCGTGTTACATTATCTCCTTTCACTCTCTCAACACTTTTCACTCTTCTCCATGCACTCAAAATCCTTTCTCTGTTGCCTACGATTTCTCTCTCCTTTGCCTACAATTTTTCTCTCTCCTTCAATTTCTCTCTCCTTTACACTGAGGCGGAGAGTACAGCAGAGGTAGAGCATGTAAGGATGACAGGGGAACAAGCAGGGATGTATGAACAGTAATCTACACTGGTAATCCACAATCCCTAATCCACTTGAGTCGAAGCCCGAAATCTGAAGCAGGCGATTTCTTGACGACAGCCCAGTCAAACCATCACGAGGCCACACACATTTCGAACCAATGAAAGCTTTGGGTGGGCTGTCGTCTAGAAACCGCCTGCTCCAGATCTCGGGCTTCGACTCAGGTGGGCTAGGGATTGTGGATTGAGAGCGTACAGTACAGTCGTTAAGTTTCAATGCATATATGGATGTGATGGAGATAGAAAGACAAGAGTATGTAGTGGTGGTCGTGGTGTATATGTCCCTGGTAGTTGAGGGTGTAACAAGACAGAGGAATGAGCTTTGACCTGAACTGATTACTGCAAGGAGATAATTGTGCCTTTTCAACGGTTCTTACGTTATGTGTACGGTATGGTATGATACGCTACGGTCACACACGCATACATACATGTTTGATCTTTCTCCCTGTGACACACCATTATATGTATGCCAGAATATCCACGGTATTGACGAAGGTATGGTAAGGTATGGTAAGGTTAGGTTAGGTATGGTTAGGTATGGTATGGTTAGGTATGGTAAGGTATGGTAAGGTTAGGTATGGTTAGGTTAGGTTAGGTATGGTATGGTTAGGTATGGTTAGGTTAGGTATGGTTAGGTTAGGTTAGGTATGGTAAGGTTAGGCTAGGTATGGTTAGGTTAGGTATGGTAAGGGTAGGTTAGGTTAGGTTAGGTATGGTAAGGTTAGGTTAGGTTAGGTATGGTAAGGTAAGGTAAGGTAAGACAGAGGTTATGACCCCAGTGACGGGATGGTGGGAATGGGGTCAGTTGGTTACTCCTTCCTTCATGTCTCTTCTACCTTCCTCTCTGTCTCTACTACCTTCCTCTGTGTCTCATCTCCTCCTTCTCTTCCTCTGTCTCTACTACCTTCCTCTCTGTCTCTACTACTTTCCTCTCTGTCTCATCTCCTCCTTCTCTTCCTCTGTCTCTACTACTTTCCTCTCTGTCTCATCTCCTTCTCTGTCTCTACTACTTTCCTCTCTGTCTCATCTCCTCCTTCACTTCCTGTCTCTACTACATTCCTCTCTGTCTCATCTCCTCCTTCTCTTCCTCTGTCTCTACTACCTACCTCTCTGTCTCATCTCCTCCTTCACTTCCTCTGTCTCTACTACCTTCCTCTCTGTCTCATCTCCTCCTTCTCTTCCTCTGCCTCTACTACTTTCCTCTCTGTCTCATCTCCTCCTTCACTTCCTGTCTCTACTACATTCCTCTCTGTCTCATCTCCTCCTTCTCTTCCTCTGTCTCTACTACCTACCTCTCTGTCTCTCCTCCTTCTCTTCCTGTATTTCTATTACTTTTGTCTCTACCTTCCATCCTCTATACATATAGGACTACAATTATTATATCTGGTTAAGTTTATGATTTACAATATGAAATGATGTAACTCACGTGTATATTTATCATTTATAATCTGTGTGTTGTCTCAATAGTGTTAAATTAAAAAAACAAAAATAAAGTTTGACTTCTCTCTCTCTCTCTCTCTCTCTCTCTCTCTCTCTCTCTCTCTCTCTCTCTCTCTCTCTCTCTCTCTCTCTCTCTCTCTCTCTCTTCTTACCCACTGATTATTAAAGAGCTGATAGAGAGAGAGTGAGAGAGAGAGGGGGGGGGGAGATAAAGGATGCATGGAACTGAGAGTATAGATAGATAGGAGGGAGGGAGGAGGTTATATGAGATGGGGGGGGGGGGTAGGAGGGCAGAGGGGGGGGACTGATAGGGGTGTTGGGGGGAGTGATGAGGCAAGAAAGACAGGATGTGTCAAGACAACAACAACAACAATGGTGGGGGGGGGGAGTAAGGGGGGGAGGAAGAGTATAGGAGGTAAGGGGTATTAGTAATCCACCCCCTCACCCTCAACCCCCTCCCTTACTCTTACTGTATCTACTCGTGCACTTACATACATACATGCATAACACCACAACACAACGAGTAACCAGTTAACACACAACACAACACAACTCAACACGACATAATATAACTCACCTAACCATATCACAACGCAACATAACATAACACAATACAACATAACGAGTGACCAGTTAACACACACACACACACACACACAACACAACACAACACTCCATAACTCACCTAACCACAACATAACACAACACAATACAACAAACCACAACACAACATTAACACACACACATACACACACAACACAGCAAACCACAACATAGCATTAACACACACACATACCTCTACTACACATACTATTACTATTGAGAGAGAGAGAGAGAGAGAGAGAGAGAGAGAGAGAGAGAGAGACCGGATGCCACACAGTGAGGCTGAGGGAGGATTGAGTGCAATGGGGAGAATACTTAAGAACACACACACACACACACGTGTACTTACATAATACACACACGCACACACACGCAAGAACATAATCATACACACCACTCAAACTCAAACACACATACACGTATAGTAGACTTTAAGAAAACTCGCACACACACACGCAAACACACACACAAAAAACACGCACATGTACTCTCTCTCTCTCTCTCTCTCTCTCTCTCTCTCTCTCTCTCTCATAAATCGTGTTTCCACTAATCGTTCCCCTGGTGGTGTTATCTGTCACTAGTGACGTCAATGTTGGAGATGTTGCTTCCTGTGTTTTTCTCTTACTCTCTTTCTCTGTCTGTCTGTCTGTCTGTCCATCTGTCTGTCTGTCTGTATGAGTGTCTGTCTGTGTGTCTGTTTGTCTGTATGTGTGTCTGTCTGTCTGTATGTATGTGTGAGTGTCTGTCTGTTTGTGTATCATTCCATACGTATATACTGTATTTCCTCTCTCTCTCTCTCTCTCTCTCTCTCTCTCTCTCTCTCTCTCTCTCTCTCTCTCTCTCATAAAGTCACTACCATAGTTAAATAAAAAATAGTCAAATTATTATCCGTCAAGTAAACACATTATTGTACCCAAAAATTTAATAACTACCGAAAAATGGTGCATAATATTTTGCATCGTGAAAGAATGGACCTTATGCAAGAACCTCTGTGGTGCATACGATGGAGTGGTAGCGGTTCGATGGCCCTGTTGTTTGTCTATGGAGTCATCGTATGGGTAGCACGCCATCGTATACACCATGAATGTTCTTGTATACGGCCCAATATCTTTATTTGTGTAAGCAGTATGTATCTCTCTCTCTCTCTCTCTCTCTCTCTCTCTCTCTCTCTCTCTCTCTCTCTCTCTCTCAGGTGTCATGGTGTTGTAGCTTCCTTAGTGAAATATCTTATTCTAAAGAGAGAGAGAGAGAGGGAGGGGGGAGGGGTCGATGGAGAGAAAAGATTAGCACATGGAAGGAAGAAAGGAAGGAAGGAAGGAAGGAAGGAGGGATGATGTTGCTATGCTGGAAAAAAAAAAATATGAGAGTATGAATAAATGTACTTACGTCCCTTATCAGATAAACATGAAGAAACAGAGATAACGAGAATTGAGTTAATAATTCAAACATTAATAATTATTGCTGTTCGACTATTCCAATTTAAGGGCGTAAGATTAATTAACTGCATGGATGAGTGTAAGGCAGTTAATCTTATACAAAACTCCTCACTACTCTGTCTGTGTGTGTGTGTGAGATATTGCCTTCCTCTGAGTCAGTCACTTTGCACTTTAGCCATCTGCAGTTCACACACACACTCACACTCACACACACACACACAGCTCCTCTTCATTTATTTGCACACACACACACACACACACATGCGTAGTAGGCTATAGTGTTTCCTTTGCACATACACACACACACACACACACACACACACACACACACTTATAAGCGTATAATATCTCCTGTACACACACACACACATTTATATGCGTATAATATTTCCTGTACACACGCACACACACAAATACTGTTATCTTAGTTTTAGTAAATTTCCACTTTCCCAAACAATGTTTTATGGAAGTTTATCATATAGACTCGTAACTCAACAACAAAACACCACGATAAGGATAATGTGTTGTGGGAACTGGGGTTAGGTTAGGTTAGGTTTGGTTAGGATTGGTCAAGTTAGGTTTAGTTTGGTTAGGGTCAGGTTAAGTTAGGTTAGGTTAGGTTGGGTTAAATTTGGTCAGGTTAGAAGGATGTGTTGTGGGAACTGGGGTTAGGTTTGGTTAGGATTGGTCAGGTTAGGTTTGGTTTGGTTAGGGTCAGGTTAGATTAGGTTGAGTTAGGTTTGGTCATGTTAGGCTAAGTTAGATTAGCTTAGTTTAGGTTAGGTAAGCTTAGATTTGGTCAGGTTAGGTTAGGTTAGTAGGTCAGGTTAGGCTAGGTTAGGGTCAGGTTAGATTTAGTCAGGTTAGATTTGGCTAGGTTAGGTTAGGTCAGTTTTGGTTAAGTTAGGTTAGGGTAGGTCATGTTAGGCTAGGTTTGGTTAGATAAAATCAGGTTAGGTTAGGTTTGGTTAGGTTAGGTTAGGTTAGGTTAGGTTTGGTTTGATCAGATAAGGTTAGATTTGGCTAGGTTTGGCTACGTTAGGTTAGATCAATTTGGCTAGGCTAGGTTAGGTCAGGTTTAGCTAGGTTAAGTTACGTCAGGTCAGGTTTGGCAACGTTAGGTTAGGGTTCCTATTGTCAACTTAAGACAATGAAACTATTTGAAAGAAAGTCCTTCCAATATTTATCTCTCAAACCCAAACTTCACTTTTCAATATTTTTTGCCTCTTGGAACTGATGAATGCTATCGAGAAATGTGTGTGTGTGTGTGTGTGTGAACTGGTACCGGTGATTGTATGTAAGACTGATAAGACAGACAGACTGCTGGGAGTGTCAGAACAGTGTTGCCCAGAAAAAACAGCTGGGAGTGTCACAGTATTGCCAGATAAAATTCACGCCTGATAACGAAACCGGTGAATGAGAAAGTGAGAAAGATGGGAAGACATACACACACACAGACACACTTACACAGAGAGAGAGAGAGAGAGAGAGAGAGAGAGAGAGAGAGAGAATGTGTGTGTGTGTGTGTGTGTGTAAAAGAGGGAAAGTGGATGATTAGTGAATATGTTTATGAAAAGGTGTGTGTGTGTGTGTGTGTGTGTGTTAAATGGGGGTTTGTTTGTATGTGTGTAAGTGAGCATAATGTGTGTGTATGTGTGTGTGTGTGTGTACGAGGGTGAAAGTGAATGTTTGGTGAGTGTGTTTATGAGTGTAAGGGTGTGTGTGTTTGGGGGGGGGGTCAATTTGGATACTTAATGAGTGTGTTTATGAAAGTAAATGTGTGTGTGTGTGTGTTACAGAGAGAGAGAGAGAGTGTGTGTGTGTGTGTGTGTAAGAGTGGGAAAGTGGATGATTAGTGAATGCGTTTATGAAAAGGTGTGTGTGTGTGTGTGTGTGTGTGTGTAGGTGAGGGTAATGTTTAGTGTGTGTGTGTGTGTGTGTGTGTTGACATTCGAGTATAACACTGCTTCTTTGTGTAGCCTATACCTCTGCAACTCTTTACGTGTGTGTGTGTGTGTGTGTGTTCTCTCTCTCTCTCTCTCTCTCTCTCTCTCTCTCTCTCTCTCTCTCTCTCTCTCTCTCTCTGTGTGTGTTCGTGTGTGTGGAAAACTTTGTGTGTAGACTGGTGTATATAATTGTGTGTGTGTGTGTGTGTGTGTGTGTGTGTGTGTGTGTTTACATATTAGTGTGTACATGTGTGAATATGTATGTGAGTTTGGGTCCGGGTCAAGTGGGTGTGTGTGGGGGGGGGGGGGGGTTGGTGATGAAGGGAACCTCAGTATATATGTGTGTGTGTGTGAATCTGTGTGTGTGTGTGTCTTATAGTATGTGTGAATCTGTCAGTGTATGTGTGTGTGTGTATGTGTGTTATAGTATGTGTGAATCTGTCAGTGTGTGTGTGTGTGTGTGTTATAGTATGTGTAAATCTGTCAGTGTGTGTGTGTTAGAGTATGTGTGAATCTGTCAGTGTGTGTGTGTGTTATAGTATGTGTGAATCTGTCAGTGTGTATGTGTGTATGTGTATTAGTGTGTGTGAAACTGTCAGTGTATGTGTGTATGTGTATTAGTGTATGTGTGAATCTGTCAGTGTGTATGTGTGTATGTGTATTAGTGTATGTGTGAAACTGTCAGTGTATGTGTGTATGTGTATTAGTGTATGTGTGAATCTGTCAGTGTGTGTGTGTGTATGTGTATTAGTGTATGTGTGAATCTGTCAGTGTATGTGTGTGTGTGTTATAGTATGTGTGAATCTGTCAGTGTGTGTGTGTGTGTGTGTGTGAATCTGTCAGTGTGTGTGTGTGTGTGTGTGTGTGTGTGTGTGTGTGTATCCTCTCACTTTACCTCACCTCTCACGTTACTTCATTACTTCTTCTCATAATATACTCAACTCTCTCTCTCTCTCTCTTACCTCCCTCACACCTCACCTTGAAGAGGGAAGGAAGTACAATTGTGGTCTTAAGTTTCAATACACATATGGATAAACATAAACAAATTGCTGTCTAATGTTTTCACGTTCTCATATTAGAAGATGTGTGTGTGTGTGTGTGTGTGTGTGTTATTATTTTGAAAAGTGATACCTACTTGTAATAAATTAGAATATGCGTCTGTGTGTGTGTGTCTGTGTGTGTGTGTGTGTGTGTGTTATTATTTTGAAAAGTGATACCTACTTGTAATAAATTAGAATATGCGTCTGTGTGTGTGTGTGTGTGTGTGTGTGTGTGTGTGTGTGTGTGTGTGTGTGTGTGTGTGTTATTATTTTGAAAAGTGATACCTACTTGTAATAAATTAGAATATGCGACTGTGTGTGTGTGTGTGTGTGTGTGTGTCCATGAATATATATGTATACATGTATGTGTGTATCTCTGTGTATGTATGTATTGTATGTGTGTGTATCATAGAGTACAGGAGAGGACATCCCCCCCCCCATACTTATATCCCGTCACAAAGACACATATAAATAATATTATTAGGTTAGTGGGGCATTTCAAGGGAATATCACACACACACACACACACACACACACACACACACACACACACACACACACACACATATATATACCGGTGCAATAGTGTGTGTGTGTGTGTGTGTGTTTGTGTGTGTTTGGATAGAGAGAATGTGTAAATGTAGGTGTGTATTTGGATAGTGTGTGAATGCGGGTATACTATATCTTTGAAGAGAGAGAGAGAGAGAGAGAGAGAGAGAGAGAGAGAGAGAGAGAGAGAGAGAGAGAGTGTGTGTGTGTGTATGTGTGTGTGTGAGTGTGTGTGGCGTCAAGAAGGCGAGAGTGTAGTGAATGAAGACCTGTGTGTGTGTGTGTGTGTGTGTGGTGGGTCTATTTCCTTGCACCTTCCTTTCCCTCCCACACACACACACACACACACACACACACGTACAGTTGGCCACATAAATTCTTACACAGGCTATATGGAAAAAGATCAGGTCATTATTGTGGAAGTACTGCAATGAATGGTGTACAAGTAACTCTGTAATTACCAAAACAACAAATCTAATAATAATGTTGTATTGCAGTTACATAGTCTGACATTTTTTATATGTTTTAAACCCTCGAAAACAACAACAACGTGTGTACCAATTCTTGTGGCCAATATTACATTAGAACACAACATTACTTTCTCTTAATTAAATATGCCTCCATTCAGGAAACAGGTCCACATGAACAAAAATAATGGTGTCATGTTGCTTGGAATAGTTTAGAGAAATCATTTTACTCTATATTTTCCAACACTATTATGCCCCTTTAATTAAGTTATCCTGCCCCCCCCCCTCCCTCTCATATACACATTCGTACATACATACATACATACATACATACACATGCGGCACACACACACACACACACACACACACACACACACACCCACACATTCCTTAGAATAATTTTTATGTCATCAGTCCTTTCCCGTGAGTATTACGTCAGAGGATGGTGTCTCTGCCCTCCCCTCCCCTCCCCTTTCTCACCCTTACTCTTCCCATAACTCCCTTCTATCCCTTCCCTTTCCATTCACCCTTCCTTTCACAAACCCACCATGCACCTTAAGTCCCTTCCATCCCCTTCCACTAATGCCCTTCCCATCCATCCACTTCCCCTACTCTTCTCTTTCATCCCCTACCCTTCTTTTCCCTTCCATCCCTTCCCATCCACCCCCTTCCCCTACTCTTCCCTTCCATCCCCTACCCTTCTTTTCCCTTCCATCCCTCCCCTTTCTTCCCCTATACACTCCCCTTGCCTCCCTTCCATCCCCATCCCTCTCTTTCACACACCGTCCTATATACAGAAATTTGTGTCTACATTTTGACATATAGTAAGTTGGTACATGTGTTGAAAATTAGTTCGTTCGTGTGTGTGTGTGTGTGTGTGTGGACCTGCCTGCTTGCGTGTGTGTGTGTGTGTGTGTGTGTGTGTGTGTGTGTGTGTGTGTGTGCCTGCTTGTCTGTATGTGAGTGTATACCTCCCTGCTTATATGTGTGTGATGTGTGTGTGTGTGTGTGTGTGTGTGTGTGGGTAGAGTGTTGTGTTGTTTCTGTGTAAGATATTCAGGGGGTAATAATACACTTTGGATACATTGGAGTGCCTTGATTCCCCCAAAGTATGCCAGGAAACAAACAGGTCCAAATGAACACAAATACCGATGCCCTGTTGCTTGGAATAGTTTGGAAGAATCAGTTGCTCCAGATTTACCAAGAGTGTATTATTATCCCCTGTGATGTCGTCAGAAAATTGGAGGTAAACGAGTTCTTCAAACATTGCCATAAAACACCACCTATATGGAAGGAGTGTGTTTCATGGCATAGTGAGAAGGAATCAGAAGCCTCCAATTCCCCTCCACGATCATAATAATAGGGTCCTTAAGAGGGAAGTACACTGCTGGTAAATCTGGAGCAAATGATTCCTACAAACTATTCCAAGCAACAGAACACCATTATTTTTGTTCATCTGGTCCTATTTCCTGGCATACTTTGGAGGAATCATGGCACTCCAATGTAACAAAAGCGAATTACCCCCTTAAGGGACCTTGTGATGTAGTCAGAAAATTGGAGGTTTGGGAGTCCTTCAAATATTGCCACGAAACACCACCTATATGGAAGGAGCTTGTTTCATGGCATGGTCAGGAGGAATCAGAAGCCACCAATTTTCATACACGATCACAGTGTCCTTAAGCCAAATTGCTCGTCGCCAAAAGTATATGTAAATTGTCAAGCAGTGAATCGAATGTGACCTTATTTTTGGAGACAGTGTGTTGGTGAATATAATAATTTACACTAAACTAGAGGGTTAAGAATATATTGTTTTATTATATATACAGTGTGTCTAGCTGTGTGTCAGTCTGGCTTTCTATCTATCTATCTATTTATCTACTTAGCTATTTATTCATCTGTTTATCTCTATATATATTTATTTATTTATCTACCTACTTATCTATTTATCTACTTATTTATGCATCTGTTTATTTATCTATTTATCTATCTATATATTTATCTACTTATCTATTAATCTATTCATCTATTTATCTATCTGTTTATCTATCTATTTACGTATCTATATATTTATTTATCTACTTATCTATTAATCTACTCATCTATTTATCTATTTATTTACCTATCTATATATTTATTTAACTATTGTGGTGGACGACTGTAACAGCAATATATTCTCGTTCTTGTGTTGGTGTGTCTCGGGTTTGGCTAGTTAGGTAAGGAGAAAATACACTTTTGGTAGATTGGGGCGCCTTGATTCCTCCAAAGTATGTCAGGAAACAGGACCAGATTAACAAATATAATAGTGTCCTGTTGCTGGAAAGAGTTTGTAGGAATCAGTTACTCCATATTTACCATTTAACACTGTATCTCCCCCATACTTAAAAGAAGGGTAAGGACAGGAAGAGCCGACTGGTTTGTTTGTTTGTTTGTTTGTTGTTTGTCTGTTTAACGGGACCTTTGTTTACCGTGCACAAAGGAGATCGGAAGCTCTTTTATTTATTTAAGGGGATATTACAGTGATGATACAGTCGGACTCAGAAATTCGTACACATAGCATTGGTTATAAGGGATTTTTATTCTGCACACATACTGTAGACATTGTTCTGCTGCATGACTGATTCAATTATTAACCAAATAACATTACTAGAAAAGTTTGGTGTAAGGAAATTAATGTACTCAATTTTTTAGTTGTTACGAAATCTTAATGAACCCTTTATGTCACAGTGGTGTAGACGAATTCCTGAAGCCAACTGTACATTAGAGTGCCTTGATTCCTCCAAACTATTCCACAAGCAACAGATCACCATTATCTTTGTAAATATATAGATCTGCTTCCTGACTAACTTTGGAGGAATCAAGACGCTCTAATGTGTATTACTTGCTACCTTAAGGACCCTGTGATCGTGTATGTGACTTGGTGGCTTCTGATTCCTCCTCACAATGCTACGAAACAAGCTCCTTCCATATAGGTGGTGTTTCGTGGCATTATTTGAAGGGCTCACTAACCTCCAATTTTCTGACTACATCACGTGCGTCCTTCCAT
This sequence comes from Petrolisthes cinctipes, assembly GCA_033782935.1. NCBI lineage: Eukaryota > Metazoa > Arthropoda > Malacostraca > Decapoda > Porcellanidae > Petrolisthes > Petrolisthes cinctipes. The sequence continues at coordinate 225,418 of JAWQEG010000103.1, forward strand.
CGTAGTAAATATCTTGGTAATAAAAAACAACACGTGTATGATTTTGCAGCACCTCATAATAATAATTGAGGGGGTTGAGTTGACATAAGGTGTTGTATGATTATATTTTGATATGATACTGATTAACTTGCATGATGGAAGAGAAGTGTCGGTGGATATTTGATTGTGGCTGTAAACTCACAATCCACAATCCCTAGCCCACCTGAGTCAAAGCCCGAGATGTGAAGCAGGCGGTTTCTGGACGACAGCCCACCCAAACCATCACAAGGCCACACACATTTCGAACCAATGAAAGCTTTGGGTGGGCTGTCGTCTAGAAACCGCCTGCTTCATATCTTGGGCTTCGATTCAGGTGGGCTAGGGATTGTAAATTGTGAATGTACTGTACACTACATACCATTGAGGGGGGTGTCTGTTTTCTGGCATAGTTAGGAGTTATCAGTAGCCTTTTAACGTTCTCTGCAGTGTATAACCAAAGCAAAACATACCTTTCTGAATACTAGCACGAAGGAGACAGAGAGAACACACACACACACACAGGAGAGAGAGAGAGAGAGAGAGAGAGAGAGAGAGAGAGAGAGAGGGGGGGGGGGAGGGAAGAGACAGAAAGACAGGCACACACACACATACAGAGAACACACACACACATACAGAGGAGAGAGAGGGAGAGACAGAGAAACAAATAAAGAGAAAACACACACACACACATATACAGATAAAGAACACACACACACACACACACAAACACAGAGACGAGGTTATTTTGCTATTTGCTTTAAGTGGATCAAAAAAGACCTCTACAATATTATGAGTGACGTAAGCTGAGGAAGTGTGTGTGTGTATGTGTGTGTGGTAGTGGTGGTGGGGGTGTGTAAGTGTATTTGGTAGTAGGTGTGTGTGTGTGTGAGTTCCGTAGGTGTGTGTGTGGGTGTGTGTGTGTAACTTTAAGGGAGTGGAGAGTTTCTTGTAGTAGAGAGAGAGAGAGAGAGAGAGAGAGAGAGAGAGAGAGAGAGAGAGAGAGAGAGAGAGAGAGAGAGAGAGAAAATAATGTGGGTGTAGGAGGGTGGATAAGCCCTTCTTGCTTCAGGTGTCTTGAGTGACTGCCAAGACCTTACGTCATTCATTCATTCATTCGTTCTTGTATGCATTGATTTATTCATTTATTTGTTCCTGTATATACTAATTTATTCATTCATTCATTCATTCGTTCTTGTATATATTTTATTTATTCATTCATTTGTTTCTGTATATACTAATTTATTCTTTTATATGTTTCTGTATATACTAATTCATTCATTAATTTATTAATTTGTTTCTGTATACACTAATTTATTCATTAATTCATTCATTTGTTCCTGTATATACTAATTTATTCATTAATTCATTCATTTGTTCCCGTATATACTAATTTATTCATTGATTTGTTTCTGTATATACTAATTTATGCATTTATTAATTTGTTCCTGTATATACTAAGTTATTCATTCATTAATTGTTCCTGTATAATACTAATTCATTCATTTATTCATTGATGTTATAATATTATGCTGTGTTGTGCTGTCTAATATGTTATGTTATGCTATGTTATAGTATGGTATACTTTGTATGTTATGCTGTGTTATGTTATGTTAGGTTAGGTTACAATCTTAATTAATCTTCGTATATTTTCACTAGTCTTGTTAACACAGCAATCAACCTAACTTACACATAATATTGACAGATGGGAAAATGTCATTCTATTGATACTGTTTGTATATATATAAAGTAGAGTTATATGTAAATAGATCCTACACTGTATGTTTGTATGTGTGTATGAGATAACAGGAACAAAGCCTCACCTCTTATCATAATTTATCGGGACCAAATTAACATTATCAGAGTCATCTATATTCGTTATCATGCAGTTAGTTCATTTTCCCTCCACCTCATGCTTGTTGGCGCCTTGCTCGCTTCACCTGTAATGTATGTACAGTTGGCGGCAAAAGTCCAGGGCCACATCTGCCACGTCATGCATGAAGTAAGTATGGAAATATAAGCTTCTCCTGCTCGTGAACTGAAAATCAATAGAAGTTTATTAATTAACCCCCTGGATATAGTAATTATGTATGGTGATTGTGTTTCTTTGATGATTATAGCTTTTATGTTATCTTTCAAGAAGTGCTAGATGAGGTGACACAACTTTTGCCGCCGACTGTGCAGTATAGTTGGCCACAGGTATAAATCTTACACAGTCTACATAGAAAGAGATGGTCATTATTGTGGAAGTACTGCAATGAATGGTGTACCAAGTGACTCTGTGATTACCAAAACAACAAACCTAATAATAATGTTGTTATGTACTGTACTTACTGAGAGAGAGAGAGAGAGAGAGAGAGAGAGAGAGAGAGAGTATGGGTAGCAGGTAAGGAGAAGTGGGTGGGGTGGGTTTGAAGGGGAAGGGAAGTGGAGATAGGTAGGAAGGGAGGTGGTGAGAGGGAGGGAGGGGAGGTAGGAAAGAAGGGAGGTGGAGGAAGGGAGAGAGGGAAGGTAGGAACTTAGGAAGGGAGGTGGAGGAAGGGAGGGAAGGTAAGAATTTAGGAAGGGAGGTGGAGGAAGGGAGGGAGGTGGAGATAGGTAGGAAGGGAGATGGAGGAAGGGAGGGAAGGGAGGGGAGGAAAGGTGGTAGAGGAAGGGAGGGATGGAAGGAAGGAAAAGAGATGGAGGAAGGAAGGGAGAGAGGGGAAGGAGAAAAGGAGATGGAGGGGAGGGGAGGAAAGGTGGTAGAGGAAGGGAGGTAAGGGAGGTAGGATACAATACAAGTAAGGAGTGTTGCTATAACGTTTAAATTTCCACCCTCCCACCCTCCTCTACCCCTGTATATGCTTTAATTAAAACATTTAACTGCTTTCCGGCCTGGAGTGATAATCACATGTCATTACTTTATTTACACATAAATGACTACTATAATTTCAGCTTGACTAAGGATACCAGTTATCATAATTTATGTAGGTTTTAATTTTATATATGGTTTCGTGGATAATAATAATAATAATTATTATTATTATTAATTGATGTGCCGATCACAGGTGACGATCAAGTGAGATTTTATTTATTGTTGTCTATAGGCTAATGATAATCACCACTTCATAATCCTTTGAATGAAAAGCATGTAGGCAATTATCTATATTATTTATCTCAGCACATCTATACGGCCTAAATTAATTCTCTGTAGCTCTTGGTTAGTAATTAAATGGTTTCAATTATATATATATATATATATGTTTGTCCGGTAATAATCTACTCCTTCATAACAATAAAATAATCTCGTGTGACCTCGATCTGTGCTGTGAGGGTCTAATTAAAATATTATATGCATCTTGAAGAATCGAGATTAATATTATTGTGGAAAAAATATAATGTAAAACAAACGCTTATGCTGTTCAAAGTTGGTGTACAATAAAGAAAAGAAAGTGAGGACGAGATTTATAATTAATGGATACTATTTATTATAAGAATACCCGAGAAAATAGTCCAGAGAGGATTGATTGATTAATTTGTTTTTTCTTTCTTTTTTAGCTAACCAACATTGCTATGACTCCGATCCTATGCTGTTATAGCTTGTTTTGATAAGCTACGTAATGCTATGACTATTGCTATAACTTGCTTTGATAGGCTACAGATAATGCTATGACTGCTGCTATAACTTGCTTTGATAGGCTACAGATAATGCTATGACTGCTGCTATAACTTGCTTTGATAGGCTACAGATAATGCTATGACTGCTGCTATAACTTGCTTTGATAGGCTACGGACAATGCTATGACTGATGCTATAACTTGCTTTGATAGGCTACGGATAAAGCTATGACTACTGCTATTACTTGCTTTGATAGGCTACAGATAATGCTATGACTGCTGCTATAACTTGCTTTGATAGGCTACGGACAATGCTATGACTGATGCTATAACTTGCTTTGATAGGCTACGGATAAAGCTATGACTACTGCTATTACTTGCTTTGATAGGCTACAGATAATGCTATGACTGCTGCTATAACTTGCTTTGATAGGCTACGGACAATGCTATGACTGATGCTATAACTTGCTTTGATAGGCTACGGATAAAGCTATGACTACTGCTATTACTTGCTTTGATAGGCTACAGATAATGCTATATATAACTGCTGCCATAGCTTGTTTTGATAGGCTACGGATAATGCTATGATTGCTGCGATAATGTACGGTATATACTCATAGTTCTATTTACAACTCTATTACTGTTTTATATGATCAAAGTTTATATTATACACTAACCACGAACGATTCTTCACCCACATAAACACTGGAATGAGATTTTTTTTTTATTGGCACGAAATATATTGATTTAGATCAAAATATATAATTTTAGGCGTCGCCCTTCTGGGATATCATATGTATATAAGCAGGGGTTATATTCAAGAACGTTTTGTGGTGCATATACGATGGTGTGGTACCGTTACGATGGCTCCATAGACAAACAATAGAGCCGTCGTACCGATACCACGCTATCGTATGCGTACGGATGTTCTTGAATACCGCCCTTATATAGCCTACTATCATTATATGGTTCACTGTTAGCTGTAGGGTTGACATAAGGCCATCGGTATCTGTACGATGGTTCCACAGACAAACAATAGAGCCATCATACCGGTACCACGCCATCGTATGTACCATGAATGTTCTTGAATACGGCCCCAGCAGATTTAAAATGAGTTGGGAAATAGTTGAGTGGTTGTCCACCGGCCGGCGTGGCGCTGCTTTATAAGTTCAAAGCCATACTCAGCAGCAGTGTTGCTACTCCTATTACTCACACGCCCAATGTGGCTAGTTATATAAAAAATGAGGCAATTGAGTTGTGCTGACGCGGAAATGACTAAGACAAAATATATTAATGTCTTATTATAATTAATACTGTTGGTAATTATAGCAGTAGGTTACAGGGAGAGCTGTTTGAAATTCCACAGTCATATATATATATATATATATATATATATATATATATATATATATATATATATATATATATATTCTAAAAATACGGTTATCTCAATCGATCGTTATAAGCGCTATATCAGCACAGTACATTTATCTTGTTAATTAGTAAATTGGAGGGCTACTGCGTGGCTCCTCCAAACTATAAGGGATCATGTGTTTCATATCGTGGTTTGGAGGAATCAGAAGTAATTATAGCCCTCCAATTCACCATATTGCAACCATTTAAGAAGTCGATCTCCATCACCATATATGATAAATTTATACGATATGAAGGTTACAGGTGTAAGCTACTTACATATGATTAATGTATATGTTTACCTACGCATACTGATAAGTAAGTAATCTATTATATCTAGCTGACCCCGTTATAACACTGAATAGACATAATTAATTACAATTAATTTGGATTCATTCTTTACTTAGAGGGGAATATTGGTGCATTTTCGCCTGGTTGTTATTATCATTATTATTTTTAATTGGAGGAAGAAATTAGTGAAAAAGGGATGAAAAAAGATTACTCTGCTAGACCAGACAGATCTTATAATATACCACAACAAAGAATTAAGGAGACAGACAGGAGGGATGGGACAGCAATTAGATTAACACGAAGGAAAAAGAAAAGGAGAAATTCTTGGACCATTCACCAAGACAAACCAACAAAACCAAATTATGGGAAATTAGGTGCAGTGTTAATTGGTAAATCTGGAGTAACTGCATGCATGATTTCTCAAAACTATTCCAAACAACAATCACAAGACACCATACATTATTTTCTGTTCATTGATCAACTGGTTCTGTTTCCTTGTCATACTTTGAAGGAGGAATCAATCAATTAAGGCTCTCCAATGTACTAAAAATACGATAATATCATCTTCGTCAAACATAGCTTACTTAAGCCTCACCACACACACACACACACTCATACACACAACCAAGGATGATAAGTTCTTTGTACAGTCGTTGCATACAACACACACACACACATACACATAGACAACCAAGGATGATAGGTTCTTTGTATAGTCGTTGCATACAACACACACACACACACATACACATAGACAACCAAGGATGATAGGTTCTTTGTATAGTCGTTGCATACAACACACACACACACACAAACACATAGAAACCAAGGATGATAGGTTCTTTGTATAGTCGTTGCATACAACACACACACACACACAAACACATAGAAACCAAGGATGATAGGTTCTTTGTATAGTCGTTGCACACACACACACACACACACACACACAAACACATAGAAACCAAGGATGATAAGTTCTTTGTATAGTCCTTGCATACAACACACACACACATAGAAACCAAGGATGATAGGTTCTTTGTATAATCCTTGCATACAACACACACACATACACACCTACAACCAAGGATGATTGATAGCTGCATATATAGGTTCTTTGTATAGTCCATGTATACAACATACACACATACACACATAGAAACCAAGGATGATAGGTTCTTTGTATATAGTCCTTGCATACAACACACACACACACACACACACAGTTCTTTGTATAGTCCTTGCACACACACACACACACACACAAGGATGATAGCTAAAAGTTCTTTCCCCTCACACACACCAACACTGATTCCCTGTGTATGTATGATGGGCTATATTATTGGGCTATATCATTGGGCTATTAATGGGGCTGTAATGTCTTTGGTAACACTGTACGGGTGTCAGTTTAGTCTGTAGGTTTAACTGTGAGCAACAAGTTGGATATGTGAAAGTGACGCTATTTTGGTGGATTTTAACGCATTATTTGGTGAAGGTGGAGTAACATATTGACTAGCAAAGTACACTAGACAATTTTATAACCAGGTGAGGTGATTAAAGGTGTGAAATGATTGTTAATTAAGTACAAAATATGAGTGAATGACTTGGGTCTGTGTTAAAACCCCCCATTACTACTCTTTCTTTATTTATTGACTAGCAAAGTGCACTAGACAATTTTATAACCAGGTGAGATAATTAAAGGTGTCAGATGAATGTTAATTAAGTACAAGATACGAAGGAATGAGTTGGGTCTGTGTTAAAACCCACCAATATTTATTTTTCTTTATTTATTCACCTTTATGGCCGACTGATTATACATATACTGTATATATACGACTCTCAGATCTTAATACACCTTACACTGTGAAAATGAAATATGTGTAAGTGTGAGAGTGATGTGGAACCAATGTGTTTTGACCTACATGTGTGTGTGTGTATATGTGTACGTTAGTTAGTATGTGTGTGTGTGTATAGTTGTCCCATAGGCGTGGCCGTGTACAAGTATACATACATACATACATACTGTGTGCATACGGTAGGGTGACGTATTATTTTGTAACACACACACATGCATACATAGTCACACACATACACCGATACATACATTATTACATATAGTCACACACGCATGCACACACACACACACACACACAAAACGTATGTACATATATTATACAGTCGCACATTACATACACACAACTTGCATATATACAGTCATACACACACAAAACATACATATATACAGTCACACACACATACACCTCAGCAATATACATGTACACATCACATGCTGACTCAGGTGTGACTCATAACTTAGAGTTGATTCATTCATTCAGATTTCTTTCATATCAAAATATTAATGATAAAAGTGACATTTATGCATTTCATTATTCATTCAGATTTGATGTTATAATAATTTGGATACATGTTACTATTTACATGCAATATTCATTCAGATTGGATATTATAATAATGATAATACAAGTTACATTTTAAATTTCAATATTCATTCAGATTTGATGTTATGATAATAATACAAGTTAATTTTTACATATCGATATTCATTTCAGATTTGATGTCATGATACGGTAATATTGATACATTTCAATATTCATTCATTCAGATTTGATGTTATAATATTAATAGCCTAATGATAATACGTGTTACTTTTTACCTTTCAATATTCATTCATACCTGACATTGGTAATAATAATAAAACACTAAATCTTGGTAAGAGTTGTATGGCATTATAATTCTACGAGTATTTTTGTAATGACATTTATAACCAGACATAGGACCATATTCAAGAACATCCTTGGTGCTGTAGATGGCATGATACCGGTACGACGGCTTCATAGACAAATAACAGAGCTATCGTACCGGTACCACACCATCGACAGCACAATGGATGTTACTGCATACGGCCCATAGTGTAGTTTGCCACCTCATTAATGATAGGAACCACTTGTGTTTTAAGAGGAGAGTATACTTTTGGTACATTAGAGCAACTTGATTCCTCCAAAGTATGCCCGGAAACAGTACCGTACCAAATTAACAAACAAAATGGTAGTCTGTTGCTGGGAGTAGTTTGGAGGAATCATTATCTTTAAAAATGCCAAAACTATACCCATCCCTTAACAATGGTATACTCTGTACTCTAATTTGGTCCTTGTAGACTCACCAACACCCATGGGATTGGTACAACTAACTTACTGTATTACCCCTAGGGTAAGGGGGGGGGGGGCTACGAATACCTCCCGAATGTCCCTACTTGTCACAAAAGTTTACTAAAGGGGGGGGGGGCTACGAATACCTCCCGAATATCCCTTCTTGTCACAAAAGTTTACTAAAGGGGGAGTTCACTTCTCGAGCTGTCCATTTTTTCATCTGTTACCTTTTGTGCTTACTGTTCCACCTTTCAATCACCTTCTTCCTCGGGCACCATGTAACCTCACTGTTGCAGCTCCTAATATCAGTCAATCAATGAACTTCCTGTACAAGCTACATCCTTAATTTACAGTGGATAAGCAAAGTTGAAGATGCTATTATTAAACTTCTTCAAGGAAATGTTCTTTTTGTCACTCAGTTCCTATTATTTTACAATGTGAATTTACCAACGAAACGCCTTTTCGTCAAAGTGTACGGTTGATGATACCAGCCTGAGTATCTTTATTGAGAGTGTTGTTATACACTATTACATAATGTTTATAATATTACGAGCATACACAATGTACATTTTTTCAGTTATCTCAAATTCTAGGATTAAACCCTGTACAAGTCCTAGCCTATATAAGACACAGTTTGGTAATGTTTATAATGTTGTTTACAGGGGTGGGTGTCACACATCATCAGCCATGGGGTGTGCGATGAGTAATGCTGCTGACAAAGAAGCAGCAGAGAGAAGCAAGAAAATAGACAAGGACTTACGGCTTGCAGGAGAACGTGCAGCCAGGGAGGTGAAGCTGTTATTGTTAGGTAAGTGTCTTGTTAAATATTATTCCTGCTGATATATGTATGAACATTCATGGTGTTGACGATGGCATGGTACTGGTATAGTGACTCCACAACAGGGTCATAGTACCAGTATCACACCATCATCAACACCATGAATGTTCTGGCATATGGACTGTAGGCCTACCTGTAATTTATTCATTGTAGGCCTACAGTATGTATCTGACACAAATATTTGCAAAACTAACCTAATAGGCAGGAATAATCTGTACCTATACTCCATTTTATATATATATATATGTGTGTAGACAACACTTACAGACACACACACACCACCATAATGACCGTTACGAAGTCAGTAGGTATTAAGGGGACAGTACAGTGTTGGTAAATCTGGAGCAACTGATTCTTACAAACTATTCTAAGCTACAACAGGTCACCATTATTTTTTGTTCATCTGGTCCAGTTTCCTGACATATTTTGGAGGAATCAAGATGCTCCAATGTACCATAAGTGTATTACCCCCCTTAAGACCCAATAACTACTGGTACAACATTCTATATGTGTATCTGAATGTACTGCACTTTCTCCCCAACAGGTGCCGGTGAATCAGGCAAGAGTACAATTGTAAAGCAGATGAAAATTATCCATGAAACAGGATATTCCCGTGAAGAATGTGAACAATATCGACCAGTTGTTTACTCCAATACTATTCAATCTCTCATGGCTATTATAAGAGCCATGGGACAGCTCAAGATTGACTTCAAAGACTCCACCAGAGCAGTTAGTATTTTTTTCTTGATGTGCGTATTTTAATAGGCTTTGTATAGAGGCTTTGTTCAGTTCATTGTCCTCAAGACTATTGATAGTAAAAAAAAATTATACAGGTATATATCTTTTTTTTTCCCATTTCCTGTGTTGATGTTCTTTGTAGTATTTTCTATATATAATCTATTGTTGCATTCGTTATTTATTGTATCTATTATCAGGATGACGCTCGACACTTCTTCACACTGGCGAGTGCAGCAGACGAGGGAGAACTGACGCCAGAGCTGGCAAATATCATGAAGCGTCTGTGGAATGAGAGTGGGGTCCAGCATTGCTTTAGGTAAGTGTCTGTTTGTATGTGCTGTTAAAAGAATATTGGTAATAATTTCCTGCTCACTTATATCTCATTTATTTCTGGCAGCATCTTATCTTTATTACTGTTTGTCACTAGAGGAATACTCACCTTCTCAATTTAATAGATAATATTAAATACTTGTATCCACCACTTCGTTGTATAGTCAGTCCCTCATTGAAAACCACCAAATGTTTTCCCAAGTTTCTCTCTTTATTATCATAACAGACTAAGTGATTTACTGCCCCTGTGTAACAAGGAAAGTGCTAAGTTTAATCATCTTGTATTGAGGGCCTACTGTGTGCGGTAAAGTATGTCAATAGATATTGAGCTCTATAAATACAAACTACATATTATCTGCTTACTATGATTTACTCCTTTTTGTTGGCAGTCGATCGCGGGAGTACCAACTGAATGACTCTGCATCATACTACCTAAATGCTCTGGACCGCATTGCCCGGCCTGGCTATGTCCCCACACAGCAAGACGTCCTCAGAACCAGAGTCAAAACTACCGGAATTGTAGAAACAAATTTTTCTTTTAAGAACTTAAATTTCAAGTAAGTGTTTTAATATTACAGAAGAGTGCCAAGAGTGCAAGGTGTTACAGCAACTTAAGGAGAGGGTATATATACGTGTGGCATTTTTGGAGGTAATTATTCCTCCAGGCTATTCTCAGCAATAGGCCTCCATTATTTTAATTCATCTGATACTGTTTCCCGGCATACTTTGGAGGAATCAAGGTGCTCTAATGTACCTAAAGTATACTCTCCCCTTGATGTATTTGAAGAGTGCATGTGTAATTATATTGAAGCATAAATGGTTGAATGTCCAAGTATGTACACCCACCTACAAAAGCGCTGTCGCCTCATCCGCAGAGTCATGAACCCCACAAGCTTCACAATTGGAAAATGTTTTTGTGTATGGTGTTTCGATTCACGAGTCATTAAACCCCAAACTTCAAGAGCCGTTTGGTGAGGTGGGTGTACATGAGTAGTTCAAAGTTAAATTTGATGTAGTGTGAGAGGGAGTGAAGGTTGGGGAACCCACTTTCTAACAATGACCCTACTAAAGGTTCAAATAGCCTCGGAGCTAGACCCCTTGCCCTGGTGCTAGGATCGCCCCACCCCTTGAAAAATAAAGGGAAATGGGATATTGATGATGTGATTTGGGATTGAGGTGGTCTGGGGTTGTAGGAGGGGTACAGCATAAATATGTGCTGATATCAGAAGTTAAGATGAGAAACAAGTGTTTTAATGAGTAAGATTAGAAATACTTTAAGGTTTTCCAGACGTCGCTAGTATATTGAGTGATAAATGGTGATTATATTATAGACTCAACATTTATGTATCCAATTTATGGGGATAGTACCCTTTTGGTAAATCTGGAGCATTCCTTCAACCTGTTCATCTTGTCCTGTTTGTTTCCTGGTATACTTTGGGGGAATCAAGGTACTCTAATGTACCAAAAGTGTATTACCCTCATAATAGTGAAGTAACTATGGCCTACACAAGGTTGTTATTTTAACACATTTTTTATCTAGTTTCCTCCTTTGGTTCATTTGCACTTGACTGGTCAATGGATTTCTTCATCAACAATGGAATTTCAAGTGTAATGTATCAAATTTTTATGCATTCCTTTTATTTCTACTGGCATTAGATAATACCAGCCTACACCAGTATGTATTGATGTTTTATACAAGTATTTATGCTTATCAATTGCCATTTCAGAGTAATTATGCAGTACTTATATCACTCAGATTTTGAGCCACATAAATCATTTATGTAATACAAACATTATAATTATCTAGTGTAGTCTTGAACATTGTAGCTCTAGGAATAGTCATAGTATACAGCTAAATTGAAAAATATTTAGATATTTGAATAAGTGGTAATTGTTATAAATGTGATAATTATATCCTGTTTAAATGCCAATTTTGTTGCAGTAAACCCTTGTTATCTCAGATACATATAAGCCAGATATCGGTTATCTCAAATGCAGTCAGTGTCTCGGACACTTATATAAAACTCGGAATGTATGTCCGGCCTATGTGGTGATTTTCAGGGTGCGTCGTCACATATCCCTACGTGGCTCACGTACAGCTGAGCCACCCACACTCTCCCAGCTATTAGGCGTACCTATGCGCAAATTAATATTCAGTGGAAGTGATTTTAAGAGAAAATTACCAATTTTAATTAATACAAACTAAGGGTTGTTTGTGCACGAATGAAAATGCAATGAGTTTTTGTGATAACTGAACTTTCCACCACACTATCACCCTCACGCTCGCTTGATACACTCGCGATAAGCCTAACCCCTTTATAGTGAACAACTTCTCATAACGGGCATTTTTCATACTTTTAGCACATATCCCGGTACAGATATTTGATATGGTGAAAAGTGCAAGTGATTGTATGAGAAAATGACAAAGAATAATGAATATAAACTGAGGAAATGTATTTATATGAGTAGAAACTCATGAATTATTGGTGAAAACTGAACTTGCCAACCATCACCCTCTCTCTTCACTCTCTACACTCACGCTATTAGACCTACCCTTTTAGAATGCACAACCTTTCAAAACATTCATTTTCCATACTTTGGGCTCAAGTTTAGAATTATTTTTAGTCACTAGCTGTGTATGGGAACCAGAGATACGAGTAAAAGCACACGTAGTTTTGAGAGCAGGTGTGCAGGCAGACAGTCCTACACATCAAATTCAAGCCCTCGGATATCTAGATCTTCTGATAACTCGACAAGGGTCTCTCCCCAATTGATCCGAGATAGCGAGGGTTTACTGTATGTAACTTTTTAGTTTTTTTGTCCTGTGAGAAATCCCATTTCATTAACCCTTATACTCCTTGATATAAAATTTAAACACTGAGTCTTGATAAATATGTAAAAATGGATGCAGTGGCTCACACACTTACAGATTTTTTGCTAATGTGAAAATGCGCTCTTTAGTAAACAAGACATGGAATATTACGTACCAAGTGAAAGATTAGAATCTATACTCCCATAATCCCATTATAACCAATTTTTTCATCACTAGTATTATTCCTGTCCCCAACAACCATGTCAAAAGACTCCAATAACTTAGTATCAGCCATCTAGGGTGCCTTATTTCAGTTTAACTTACACAAGAGACCATTGTCATGTTTATCATTTCTTATAATATCACCTCTTTAGAGATATGTGATTATTATATACTTATACTTATTTCAACTTAAAATTACCAAAGTGTGATTGAATAACACAAGTGGACTCACTACTGAGGGGCTATGATAGCATCACTGACCTCCATTTTCAAAGGATTAGAAGTTAATATGTGATTGGTTGGCTGCATCCACTGGGGAAAGTGATGGGCCAATGATAGGGCTGGATACATGGCACATGATCTCAATCAAAACAAACATCAGGCTAAGTGATGACCGGGATATGTGAATTGGGCCAATATCAGGCTCTATGGAGTATAAGAGTTAAATGCTCACATTTCATCAAGTACATAAGATATAGTATGTACAGTTGTGAACACATGAAACAGATACACTTCCAACTGGGTCCCTTATCATGCATAGAATAAGACGCGCCTCTGCACACAGCGTCTCATTATATGGTACCCTGTGCTCAATGAGGGGCCTGCATTTCAGGTGTGTGTGTTTCATATGTCCACAACTGTACATTATCCCTTCATCAAGTAGAATAGCTTATGTACATGACCCTATGTAGTACTTCACCATTCCTATATGGCTTTTTACTGATATCTAACTAATTAATAATGCATGTACAGTAGTTTTATTAATTCAACTGTTATCTGTGTATTATTGTGTACTGGTATATTGTAATATTATAACAACTATTGAAGCTCTTATAATGAAGTAGTCCTTCTCACCATAGTATAATGTAGTGTTGTATATTTATTATTTTCTTTAGATGGACAACTACAGTTTCATAAAGATATGAGTGACTCTTGGAAATTTTATTAATTAAATTAATAGAATAATTATGCCACCATTGAAATAACATGTGACTGCAAACTGTAATAAAAATTACATAATTATTTTCCTGTACTCCAGGTGTATTTGTTATTTTAAAACTGGAATCTTTAATGTGGGTGTACCGGTAGCTGAGAAGAAAGGACAATATTTTTGAAAGATTTCATTTTGAAGCTGATGATTGGCAGACATTGTTCTTATGTTTGTGTACAGTTGGCCACAGGAATTCTTACACGTTCTATATGGAAAGAGAGGTCATTAATCTGGAAGTACTGCAATGAATGGTCTACAAAGTGACTCTGTGATTACCAAAACAGAAAGTTAATAATAATGTTGTATTGCAGTTACGTAGTCTTACATTTTGTATATGTTGTAAACCCTCAAAAGCAACAACAGCGTGTGCATTATGTACCAATTCTTGTGGCCAATAGTACGTACATGTGTGTTTGTGCATACAGTATTTCTTCATCAATAAAATGCTGCTTCTTATTTTACAGATTATTTGATGTTGGTGGTCAGAGATCTGAGAGGAAAAAATGGATTCACTGTTTCGAGGGGGTAACAGCCATCATCTTTGTTGTTGCACTGTCAGGTAAGGTCTCATTTGACTATATACTCACTGAATTTACTATATTTTACACAATTTAAGGCATTCCACTCACAATTCACCTAAAAGAACACCAGCTGTTTCCTTTGCTCTATTATATTTCTTTGAGTTATTGTTCGTGATTGTATTGGATTATATAGTTAATGACTCATATCCCCTATGACACAGGGGGGGGGGGGGGGACCTCACCCTCTAACAGTGACCCCACCAAAGGTTCAAATAGCCTGTCTGGGGTCCTGCATTGGTGCTAGAGCCTCCCCACCACTTAAGAAAAGGGCAATGGGATATTGATGATGATGATAATGATTTGGACAGTGCAGTAAGACATAATTGCATTAATTTCCAACCATAATTATATTTCTTGTACAGGGTACGACTTAGTCCTGGCAGAAGATGAGGAGATGAACCGAATGATTGAGAGTATGAAGCTCTTTGACTCCATCTGCAATAACAAATGGTTTGTGGAGACCTCAATCATTCTTTTTTTAAACAAGAAAGATTTGTTTGAAGAGAAGATCAGCAAATCACCATTGACCATCTGCTTCCCAGAGTATCAAGGTATGGAATGATGGGTTAAAATGGTTACTTGTTATATTGTCCTTATGATAATACCCATTTTTATAATCTTGTACAGTATATATAAAGGTTAGGTACCCTACCAAAGGTTCATATAGCCTTGGAACTGGACCAATTGCCTGTCAGGGGTCCTGCACTGGTGCTAGAGCCTTTCCACCCATGGAAAAAAGGGAAATGGGTATTGATGATGATGATAATGTATAAACTATTTTTCATTCATACATTTTTCACACCATTCCTAGCCAGCTGTAATGCACAGTGGAAGGATTTTTCAACTATGATCCCCCTTATTGAGTAAACTACAAAAAGGGTCAACATCTGTTTGCTT
This sequence comes from Petrolisthes cinctipes, assembly GCA_033782935.1. Lineage (NCBI taxonomy): Eukaryota > Metazoa > Arthropoda > Malacostraca > Decapoda > Porcellanidae > Petrolisthes > Petrolisthes cinctipes. Next base: position 241,312 of record JAWQEG010000103.1, read on the forward strand.
TTATGCATGAATGTATCTAGTATAATCTTACATACTTTTTTATATACACCAGGTAATAACACTTATGAAGACTCTGCCAACTATATCAGGATGAAGTTTGAAAACCTGAATAAGAGGAAGGACCAGAAGGAAATCTACACTCATTTTACATGTGCCACAGATACCAACAACATACAGGTAGGTCATTATTATATCAAAGGCTTTGGATTACGTGATGATTTGATATTTGTTACACTATGCCATACAAATCCATTTCTTCTCCTGGGATAGTCCCCCCAATAAAAACCTTGCCTAGTTAAGAGGAATAATTGTTAGTCTTCTACCTTGTTGGACCCTTTTAGGGGAGATTTTTATGTTGGTGAATTAGAAGGTCTGTGATTCCTCCAAACTATGCCATGAAACAGATCCCCTATTAATGACATTGAGGTGATTTGTTTCCTGGGATAGTTTGGAGTAACCATTGGCCTTCCAGTTCACCAACACAAGAATCTCTCCTTAAAAGAAGTTTCTAAGTGGGAACAGGGCTTCACATCTTATTAACTGAGAGATAATATGAATTATCAGTACTTCACTACAATGGCCTTCTGAAGTGACCATTGGGTGGTCAAGTTTCTGGGAATCTTTCTTTGGTTCAAATTTCTCTCTGATTTAGCAAAGAAGATTTTCACTCTTGCCTTGCCATCACTGGGAATGGGTTGGCTGCCTTTCATTTAATTAGTTAGCTAAGTTAGCCCAGCCTTAGTCCCTTGCACGCTACTCTTATTACATACAAAATTGAATCAGAATTGAGTGTTAAATGTACGACTTTTATTAACCCCTTATGACCGAATTGTGTTGATCGATGCACTAGATATCCTGTGCACAGAAGCCAATGGGCCTCCATTGAGCATGGGCTACAAAAAACTGCAGGGGCTATATACAGCAATGGCGATGGTACCACTGGAGAGGCCTGGGCTAGAACTAGGGTATTGACTGTAGTAACATTGACTCTAGCCTGTGTGGGCTGGTGGGCGTAGCTTAGACCATTATCTGACCCAACGTGACCCATGTGATAACAATTTGGGTACACAATCACAATTTCTGACATCTTACACTGTCAAAGAGGCACATTTGTCCCATCTTTCAATACGGGAATATATACCTACATGAGTGACAATGACACGAAACAACCCACAGTACTTTCACTGGACATGTATATTAATTTTTTTTATAAACTGTACCAGTTTATCTATATATGTGTATGCAACCATGTCTGATGTCTTAGAACCTCTTTTCATATAGTTTATTGAGTTCTTATTTCTTGCAAAAGTGAAAGTTATGCATGATTTTGATTTTTTTGTTACTCTTTGTAGGGGAGGATTTTTTTACATTTGAAGGTCGCTTGTGACCTTATCCTTTGACAAAGGAAGTTCTCGTTTGCAGATTCAGATGTGTAGATTCAAGCTCTTCAATTCTGCAATATCAGATTTTTTATTCGGAGCACTTCATTTTTCAACCCTGAATTGAGGCTGGGGAGAAAGGATGGGTCTGAGAATTGCGATCTTTAGGGGTTAATGTTGTAGGGAAGTGGTATCTCCATCACTCACCATTCTTGTGATGGTGCAGTTAGCTGGGTATCCCCTATAATACAGGGGGAGGGAGTGAGGGTTGGAGACCCTACCCTCCAACAATGACCCCACTAAAGCCTTGGAACTGAACCTTTTGCCTGTCATTGGTCCTTCACTGGTGCTAGAGCCTCTCCAGCCCTTGAAAAAAGTGAAATGGGATATTGATAATGATGATGATGGAAAATGTCGAAAGGTAATGGATTTTTACTAACATAAACGCATTGTTTCTATTCTAATAAGAGAATATTTTCAGTTTGTGTTTGATGCTGTAACGGACGTTATCATAAAAAACAACCTGAAGGACTGTGGTCTGTTTTAAGAGGTCCAGCTGTGTGAGTGTGTGTGTCAGCTCACCACTACCCAGGTTCCCTCTTGCTTTGCCTGCCACAGCAAAAACTCCTCAGCCTGTGTTGCCTGGAAGAGGTGTAGGCAATACATAGAGGGTTTTGATGCCCCTTTGGTCCCAAGTCAATCACTTCTGCTCTCTGACTGTCTTACATTTCTATGCTCTTTATTCAGAGTTTGCTGTCATTCTTTAAATCTTTTTTTCTGTTAGCATATTGGGCCATATGCAAGAACACTCGTGGTATATACAATGGCATGATACCAATACAATGACTCCATAGACAAACAAGAGAGCCATCGTACAGGTACCACACCATCATTAACACCACAGACGTTCTTGTATATGGACCATTATCTTATCTGTTGTGTTGACAGTCCATCTGTTCCTCTACTTTGGGAGCCAACCCACTCCTCACATTCCCAAGTGTGTACATCAAAGCATTGTACTTTGGCAGGACACTTCAGCCAGTCATTGGTTGGTTGCTTGCAAAGAAGGAAAAAATTTGAACATGGACAAAAAAAACTAATGAAGCATAGTGTGGAGAGAGAGAAAAATACAAATAAAAACATTGTGTGTCAAGACCAATGCTTTGTAATTTTACTTTGTATGTTGTTGGACTGTAGTGTTATTACCCACCTCACAACAACTTGTATGCACAATGTCTAGTAGGTTATGTATGTGTATGATTTGGATACATTATGCAAGGTAAGGTTTTGTTGGTAAATTGATAGTTCCTGTTCCTTCAAATTGTGCCACAAAGCAAACCAACACACCACCTATACTGTACTGAAGTAGTCCATTAGGGTACATTGTGAAGGAATCAGTAGCCTCCAAGATAACCAACAACATCTTACCTTCCTTGAATATTATGAACTAAGTGTGCCATGTATAGTAATGAGCCAGTGGTGGTGGAGGGCGGGAATGGTGCCAATTACAAGTACAGTCGCACACCACAGTCTCTAGACCAATTGAGTCAAAGCCCTAGGTTTCTGGACTACAGCCCACCCCAAGCCTCCATATGTTCGAGCTCTGTCTGTGTGTGTGTGTGTGTGTGTGTCTGTCCGTCCCCTCATGATGGTTTGGGTGGCTGTCGTCCAGAAACATCCAGCTTCAGATCTCGGGCTTCAACTCGGGTGGTCTGGGGATTGTGGTGCACTACTGTACTATAAACCATTACACACACACACACACACACCCGTACACCCCCCACCCACCTCCCCTCCTGCCAGGAAACTGATGATAGTGAACTTTGTTTCTTCTTCACTGAAGTAGATTGTGTGTTTTGTACAACATTCTGCCATAAAGCTTCTTATAATCTGTGTGTTCAATACTGTGGTTAAACTTGCTCATATAAATATTGCAGTTGAAATACAGTAGACCCTCAATATACAATGAATAAATACTTGTATCTACCACTTCATTTTACACTCAGTCGTCTCTCATTGAAGACAACCAAATGTATGTTTTTCTAGGCTTTTGTTATTCATTACCTACCACTTCATTTTTCACACAGTCACTCATTGAAGACCACCAAATGTTTTCCCAGGCTTTTGCTATTCATTACCATACGGACTAACTAAGTGTTTTACTGCTCCTTTGTTAAAAGGATAGTGCTAAATTCATTCATCTTATATCGAGGGCCTACTGTAGTAAGTAATGTAGCTAGTTAAGGGGAGTGAGTGTCTTGTTGGTGAATGGAAGGCTGTTGATTTCTACACACTATGTCAGCAAACAGATGAACTCAATCTTACTAATAGGGGATCTGTTTTGTGGCAAAGTTTGGAGGAATTGGTAGCTCCCCAAGAACCAAGAGTAGATTATCCCCTAAGACCAATCAGGACCTCGTACTGAAACTAATGCCTATGAAGAACAACAATAGTATGTGAACCCAGTGCTCATGTTATAAATTATAAAATGTTTGTGCCTTGCATCATTAGTTACTATAAATGACAGACCGATCCAATTAGGAGAGGTGAGATCCAGGTTACTGTAGACCCTTGATATACAAAGATTAAATATTTGTATCAACCACATGATTTTACACTTCAGTCTTATTGAAGACCACCAAATGTTAACCCAGGCTTCTGTTATTCATTACCATATAGACCAAGTGATTTACTCAGTCTATGTTAAAAGGGCAATGCTAAATTTAATCATCAGCATATCGAGGGAATACTGCATTATTGTATAACACTAATTGTATAGGATACCAGGTGTTCAATACAGAAACAGTATTTATACAGTATATAATTATATATCTGGGTTAATGCATTAATTATGTATGACCTTGAAAGTCATAGAAGTGAAAAGCTTGTTTACCCTAAGATAAAGTACACGCTGAATGACATCAGGTCCAGCCTTTGTACGTATGTACGTACATACATCATCTTTCAAGTACAGTCACTCACACACAGTCACAGTACATACAGCATTATCAGTCAATTGTCTACCCATGGTTCAGTGGGTGTTATGCAAGAATGTTCATGGTGTCAACAGTGGCGAGGTACTGGTACAACTTCTCCATAGACTAACAATACTGTCATTGTACTGATACACCATCGTATGCACCACGAACGTTATTGAATATTGTAATGCTGAATGTACTGTACTGATATATTGTATTGTGGATATGTGTCCCCAACTGTACACATATGTGGCCTTGTTGCACCAGTTAATATTATCCTATATAGTATTTTGTCATGGAGATGTATATGTAATTAATAAGGTAAAACTAGTAAGACTCTTGAAATAATTATTGACTTTTGTGCAATAATCACCTGAAAAGTATATAGCATTTCTTATGATATACAAGTGTAGTTATGAAACAAGCAAGGCTATCTCTTCGAGGAGGTTCTAGGCGTCTTCTCTGTCTCTGTCTTATAGATTCTTTATTTGTAAATTCTGTGTGGTCAAGTTAGTTATATCACTCAAAATTTGGCACCAAAATCTATAATTATGGTAAATTCAGTTATTTCACATCACATAATTATGACCTGGCAGCAATTATTATGATTTTGTTGTGGCATTTTGCATCTTATTCATGCACATTTTCTTGTCTGTGGCATTCCATAATTGTAATGCTTGTATCTCACTCATTTTGTACAGTTGGCCTCAGGTATTGGTACACATAGCATTGGTTTAAAGGGGTCATTACTAGAAAAAGTTTTTGGTGTTAGGAAATAAATGTACTAAAATATTCTAGTTGTTACGAACCCTTGATGTCACAGTGGTGTATATGAATTCCTGAGGCCGACTGTACATACAGCAGTATGTTTTTATGCATGGTTTGCAGCTTATATTTTCTAGACTACTGTACTTCTGAATGGTAGTGTTTTTAGTGTGTGAAACTGCACAGAATTATCATCATAAAGCTTGTATTGAATTGGTGTGGGAGTGTTTGTGTGTATGTACTGGATAAAAGTGGTTTTCAGTTGATATGCCGTACTGTGCCGAAAAATCATCTTAATTGAATATGAGACGTAGTTCATTTCCTTGGTACAGTTTGGAAGAATCAGTATTCTCTTATTTTCTGATTATGCCTGACATGCATCTGTTTTTGCAAATGCAATTTCCACAGTTTTGATGAATTTGGCCCCTTGAAATAATTTGCTAAGATAGATTATACAGTAGTTAAAGTTTTTGCAATCGGTTTCCTCATGTAATTTCAGTCTTTGAAAAAAACAGAGCATATTGTTGGGATTACGGGGATGGTACAGTGTTGGCATATCTGGAGCAGCTGATTCCTCCAAATCCGCTGGAGTGATGAACGTTGCAGTGGAAGAAACTGTACACAACTGACCTCAGAAACCATCATTGTCGTGTTTTTTATGAGTTATGAGTGACTGGTAAATTTTATCATGAAATTATACTTGCACAAACCATCGCATGAAAGAATATTGGTGGTGTTGACAATGGCATGGTTCTATGGAGCCTTCGTACTGGTACCATGCCATCGTATGCACCATGAATGTTCATGTTCTTGAAGATGGCCCATTGTATCTTGACATTACATCCATGGAACCCTCTTGTGGATGAATGACTCTTAAAGGGATAATACACTTTTGGTACATTGGAGTGCCTTGATTCCTCCAAAGTGTACCAGGAGACAGGACCAGATTAGTAAAAATAATGGTGGTCTGTTGTCTGGAAAAGTGTGAAGGAATCATTTACTCCTAACTTGCCAACATTGAACCATCCCCTTAAGTTCCTCATACTAACTCAAATACACACAATCTAGAAAATATATCTCACCTTACACAGAGTGGTACTGTAGTTATTATGCACAAAGTTCATTGCTTAGAGTATAAATAATGAATACATGTACTTTACTTAGTTTCCTACCTGAAAGATCATGGTGGAAGACTAGAGAGTTACTGTATATTGGTATTATTAGATCTAGTAATACTGTGTAATAATGTTGTATATATTCATTAAAACTTGTCTAAATTTTTTATCATGTATGGGATATAAAGTACTAGTAATTAACTGTACAGGTGAATATTTAAAGAAATGATTATCAGTATAGTATATTTGATTAGTGTGTTACTTCATTTCAAGGTTCATAACCCACTGAAGCTTCATATAGCCTCAGAACGACCCTTTGTTGGGGATCCTACACTGGAGTATTGATGATAATGATGTTATTTCATGTTAAACTTTTAACGTCCTCGACCAAGAGTGTGCTGGTGTGATTTCTTATGCTATACATTACAGTTATTCAGACTTATCACAGTAGAGACTTCAGTAAAGATTTTTAATCTTGTATGACATTATTCACATGAATGTTTTGACTGCAGAAAAATAATGTTAAATCAAAGATAGAATTATTTTACAGGTTTGATTACAAAGATAGATATTACAGGTACAGTTGGCTACAGGAATTCTTACACAGGCTATATGGAAAGAGAGGTCATTATTCTGGAAGTACTGCAATGAACGGTGTACCAAGTGACTCTGTGATTAGCAAAACAACAAACCTGATAATAATGTTGTATTACAGTTACATAGTCTTACATTTTCTATATGTTGTAAACCCTCGAAAACAATAGGAGTTTTTGTACCAATTCTTTTGGACAGTAGTACATATTGGGCATTTTCTTTTCTACATTCTATATCGGGTAGCTACCAGACTGAGCCGTGTTGTTGTTTGTGAAGATACAGTAATTGTTTCCAAAATGTTTGCCAGTCAGTATTTATTTGCATCTTTATTCCAGAACTTTAAAATTCTCAAGCTGTGTCTTGAAATAGCCTGTCTAGAGATGACCATAAAATCCATTTCATAACTCTACCTCTAAATTGTAAGCTCTGACAATATTCCCATACCCTCTATACAAATATGTAAATGGCCACTAAAAGGGGCTTTCACTTCTCCAACTGTCCCTTTGTTTCATTTATTACCTTTTGTGCTTACTGTCCCATCACCTTCCTCAGGCGTCATATCACCATACTTTTGCTGCACCTAATATCAATCAATCAGTCAATCTATACGAACATGCATTTAAAGTATGGGTGGGTAAATATTATACCGACTCTGGCTTTGCTCAAAGTTTTTGCCCATGAACCAGAAAGTAATCTAGATGACAGTTGGATTCCCTTGAAATGTTATGTCTTGTCAGTTTATTTATATTTACTGTGCTATTGACACTGAAGCCTATTATTCCCATTATTCTTCCTTAGTTGTCCTCCTTCATGCGACTAAAAGGGGTTTTAACTTCTCCAACTGTCTTTCTTTTCTTTTTTTTTCCTTTTTTTTTTTTCTTTCCTTTTGTGCTTACTGTCCCACCTCTCAATCACCTTCTGTTGGCACCATATGTCCTCACTCTTGCGGCGCCTAATATTAATAAATCAATTGTCCTTCCTCACACCTTGTCTATTTTTCCATATTAAGTGTTTCTATGTAGTTCAGTGTATGCCCCTTTCTGGTCTTAATTTTTTTTCCATTGTTTCCATGTCTGTTTTAGGGCCATATGGTACTCCTGTGTTTGGTGCTAGTTCTTATTAAATTAATTAATAACCATGCTTGATTGTTTGGATGTAAACAACTATAATACACAAAGAGCAATGTATCATGCCTCCACTTATCCATTCATTCTGAGGAGAAACTCTGGTTAATTGTGATAAAGTAATTGCAATGATTAGGCAGTATACTATACAGTACACCCTCATAGGTGAGTGACACAAGACTAGTGTTGTGTAAGAGTAGGGGCCATATTCAAGTACATTGGTGGGGCATACGATTACTCCTTGGAAAAACAATAGGACCGTCATACCGGTACCACGCTATTATCAACACCACGCCTGTCCTTGCATACAACCCTAGTGCTCACTAAATTGGGATGGATTTTACATATTAATCACAGTTTTTTTACCAATAGATGAATGAATGGATTTGTAGTTTTCACATGTCAGTTTTACATAATATACAATACTGTTATTAGTTTATTTGATTCACTTATAAGTAAGATTGATTTCTGAGTCACCATTTCATATACTGTACCGTACAGTACTGTATTATACTAATTTTTGTGTGTCTCTTTTTACATATTCAGTCATTACTCTTATCAGTATTTCATGAGTCATATGCACATTCAATGCTGACTTTAATTTAATATTCATAATATACTATTGGATATCCAGTACTCAATGACCCCTAAATTATTCTTTCACATCAGGAGTTAAATGCTTTGTCTTCCAGTGGTCTTATGCTTATACTGTATGACAATCAATTATGTATTCTCAAACTGCCTTGTGCTCTTGAATCTACCCTGACACTTCAAAAAATGTATTATGAACATTGAGGCTGATTCACACTATACCATCATGTCACATCAAAATTTCTTCCATATAAACAAATGGTCATGTTCACAGTACACCGTCACATCACATCACGGCACCACTATTTGTTTACATGGAAAAAATTTTAATGTGATGTGACATGACATGACGGTGCCATAATGGTATAGTGCGAGTCTGCATTTAGTCTGATAGATGCGTATTCAAGAACATTCATGGTGCATACAATGGTGTCTATGGCTCCATAGACAAACAACAGAGCCAACATACTGGTACCACACCACAGTCAACACCGTGGATGTTCTTGCATACAGTCCTTATTTCCATCACTTCAATTCAGTTCTGACTCAGTCTTGTACAATAATATTTTCCCTATTAATGCCAGTTTTCCTTCTCACCTCCAATGCCACAAGATAGAGAGAGAGAAAAAAAAATGTATAAACAAAATATAATAACATTCTTTTATAAAGAGTTAAAGACTAGTGTAGTCTGGGTAAAATTCAGAATAGATTATTGACTACAAAGAAATTTGACAATGTTCTTTCTTGTCTTTATTTTGTACAGGAAATATCTAAAATAAACAATGAAATGCTATCCTGTGTGTATAATTTATCCCAATGCATATTGCACTGTATTTCCTTAGAATTTTCTTAAATTTTTACTTGAAAGGTTCAAATTTTTGTAGGGTATGGATATTTTTTTTTATTGTAGAAACACTGGTTATCCCAGAGGTCTCCGTCAGTGCATTCAAAGTATAGGTATATTTAGGCTTTGAGTGCATTATTTTAATCATAATCCTCGTGGTTTTGGGACAGGGTTGCCAGCGGAAAAATATGTAATTCCCAAATTTATTCACCAAAAATTCCACAACATCCCAAGCTTTGCAAGTTTACGTCGAGATATGTTAATTAAACTAGTTTGTTTATTATTTCATTTATAAATATACAGTTGGACACATGAATTCGTGATACATTCCAGGTGGAAGATGCTCAAATTGTGGGAGCTGTACTACGAGTTTATTATGTGTCCAAACCAACTGTAGCCTACTTCACTTATATAAATATATGCACATCATACCCTACAGTGAACGTGAGTTATAACGTAAATGATAAAGTTACCATGTTAGAGAAAATATGTACACTACATGTAAAAAGGAGTAAAAAAGTAAAACCACACATATACTGAGATAATACATTAATAATAGAAAACACAAACAATGGTTACAATCAACTTGCTAGAATCACGATTTTACGCGATATTTGGTTAATTTTGTAAATTGGGCTGTAAAGTTTTGAAACCATAAATACAATATTTTCATTTGAATATCAACACTACGACTGTAGGACAAGTTTTAATGAAATCCAGCAGCCTTATATATTACAACACATCGTTATTGTCTCACATGTGATTAAAAACAAATAATTTGTATATTAAATTATTTGTTGTGGTATTTTGTAGTTTTGTTTGGGCGGTATTGGCGAGTAAACATGATGGTAACACTGCAGACCACTGATGGCAACACTGACAACAAGACTTTGGAGACGGATGTTGAAGAAGCTTGTAAACAATTATATAGTTATTTATATATATACACTTATCAAAACTACATGGGTATGCTGGCAACAATAGGTAATTATATTCTGTCTTTATTACATTATTAACTTTTATAAAGTTTTATATAATTACTGGTAATAATAGGTAATTATAGCCTATCTTTATTAACCATTATTTATCCTATCATCATTACTTTAGTAACCTTTAAATGCTATCGTTATTACCTTATTAACCTTTATTATATATTAAAGTCATTGTACCGTATGTAATAATATCAACTTTAGTTCGTTATTATTTTCCCGGCTTGGGGTCGTAAATAATTAAATGTGTTTAGAATATTTGGTAAATATTGAAAGAATTACCGTAATTGCGTACGGTTTTTCTACCTTCATTACCCACTTATTTAGACCATTCTAAGACTATTTTCATCTATGGTATTTCCTCCGCAAATGCCCCATTTCCAAGATAGGGCATATTCAAATGGGGCAATTTGAAATTAGCCTGGCCTTACCTAACCTGACCTAAGTTAACCTAACCTAGACCGCATCAGACTATCGGGACCTAACCTGGGCAAACTACTGGGAAATAACCGTGGTAAAGTACTGGAAATGACCAGGGCAAAATACTGGGACATGGCCAGATCTGGCAACACTGCTACAAAACAGTAATTCTTTCAATAAATACCGAATATTTGGTATTTATCTAGACTATTGCCGTTTTGTAGCAGTGTTGCCAGATCCGGCTAGGTCCCAGTATTTTGCCCCTGTCAGGTCCTGGTACTTTACCACGGTTATTTCCCGGTAGTTTGCCCAGGTTAGGTCCCAATACTTTACCACAGTTAGTCCCAGTACTTTACCATGGTTAGCCCCTGTAGTTTGCCCAGGTTAGGTCCCGGTAGTTTGTCCAGGTTAGGTCCCTGTAGTCTGCTGTGGTCTAGGTTAGGTAAGGTCAGGCTAATTTCAAAATGCCCCAAAATGGAAATGGGGCATTTCCGAAGAAAAGTGTCTTAGAATGTTATAAATTAGTAGGTAAAGAAGGTAAAAACATCGTAATAGAAAACGGCAATAGAGTAGATATTTGCCGAATATTTTCTTAGTATAATTGTTACTGTAATATCCACACAGAAGTACCGGACAGACAGATCCCCAATTAGTAACACTTTGGTCGTCTGTTTCCTCCTGGCATAGTTTGGAGGAATCGGTAACCCTCCAATTTACTAACAAGAGATTCCTTCCTTAAGTATTTATGACAGTTGTAAAACATAATATGTACTTTTGTAAGGATTTTCTGTAAATATTTACTCTATTGCTGTTCTCTAGTATGGTTTTTCTACCATCATTATCCACTAAATTATACCATTATAAGATTATTCATCTATGGTGTTTGCAAGATAGGGCATATTGCAAATGGGGAATTTGCCTGACCTAACCTAACTTGGATCTCAGTAGATTACCGGTATCTAACCAGGGCATACTACCAGGACCTAACTGGAAGTGGCAACACTTCTACAGAATGGCTATAGAGTAAATAAAACCTTATTTTCTGGCTTAACTCAATAAGTACAAAGTTGTTTTTTGTACTACACTGTACATCATCATTGTAGGTAAATAATTACTTGAATATTTGTTTCAGGTCTGCCTGATTGACTGTGACCAAGAGGAATAAACAGTGTGGATCAAAATGAGTTCCCAAGATATCCGTGGTAAAGGTACACATATACCCACATCCCTAAGCTGTCCTTGATACCACCAAGATTGCGGCTTGTGTGGCATCTCTTAGTATCTCGCCTGTTAAAAAAAAAACGATAATATAAAACAATTACTAAGCCGAACCCTTCCACAAAAAGTCATTGCGAATACTTACCAGATGTGTCCAAGAGTAAGTGTTGTCATTGCGGATGTAATGCATGGAGAGGGATGTGTGTGCTTTGACAGTATATCGGCACGCACCACTAACATTTACAGTACAGTACAATACAGTACACGCTTGATATAATGTAAAAAATACTCTTATTCTCCACCTCATTGTACACATATTCATTTATTTAATGTGTTGCTTCTGTTATTCATTACCCATCACTTCATTGTACACTCATTCCTTTATTAAAGACCACCAAGTGTGTTCCCAGGCTTTTGTTATTCATTACTTACATTACCTTACTTCATTTAACTCTCATTCCCAGGCTTCTGTTATTCATTACCCACATCACTTAATTTAACACTCATTCCCAGGCTTCTGTTATTCATTATTATTATTAAAATAGACCAGAGACACAAAGCTAGGAGAGAATGCAAGCATTCTATCAATCCGAGGACCCCAGCCCCATGAATCCAACCTGAAGAAAAGAAGGCAGCTTAGAGAAAGAAAGATGAGCAGTTAGCTTAATAAAAACATATTAGCCCTACTCTTCAAGCCAGCCAGTCCTACACCATCAAAGACAGATTCACCAAGGCTATTCCACAGAGACACCGACCTAGGGACAAACGATCGACTGTACTGACAGGGTCTACAGCGCGGCAATACGTAAGCAAACCTATGGGAGTCCAATGCACCATGAGTGACATGAGCTGGAACATACAGAGGTGGCAGAGACGAGTTAAGAGGACATTACTTCTGATCTTGAAGAGCATGCACAATGATGCAACAGAACGATGGTGGCTCAAATTACAATCAAGTGAACCGCCGATAAGAAAATTAGCATTAGAAACAATCCTATCCAGCAACTTGAGATGGCAGTCCACTGCTGAACACCATACTGGAGAACAGTATTCCATCAGAGGCAACACAAAGGAGTTAAAACACCGCAGTAACAATGAGTGATCTCCGAACACACGCCAAGCTCTACGCATTATACCCAACTTTGGGAGACATTACATTACTTCATTTAACACTCATTCCCAGTCTTCTGTTATTCATTACCCACATCACTTCATTTAACACTCATTCCCAAGCTTCTGTTATTCATTACCCATCACTTAATTTTACACTCATTCCCTCATTGAAGATCATTAAATGTGTCCCCAGACTTCTGTTATTCATTAATCACTACTTCATTATACACTCATCCTCATTGAATGTGTTGCTTCTATATTCATTTACTCATCACTGCATTTTACATTCATTTTCTCATTGAAGACCACCAATAGTGCTCCCAGTCTTCTGTTATTCATTACTATACAGACTCGGTGATCAACTCCACATGTGTGAAATGAGGGGTGTTGAATATGTTAGTGTTATATCAAGGGCCTCCTGTATATATACATTTTTTTAATTGTTATTTTCTTCAGCGTACAGTATTTGTACCGTAATATGTTATTGAATGTCATTAAGAAGGATATGATGCTGTTGGGGGAAGAAATGAAGGCTATTAATTTCAGTAGATTGTGCCATAAACCAGATAAGCTAAGTTATGTAATACACACTGACATATTGTAATCTGTTTATTGGCACTGTACGGAGGGAATTAATAGCCATCAACTTACTGGTAATATCATTTCCCATTAAGGGGAGATTCTGTTGTTGGTGAATTGGAATGTCTGTGATTCCTCCAAACCATACCATGAAACAGATCCCTCATTAAAGGAACATTAAGGTCATCTGTTTCCTGGCCTAGTAAGGAGGAATCACAGACACTCCAAATCACCAATAATAAAATCTTCCCATAATGCTTTACAGTATATATATTGTCTGTGTAAGTGATTAGCTGGGTGGGTATTTTTTGTGTTGTATGTCAGCATGATTGTATAAAATGCTTGGATTGCCTGGAAAATCAGCTTATTTTCTCATGGATACACATTTTTGTTGTACCTTTCATTATTATATGTATCTTGAAGAGTTTTATCAGGTTACCTGGTGATATTGTATATCTGCTGAAATTAATGCCGTACATGTGTAATCATTGCTGGGTGTTTAATGAATGGAAACACCATTTGCATAGTTATTACTATGACACATTAGTGGATAATTTCATAAAGCTGCAACCAGGGATAATGAAAATATTTCATCTTGTACGTGAGATATCTTTGAAAATAATGTTTTAATAATTTAAAAGATTTAGTGTAATAACTACCAATCAAGTTGTTATGAGTTTCCTCATTGTATGCTGCTTATTTCTTCGCATTATCTTCTTATTGTTGAATTGGTCTACATACAAACAATCTACTGTACAATCCCCAGCCCACCTGAGTCGAAGCCCAAGATGTGAAACAGGTATTTTCTGGACAACAGCCCACCCAAACCATGGTGAGGCCACACACATTTATTGAACCAATGAAGGTTTTGGGTGGGCTGTCATCCAGAAACTTCCTACTCCAGATCACAGGCTTCGAATCAGGTGGGCTAGAGACTGTGAATTGCGATTGTATTCTTGCTGAACAAATAACCACTGCTTTGGCCTAATGGGGGCTTTACAATAAATATTTAAAGAAATGGAAAAAAAAATAGAACCACAAACAGATCGTAATTTCTATCCACCCAACATGAATTGGTGGAGTGAAGACTAAATATCTGTACTCTATAGTTGCTAATATTTCATGATTGCTCTCAAAGTTAATGTTTATGTTGTGTGTGAAGCACTGATGCACCTCAACATTTGACCTTTTAGGGGGAGATTATTTTATTGGTGAATTGGAAGATCTGGGATTCCTCCAAACTATGCCAGGAAACAGACAACCTTAATATTACTAATAAGGGGATCTGTTATGTGGCAAAGTTTGGAGGAATCAATAGGCCTTAAATTTACCAACAAGATTATCTCCCTTTAACACTGTAATCAGTTATGCTGCAAATATTTACCGTGCTTAAATTCCCCCTTTTATGACACAATAAATAATTCACCCAAGAATGAAGAAGCTAGAAATCACACACAGAAGACACACACCTAGTATTAAATGGATTTTGTCAGTCAGTTGTGTGTGTTCATATATATCGTATGCAAGAATATCCTTGGTGTTGACGATGGTGTGGTACTGGTACGATGGCTCTATTATTTGTCTATGGAGCCATCGTACCGGTACCACGCCATCATATGCACCACAAATATTCTTGAATATGTATCACCAGAATGTAGAAGGTTTGCTGTTGTAGCCAAAAGTGTTTTTGCACCTCCTAATTTTTTCACCAATCATGCATATCATTATGTCTGTTTTCAGCCTATGGATGCAGTTACTTATTTCCCCATTACTGTATTATTATTATCGTCAAGATATTATATAGGTGGTAAATCTTAAATCCTACCTACATTTTTAATTCACTCAAGCCAGAAAATACTTTGTCTATACTGTACAGTATTGTTTATATCTCAGCTTGTATCTGTGTTTGTCTGTCCATATTTTACAAGACAATATATACAGTACTACGTTGATGATATTTCTTTTAGCACTGAGGTTTTTCTGTCTGCTGCTTGTCTCCATTTATTTGTCTATTTTCTGTGTAACTTCAAAGTGCCAAATGCCCTTTCTTTATGGTCTGGTACAGTCACGCACTACAATCTCAAGCCCACCTGAGTCGAAACAGGAGATCTGAAGTTGACGGTTTCTGGACGACAGCTCACCCATACCATCATGGGGCCACACACACATTTCAAACCAATAGAGGCTTTGGGTGGGCTGTTATCCAAAAGCTGTCTGCTTCAGATCTCTGTCTTTGATTCAGGTGGGCTAGTTTGTGGTGCGAGACTGTATTTGTTTTGTTTGTATGTTTGTTTTTTGCTCCATTGTATTGTATTGTATTTTACATCTACCAACAATCGTGAAGGAGGAACAGGAGGTGTGTGGAAGAGGAAAGTACTGCATGTAGCTAAGCATTGTGTTGTTGTTATATGTGTTTGAAGCATAATGAAGCAGTTATTGTTGGCCAACTTTTCTTTGTTTGTGAGTAGACATAGCAGAATGGCAGTATTTTCATGTATGGTACTGTAAGGTACTGTAAGGGGTGCCAAACAATGATTGTCCCCCCACCCCTCCCCAGAGTAAACTAAACATGATAGGAAAAAAATGACTATCAACAAGTAGCACATTTTATTATAGGTCTATGCTCACAAGCTCTGTACCAGTATTCAGTGTTTCTTCCATAGGCGTCACAAACAGCTTGAAGACGAGCATGGTAGGAAGACAAAAGTGACTCAAAAAGCTTTGTGTTGAACTCATTCCCAAAGCATAGCATCAATGTGCTCCTCCATCTTGGTACGACTAAATTGAGTTGCTAGAGATTCAGACAGCATTTTTTTTCAACCTCGTCCTTCAAGGTGGATCCAACAATTCACAGACATTAAATCGGGAGAATTACCAGGCCACTCGTCATTACCAAAGAAGTCGATGTTGTCCTTCAGGAAGGTTCTGGGTGCAAAAAGGTAACCTGAGCTTTACAGTCATCCAGACTCTTGTTCCAATTACACTTGACAAAGTCCTTGGACCCTCCGAGCTGTAGAGCAAAACACGACTGAGATATAAAGGAGGCACCAGCGTCATGGGCCTCACAAAACGTACAGTAACTGCTCGAATGTGGTAAATAAATATCTTCTCACAGTGTGTAACACAGCAGCGCACATCTTGATACCTGCAAAGAAGAAGAATTGAATATACAGTTGGCCACTGGAATTCTTACACAGTCTATATGGAGAGAGAGGTTATTATTCTGGAAGTACTGCAATGAATGGTGTACTAAGTGACTCGGTAATTGCAAAACAACAAACCTAATACTGTAACAATGTTGTATTGCAGTTACGTAGTCTTACATTATCTGTATGTTGTAAACCCTTGAAAATAACACTGTGTGTACGAATTCATGTGGCCAAATGTACTTTCAGAAGATATTACCATCATATTTCTAGCGAGTGCAGTATTCGCCCGGCAGGGGGGAAGGGCTATCATTGGCACCCTGTAGACCATCGATATACAATGAATAAGTACTTTTATCCACCACTTCATTTTACACTCAGTCCCTTTGCCAAGGGGGGAAAGACTTTATTCTCTGTGAATACTAGCCATCCCCCACAGGGCAAGAATAAGGATTGTTGTAGGATCTGGTCACTTTCTAGTGGATTTGACGAGATCTGCCCACATGGATTAAAAATCCGTGTGAGGTGTACTGCAGCCGGAGGCTCCTTTTTTTTTTTTAACTGCTGTGTGGACCACCAGCACACGGGTGCATTAACCCTTTGCATGCAGCAGTCTAAACTCCCTTCCCCATATTGTCCCTTCAGGGCTGGCCTCATGGAAGGTGCAGCCCCACTTGTAGCTCTTGTGGTAATGTGGACTTGGGCCAACAGCACTGGCTGTGAGATCAAAGATCATCCCCCTCAATCTCCCTGGCAGTCAGATGCCCCCAAATTTTATTTTAATTTGTTTTTTTACTGCGACCAGAGCGTACCTGGGGTCTGTGGGGCAGGAGGCCATTCTGCCCAGGGAGAACATCAACAACAACACTCAGTCCCTCATTGAAGACCACCAAATGTTTTCCCAGGCTTCTGTTATTCATTACCACCCAGATTAATTACAGTAATTTACTGAGCAAATATTTAAATGATTTGTGTGCTAAATTTAATAATCTTATATGGAGGCTCTCCTGTATTCTGCAAATTGAAGTCTGTGTCTCATTTTTCAGTTATTTTTTTACTTTTTCTGGCAGTTTGTTTTGACCAGGTGATGTAGGCTACTCATGATAGGCCATCCTCATCTTAAGAGGAGATTCTCTTGTTGGTAAATTGGAACACTACTGATTCCTCCTAACTGTACCAGAAAACAGACACCTTCAATGGTACTAATAGGGGATCTGTTACGTGGCATAGCTTGGAGGAATCACAGACCTTCAAATTCACCAACAAAAGAATCTACCATTAATATTCACCTTAAGGTAATAGCAAATATTTAAAAAGCCTGCAAACACAAGGCACACAATTTTAAAAAGGAAATGTCTTCTATGTTCGTTCAGTCGGTTATTGTTTTGTATACGGCGCCACTGACTGGTATCCAATTAGTGTGTACAGTCAGTAATTGTATGTACAGTATAGTACCTCATTGTACTATACTTTTTTTCTCTGTGCAATACTGATCTCATTCGCTGTGAGCACTGGCCATCCATAATAGAAAATAAGAATAAAAAACTGCTTCAATATGATATTTGGTAAATGCCCCAGGCAACACTGGAAGGAGAGACCTTTTACTCTAATTGTGAGGTGACTCCTATCTGTATGGAAGACCTCATTATACACAGCAGTTGTAAGTGAATTATACGGTATGTGATAAATTTGTGTATTGTACAGAAATATTTACACAAGAATATATGATTCAAAAGTGTAATCTTCCAGTGGCATGCAGTAAAACATAAGTATTACATATGTTGTTGTTGTTGAAGTTCCTCAAGCTGTCTGGCCGAGCAGCCCCGAGCTCCTGAGGAAGGCCATGGCCTGAACCGGGCTTTCCCACAATGCCCTCAGAGAGTGTATGTTGTGTTGTTGGCGAGTGCGGTTGTGTGCATTGCAGTCTTCAACAGTGTGTCCAATAGAATGGGGTGCTGTGTTGCATCCCAGACCGGCATTTACAATGGCTCCATCCAGCTTCTTCTGATATGTCAGAAGGGCCGGGTGGTGGCCACTCCGCAGCCTGGCCAGGTGGACTCTGTCCTCATGGGGAAGGGTTGATTCAGATGGGTGGATGTCAGGAGGTCGTGCATGCGCGAGTCCCTGGGAACGGCTTCAGTCACCCGGGCAATACCAGTACAGGTATTACATATGTCAGAACAATCAGTGTATTGTACAGTACAATACAGGATACAGACAATGTTAAGGCCTCTCTTTGTATGCTGAGAGATGTACAAGAATATTCAGCATATGCAAATGAACTGTGTACAGTATATCATGAAAACAATACAGTACAGTATGTACCGTATGTATGGTATATATATCATGAAAACAATACAGTATGTACCGTATATTATGAAAACAATCTATACCATAATTTATAGGGAGGGAGTTAAGGGGATAGTACAATGTTGGTAAATCCAAAGCAGTTGATTCCTCCAAACAATTCCAAGCAACAGGACATCATTATTGTTGTCAATTTGGTCCTGTTTCCTGGCATATTTTGGAGGAATCAAGGCACTCTAATATACCAATAGTGTATTACTCCCTTAGAGAAATACAGGATTCATTCAGCATACATAAACTTACCTGTGTACAGTACAGTATGTGAGAATCATATATAGTATAATGAAGATTTCCTGTACCACTGACTCTTTAGTAATATTTATCCCATTTCAGGGACCCCAGGTAAATTCTTAAGTGGAAGTCAGGTGGGAACAAGCAAACCAAGTGTCAACACGGGAAGAAGACGGAGGAGAGTAGCTAGGTGAGCTGAGTTTCTCATGGAGATTAAATACTTGATTAGTGTTAAAGGATTAATATTAATGGTGATTGTAGTTTAAATATTCTCCTGTCAGTAAAGGTGTATTTTTTACACTGATTGGCTAATGACTTAGTTTATTTAGTTGGAAATACAAAAGGGGCTTTCACTTCTCCAATTCTCCCTTCTTTTTTTTCATCTGTTACCTATTGTGCTTACTGCCCCACCTCTCAGTTACTTTCTTCCTCGGGTGCCAAATGACCTCGCTGGTGCGGCGCCTAATATCAATCAATCAGTTGGAAATACAGGTACACTTTGTATCTCCATTTTCCAAGCACAGCCATTGAGACACTCCATTTTGCTCTTGCTGTATTCTTAGCTATAATGAAAAACCTTGCCTTTTAATTGTTCTACATAATGGCAAGCAAGAATTCACACTTCATAATTTTCATGTCTTTTGCAGGTGTTATGTGTATACCGTATTCACTTTTGTATTATGCTCATTTTTAGTTTCATGTGCTTCCTTCCATTTATTTCTCCAATCTTCATTACCATCTTGTTACCAAATGCCATATGTGGCCAGGTGTTGTTTTATTTACATTGTTGTATTTATTGCAGGTGGTATAAAAACAAACAAAGAAAAGCAGAGAGATATAAAGCAGCAAAAGAAGCTGCTGAGTCAGCAAAAGCCCCACCAGCAAAGAACATAGGAGAAGTGAACACAAATAGAAGTGTAACAAAAGGTGGGAGTCAGACAGAACTCAAAGAGGGAAATGAAGTGTCAGTAGAAGGTCACTCCTCTTGCCAAAACACAGTTACCAGTGATGTCCAGCAGTATGAAGACGCCTCCACAGACAGAGAAAACTTGAGTGAAGTGGACAGCCAGTGGAGTGAAGAGGAGGAGGAGAGTAGTAAAGATAAGTGGGTGGACATTGAGACAACAGATCAGGATACCATGGACAGTCAAGATGGTGACCAGAAGAGCAAAATACTACGCATGATGTCATTGGAATTCAACTCAGCCACTATTCCCGAGGGGTCAGTGCCACTCACCAACAAAAGGGTGGTAAGGTCCCCCAGGCTTGCCAGGAAGAGGAAGAGTGAAGTTCTTGATCAGACAACAGAAAATGCACCCAGAGCATCCATTTCCACACCGACCCCACCAAGTCCTAGCTCTCTTCTTCTCACTAGTTCCATTAATCCCATCACCAGTGCACTGAAGAAGGTTAGAAAAGAATCTATGGAATCTTCATCACCAGTTCCTTCACCCATGGCCTCAACATGTCGCACAAGAAGAAGCACACAGGAGAGGAAATTAGGCAGTGAGAAAGATGCTAGCAAAGAAACTGTAACTGAGAATCCTGATGCAGAGGCCAAGGTAGATGAGACACCAGCCACCCTTGTCAAGACAAGATCCACTCATTCTGAAGCTAAGATAGAGGATGTTCAGAGCACCCTTGGCAAGACGAGAGCAAAGGCAAGAGGCAGGCTACTTATGGAAGGGGAGGAAGGAAATGACTCAGGCACTGAATCCCCAGTTCCTGTTGTCACTCCAAAGGGACGCAGTAAATCTCGATTGAGTTCAGAGGAGGACTCACAGGCTGGGACCACCACTATTGATCAGGGGAGTGCCAGCAAAGGTCGAGGTAAGGGCAAAGGGCCAGTAGAAAGTAAAAGTGTTACCCCTGTTTTACGTGGGAAAGGAAAAGGCAAAGGAGGAATTGTGAAGGAAGAGACACCCATTGAAGTGAGAGGACGTGGAAAAAGAAACGATGTGGAGAAAATTGAAGAAGTCAACAATGAATCTTTAACAGTGGGCAAAGTTCGAGGAAAGGGGAAAGTTCAATGTGAAGACCCAGTTAGTATTCCTCTTAATACATCAACCAATGTTTTATCACTAAGATCTAGAGTAAAAATGGATGCTGACAAGGATGAAGTTACTGAGACTGACACCATTGTTCAACAAAAAGGTGGCCTAGAATCTGTTGGAAGACAATCAGAGGACAGTGAGAACTTTGAAGACCAAGGCATTGACACTGTGAACCCTTCCAAGAATCGAGGAGGAAAAGGTAAAGTTGAGAGTGAAGAAATTACAAACACAATTGTTGGACCTTCACCATCCAATCCTTTAACACGAAGAGCGAGAGGGAAGATAGAAGCTGATACTGAAGCAAATTCTGAAACTGAAAGTAACAGTCAACAAAGACGTAGTATGACTCCTGTCACTGGTGATTCATCATTGTCCTCAGAACCAAAACGTTCACAACGCATCTCACTAGCACGAGATGTGCCAACAAGTCAAGACACTACTTCTGTATCTGTTTCACCATCTGTCTCGGCCATTACCATTACCAATACCAGTACTACTGCCTCTACAGACAAAAAAGGGAAGCAGAAACCTGGTTCAGAAGATATAAAAAAACAAGACAGTGCTGCTTTAAAGAGGAAAGAAGATTGGTATTTAGGATATACAAAGACGGGTAAGAAAAAAAAGAAGCATTATAGAGGGTTAAGATATTCATTTAGCAAGAGGAAAAAATATGCCAACAAGCGAAAATCAAAGTCCAGTCTAGAGGGTTCTCAGGAAACAGACTCGATTATGTCTGAGGAAATTGATATGGAGTCAATTGATTCATCTTCTCAAGATGTGCCATCAGAACAAATGTCAGTCCAAGATCTGGATGTAGGAGAAGAGGCTTTGTCTGAGATGGCTGATAATGATGATGCTGAAATGGAAAATGTTGAAACTTCTGATGCAAATGAAGAAATGGGGGATGTGTCTGTGGCCGAGTCATTGACTGAAGCTGAAAGCCTAACAACAGGTAAGAAGACCAAGGAAATACAAGATGTGGATGATAACATTGCAGTTGATAAAGTAAAAGATGAAGTGGAGGCTGTGAATATTCTCAAAACACCATTAAATGATGATAAGATTAGTAATAAAGTAAATATTTGTAAGGATGACAAACAAAGCATTAAAGAAGAAAAAGCAAGTTCGGATGATGAGGTTGAAAAGGAGAATGCTAAAATAAATACATCCCCGGGGAAAGCACCTGTGGCTGTCAATGTACAAGAGGACCTGATGCTGGAACCTTTGCCAGAAAAATGTGATGAGGCAAATACATCTAGTCTTGATGCAAATGCCAGTGAGAAAATAACATCACCTAAACAAAATATGACTGTTGGTAACCTGAGTGGTGAAGAGGAGACTTTAAAAATGCCACAGTCTATTAAGAAGAAAGTAATTCTTGAAGAGGCATCAACTCAAGTCAAGAGAACAATAACAGCAGCAAGAAAATCCACCGGAGGTTCAATGGTTGCAATTCCATGTGTGTACCAGGAAGAAGAACCCCAGGAAGATGACGTTGATGTGGGTGACTCGGGAACAGACCCACAGAGTTCATCGATCATGCCGCCAAACCCAACTGAAGCCACATTAGAAGGACTTGATGTTCATTCCCAACCCCTCCACAACACACTCCACTATGAACAACCTGTTGTCAGTTCAGAGCACCCATCCTCACTCACATGTAAGCAACCCCAGTCTTCACCAACTTCAGAACTTTCTTCAGCTAACCTCGAGTCTTCAGTTTTGTCGTGCTTTCATAAGACAGAAAAGACAGACTCTGAACCTATTGCAGCAGACGCTCAACTTGTTACAGAAAATAACACTCAGCTTACCATTGCTAAAGAAACAGCTCTCAAAGGTAAGGTAGACTCTCAGCCCACAGTTTCAGAAGATGCCCAACCTTTGCCATCATCTGAAGAAATTCACTCAGCACGTACATCAAAGTCCCAGTCTTCACTTAAAATAAGAGAAGACAGAATACTTAAAGATGATGTTAAAACTGACCACAATAGAAAGCAAAGCAGTTTGGTAGTCCCTCAAAATTTAAATACAACTGTGACTGCCAATACAATCCCCAGCAGGAGATCTGAGGGAACACTTTCCCACCATAAACATGACACCAGGTTTGAAAGAAGACAATCTATGTCCCATGATAGCCTATATAAAACAGATAACCCAAGTTACCTCGCCCCCATCACATCAGAAACCGGCCTTCGTTCATCAATGAGGAGGCGACAGAGCATCACTAAACGTAAACTGGATGATCTGAGCTTTGAAGGTCACAATTCAGACTCAAGTGATTCACTAAGTGATGCAAGACCCCCCGGTGAAGGTGTGAGGAAGAGCAAAAGACTTAGTCGTCATGCTTCCCCTCGGCCTCTTGCCATCGCTGCTCCACACTCTCCTGAGGGGCCAGGCAGAGGCCAGGCTAAACCAATTGGTACTCCATCTGCCAATGTTGTAAGTATATTTACTTATTGGTATTATTATTAGCCAACTGTTGCAGGAGTAATATGTTGGCTACTCCTGATTCTTCCAGACTCCATCACAAAACAATTATGCAACATAATTTAAAATTGTCTGTTTCCTGGCACAGTTTGAAGCAATCATTAGTCTCCTGTTTACTGAAAACACCTTGCCTCTGTAAGCACATGCAATAATATTATCAGTGGAATTTATATGTAAAGAAAGCATTTATCAGAGGACAGTACTGGGCTTGTGGTAAGTGAAAACTGTTATATATATTAATATGATGTTGAGGGCTTTCTGTACTTGCTTATATGTATCAGTAATACAGGGTGAGCAGCAAGTTTGTTTCTGATTTCAAATATAAAAGAAAAACTATGCTAAGCACAAACATTAGGCCTCGACACAAGAAGGTCTTTTACATTATTTGTGAGCTTCAACATGTGCTCCATTTGCTGTCTGAAGAAGACCTAAGGGATACTGTTCTTATCTTCACATCATCAGGAAGGAACTTTATGCTCACTCTGTACTGCTGTGACAATTGACACCTTAGATGACTTCCATTTATTTTTTCATTTTCAATATTTTCTGCATGATTTTTTCGTCTGTTTTACTGGCTGTCATTGCATATTATCCAATGGTGATATTGTAATGGTTTATGGTTGACTGATGTGGGACTCAAACTGGATGGGCAAGCTTCAGTCAGTCAGTCATAGTTAGCCTTAATAGTATCAGCTGAAGACATTGGGCCATATGCAAGAACACCAGTGGTGCATACGATGGCGTGGTACTGGTACGATAGCTCCATAGAAAAACAACAGTCATCGTATCACTACCATGCCATCATCAACACCACAAATGTTCATGCAGAAATAACAGACTGTATGTAGTTAGAAAACATATGTATTGCAGGTGAAGGTGGTCTTGTAGTTGTACAGTAAACCCTCCATATACACTGGAGATACAGTAATTACTGTATAAACATTTATGATTTGATATGAATATATACCATACATAAGTGAATTTCAACTGTGTATTTGGAAACCATAAAGTGCAGGGGGGGAGTGAGGGTTTGGGACCCCACTCTCTAACGTTTACCCTATTAAAGGTTCAAATAGCCTCAGAGCTGGACCCCTTGTCTGTTGTGGGTCCTACACTGGTGCTAGAGCCTCCCCACCCCTTGAAAAAAAGGGAAATTGGATATTGATGATGATGTATTTTGAAACCAAGTATAATGAGGGTTTTACTGGATGGTGGTGTGTTTATATGGTAGGTGAGGGTGTGTGGTATTGTAGTTGCTGCTTCATCATCAATACTTCTTGGCCTACAGACTCCGGCCTCACCAGGAGAGCACCAAAGCTATATCCTGTCTTCACCTGTCAACTTGACTCACACCTGTCACCAGGAAGGAATTTTGTCATCTGTATGTTTAGTTGGTTCACTTTTTATTTATTTTAATGCTGTATTGGCCAGTGCTCTGCAACCTTTCCTTTCTTTTTGTCATAACATTTACTTCTAAGCTTTCCAGTTTGCTGATTCAGTAAATTGTGGTACAACATCATTCAGGATATAATGCTCATCATTTATAATGTTGGTTATTCTATTTTTGGATTTTATATTGTTGTGTATATATATGGAAAGAGGAGTACAGAACATTATAATAGTATAGTACAAACATGCTTTATTGTACATAGATTCATTGCAAACAGTGTAATACACACCCATAACACCAGTGGAAAACATGGTGATATACCTATAATAAATACTGTACAAACCATACTTATACAGTTCTATAAGACAATTCAATACAATATCCTGTTGTGATAAACTGTACAGTACCACCTGTATTGTAATTGCAGTTCCTTCTACACACCTTTAAGGGGATGATACACTTTTGGTACATAAGATTGCCTTGATTCCTCCATAGTATTCTAGGAGATAGGTCCAGGTTAACTAAAATAATGGTAGCCTGTTGCTTGGAATAGTTTGGAGGAATCCTTTGCTCCAGATTTACCAACACTGTACTTCCCCCTTAAAATTACTATAAAGGTTGTAGAGCACTGATTGGCTAACCAATGGCTTTTTTATTAGAATATAATTATTGAGTCATCTTTCCACACTTACTGTACTTGGCTTGTACTCCCTTTTAGTTTGGGTTAATGGATGTTTGATATTTTCCAGTCAGCTAACTTAAAAATATCTTTCCTTTTTGTAGGTGATTGGTTGATAATCGTTCATAATCAACACATGAGATATACAGGATTATATGAAAAGACAGTTTCTAGTTCTTCTATATAAAACTAGTGGTCCATATTTCACGATAAATATTTTTTTGTTTTTCATAATTTAATAACCTATATTTTCCAAGCTTCATATTATTCTTTAAGTTCAGTTTAACAACAATGCCTGATTCTTAATGCTTATTATTTTGGGTTAACTGTGAGAGTCAATTTTGTGTGCATTATAATAACACTGTAATTGTTGTGGTTGCATGGTCATTTGATTAGAGTACAGTACTATACATGTATTACCAATGGATGTAGGAGTGTGAGTAGTGGTAGTAATTCTGATTAAGGGGAGATTCTCTTGTTGGTGAATTAGGAAGTCAATGATTCCCCCAAACTATGCTATGAAACAGATCCCCTATAAGTATTTCATTGAGGGCGTCTGTTTCCTGGCATAGTTTGGAGGAATCATAGACCTTACAATTCACCAACAAAAGAGTTTCCCCTTAAGGAACAACTACATACAAGGAGGAACCTGTACTAACAACATTTCACTTACTGTTTCTTCAGGCTCCTCCTTGTACTGTGTTCTGTTCTGTAACCATTCTGTTAGGTTAATGCACATTTTAATTCAGTAATAGTGAGACATTATAACAACAAAGTCACACTGTCTTGCATCATACCAAGAAAATATTTGAGTGGAAAGCAAGACATTTACTCATAGTACATCTGGAAGAAAGATAAGGTGAGTTAGTGTGAAGTGCATGAAAGAATAGAAAGAAGTGGAATAAGAATTAGATCAGTGAACCACAATATTGTAATATGTTTTGAGAGGAATGTTTCAGTGCTCTGACCACTATGCGGTGTTGGCAAGGATTAGAGTCAGGGCAAAATGGGAGTATGGTAGGAAGGATAGAGGGGGGAACAAGAGGGAGGTGGCAAGTGGAAGATTGAATGACAGTGAGTACAGAGAGGTATATAAGAGGAGGGTGGGTGAGGTGCTGGAGGATGCTAGGCTGAGTATGAGGGAGGGAGTGGGAGTGAATGAGGTATATGAAGTGTTTAAGGCAATAGTAATGAGAACA
Organism: Petrolisthes cinctipes; assembly: GCA_033782935.1. NCBI lineage: Eukaryota > Metazoa > Arthropoda > Malacostraca > Decapoda > Porcellanidae > Petrolisthes > Petrolisthes cinctipes. The sequence goes on from JAWQEG010000103.1 coordinate 268,574, forward strand.
GCAGCAGAGGTAGTCGGATATAAGACACAGAAGAGGGGCAAGAAAGGGAGTGCTTGGTGGTCAGATGAAGTGAAAGATGCTGTAGAGAAGAAAAGGAAGGCGTATAGGAGAACATTACAGAGGAAGTGAAAGAGAGGTGGAAGAGAGAATACAATGTATGTAAGAGACAAGTGAAGAGGATGGTGAGTGAGAGTAAAAGGAGAGTGGATGAGGAGTTTGGCATGAAACTGAGTGAAAAGTTTAAAGAAAACAAGAAATTATTCTGGAAGGAGGTAAAAAGAGAAAGAGGAGAAGGAAAGTCTGGTAGCGTGAGAATGAAGAGAGAGGATGGAGTTACTGTGAGTGGAAGGGAGGAAGTGAAAGAAGTGTGGAAGAGGCATTTTGATGGTCTGATGAATGGGGGGACGGGAGGGGAGGCGGTGGTGACATGCATGGGGATGGAGGCAGGTGGTAGACGACAGGGTGTACAGGGAGATTTAGCAAGAGAAGAGGTTAGGAAAGCAATAGGAAAGTTGAAGATGGGAAAGGCACCGGGGGTGGATGGGATAACTGCTGAAATGTTAAAGTGTGGGGGGGAGGTAGTGGTGGAGTGGATGTTGCTTATATGCACATTGGCTTGGAGGCAGGGAGAGGTGCCAGAGGATTGGAGGAGAGCCATAATTGTACCGTTGTATAAGGGGAAGGGAAGTAAGGAGGAGTGTGGTAGCTATAGGGGAATAAGCCTCCTTAGTGTACCGGGGAAGGTGTATGGGAAGGTTCTTACTGAGAGACTGGTTGATGTAACAGGGAATAAAGTTAGTGAGGAGCAGGGAGGGTTCAGAAAGGGTAGAGGATGTGTGGACCAGATATTTGCATTAAAATCAATAGTGGAGAAATATATTGGGAAGGGTAGGAAGTTGTATGCTGCCTTCATGGACTTGGAGAAGGCATACGATAGGGTTGATAGGAAAGCTATGTCAGAGGTGTTAAGAATTTATGGTGTTGGGGGGTCTTTGCTGAAGGGCATTGAGGCCTTCTATGCAGGTACAAAAGCATGTGTACGGGTAGAGGGTGATCTAAGTGAGAGTTTTAATATTGGTGTAGGGCTGAGACAGGGATGTGTTATGTCACCGTGGCTGTTCAATATATATATGGATGGTTGTATGAGAGAGATGAAAGCCAAAGTGAATGGTCTGGGGGTGAAACTGAGGCTGAATGAAGCAAATTGGTCCTTGGCAGCAAGTTTATTTGCGGATGACACTGTGTTGATGGCTGAGAGTGAAAGGGAGTTACAGAGAGTGGTGGACGAATTTCAGTTTGTGTGTAAACGAAGGAAACTGAAGGTGAATGTTGGTAAAAGTAAAGTGATGGTATTTGAGAGAGCAGAAACTGAAGTGATTGACTTTGCTACACCTTACAGAGTGGGAGTACCAACTGGGACAAAGTGTGAGATAACTCTGAGGGGTGAGAGGATGGAGGAAGTGAAGGAGTTTAAGTACCTGGGTACAGTTATGTGTAAACATGGGAGTATGGAAGGAGAAATTAGGGATAGAGCAATGAGGGGTAGACAGGTCATAGGATCACTGGGGAGGATTATGAAGGGTAGAAGTGTGAGTATGGAAGTGAAAATGGGACTACGAAACAGTATAATCCTGCCAACACTGACATATGCGTCGGAGACATGGACATGGAGTAGGGCGCATCAGTCTAGAATAGGTGCTGTGGAAATGAGTTACTTGAGAGGAGCATGTGGACTTACAAGGTGGGATGGAGAAAGTAATGAGAGTGTATATGAGAGGTGTGGTATGAGTGAGAAAGCAATTGGTATTGAATGTGGAGTGGTTGAGAGAGTGAAGCGTGATACATTGAGATGGTTTGGACATGTAGAGAGAATGCAAGGTGAGGAGTTTGTAAAGAAGGTGTATGGAAGTGAAGTTGTGGGACCTGGTGTGAGAGGCAGACCTCCGGTTAGATGGCAGAACAGAGTGGAAGAGTATGTAAAGGAGAGAAACATGAGGGGTAGAGGAGGGCTTGACCAAGTAAGGAGGGAGTGTTGGAACAGGGAGAACTGGAGACACTTCTGCCGTGGCCACCCCCTTGGGGGGAGTTCCCGGAGGGATCGAGGCGTCAAAGCTATAGATAGATAGGTAGATAGTTTCTGTGGGATTTGTTAAAAAGTTAGTGGTCATGACAGCAAGCTTAATGGTACTGTAGCAGTCTCTGTGATGTATTGTAAGTAGAAAGGTATGTGAATCATTCCAGTAATGTAAGTAATGGAATAGTTTATAGCTTCAGATCAGTGAATATTTGTTATAAGTGTGGTAAATACTGTACTTGTGAAACACCAGGATAACCCACCAAAATTTCTTAGAGGGTGAGTAAGCTCCATTTTTTGCACTTTACTACTTTGTACCAAAAGCATATTTCCTCAAAAATATTTTGTTAAATGTACAGTCGGCAAAAAAAGTTTCGTTACCACCCCTACGTTAATTTTACCATCGGTAAGCCGGGTAGGGTTGGTACTCCACCCACTGGGCAGCTGTGACTCGTGTCATCCGGGACATGCTGGACGGGAATTGTCATTGCCCCGGCAGTGTCAACTTCTTTATATCAAATGTTTAGCTGATTTTAAATTAAATTTTGAGTGTTAAAAAACTCTTACTATTTAACTATTCATTATTAAACATAAGGAAATGCGTTTTGAGTATTTTAGAACAAGAATAACCGTGAAATACCCAGAAAATATAGCACTGGCCGAAAGAACGTCATTTCCACTTGGCTGGCCATGACGCACTGAGGGGCATTGGCCAGGGGCACGGACTTATAGAGGCTGGAGGGTGGCGGAGGTACGACACTCACCAGTCAGGTGTACCAACATTACATCACACTGTTTTAGGGATGGTAACGAAACTTTTTTTGCCGACTGTACAGTCACACACCACAATCCCAAGCCCATATGAATCAAAACCCGAAATCTGAAGCAGGCGGTTTCTGGACAAAAGCCCACCCAAATTATCACAAGGTCACACACATTTCGAACCAATGGAGGCCTTGGGTGGGCTGTTGTCCAGAAATCGCCTGCTTCAGATCTTGGGCTTCGACTCAGGTGCACAAGAGATTGTGGTGTGAGACTGTACCACCTTCCCTGGAAGTGAATAATGAAAAGTTATCCATTCCTTTTGTGGTTAAAATTGACAAATGTTTGGTTAGGATGTTATTAATTTTCTGAACTCTTTGTTTACTTTGTAGGTGATGACAACAGGAAGGTATGTGATCATAGTCCTCACTTTACCCAATACAGTATAGAAAACAAAAATAAGTACAAAAAGTTCACAAACACTATCTACTGTAGTAGTACAATGACTAAAGAATAGGCACCGATATAGTATAAGTTTGTGAACTAGGATTGCTTTGTAAAACTTCTTTGGAGGTTTGGCACAAGGAGAAAAATAATAATATTGTAACTTAAAGCCCTTCATATATCTTATTACTTTCCTACAGGCTGCTCCCACCCTGACCAATGTATTGTGTAAGTGTCGACACAATGAGAATGCTGTTGCTGTCGATATTGCTGGAGATATATATTGCCAGGCTGTTGACTCCTTTGATGGCCGCATGATTGGCTGCTGCAATGTTGTGGCAAACCATAAGTAAGAAATAGTCCTGTTCCTGTGTAATTGGCTGCTTGTTGTAAAAGGCCACTAAAAGGAGCTTTCACTTCTTCACCTGTCCCTCATTTTCATCTGTTACTTTTTGTGCTTACTGTCCCAGCTCTAATTCACCTTCCTCAGGCGCCATATGACCTCACTGTTGCGGCACCTAATATCAAATTATTGGTCAACCCTGTGTGATTGGCTGTTGCAAGATTATGGTGAAAAATATATTCCTTTTGCCGTATGGCTGAAAGTTTGAGACATTATTAAACCATGGGAAAGTTGTGTACAGTACAGTATACCGTAGTCTGAAGTATCGATCCATTTCTTTTGCCATGCACCTAGTGAAAATTATATCTTCCTTGACAGGTACTATCGAGTTAGTGGCAAGATTCCCTTTATGCTCCTGTGTGACATCCACCGAAGACGTTTAAGGCGTCACAACTGCTGTCCCTGCTGTGGTCTTTTCTGTACACAGGTTAGTCAGTTGGTCTATACTCTGTGCTTATACTTTGCTTTCACTGCATCTTCAAGATATTTTATTACCTGTGAAAATGTACACATATGTCACCTTGTCCCTGTTGGCCTTTGTATGTAATTATTTGTGTGGTTGTAAATCCCATGTATGTGTGTGTACCGTCTTCCCTCGATATAAGATGATAAAATTTATCACTATCCTTTTAACACAGGCTCAGTAAACCACTTAGTCTGTATGGTAATAAATGACAGAAGCCTGGAATAACATTTGTTGGTCTTTAATGAGTGACTGAGTGTAAAATGAAGTGGTGGATACAAGTATTTATTCACTACTGGTATATATCAAGGATCTACAGTCTGTATTGTGTCCATTTCAGTGTGATACTTTAGCCTTATTACTAATGCCTGATATACTCAATCCTTTAATGTACTCTTGTTTAGTTCCATGTGCTTCTCTCCTTTCATTTATTCATTTTCTGATGCTGACTTGGTAAAGCCGGCAGCATAAATTCGCATCCATCTCATATACTTAATAATGCTAATATGACCAGATAGTTAGTTGCAATCTGAACCAGTTTCTATTCTAACAACATATATAATGTCCCATATGAGAAGTATATCTGTCATCTCTGTATTCAAATAATGTTACAACATCATTATAGCTCATACATACATATAATACGCAGGTAGAAAAGAAGCAAACTTATGCTGCCAACTGTACTATATGGCCTGGTACTAGTTTATCATTCTGGAATTAAATTGTATTTTTGTTACCCAGGGTGTGTTTTATGAGTGTGCCTGGGATCAAGTTGGAGTACGGCATTATTACCACAAACTCTGTGCTCTGCTTCTCAATGGCGCCGCTCTTTGTCCTCATTGTGGTGCTGGTGAAGGCTCCCGTGAAGTCCACCTGGAGATGAAGCTCAGCAGGAAGCCAGTTATTTACCTCAAGCAGCACCAGGAAAGGAAAGAGTGAGTAATCTGGCACCCATTTCATGTTCTTCTTTTAAATATTAATATCCCACCATTTATTTATCCATTTCCTTCTATAGTACTATATTAGTACCAAAAAACAACTAGATCTTTCTACATGAGTGAATTGAATTTCTATCCTACCTCCTTTAATTTTGCACACATTTCATGTTCTTACTTCAAATATTGATAACCCTTGTTTATTTATCCATTTCCTATACAGTACCATCTTAGTACTGTACCAAATGTCCAACTAGTTCTACCTGAGTTAATTGAATTTATATCCTTCCTTCTCAGTCTTACAAGGCCACTTCTCCAACTGTCCCTATTTTTCATCTGTTACCTTTTGTGCTTATTGTCCCACCTCTCAGTCACCTTCCTCGAACACCATAGGACCTCACTGTTAAGGCTCCTAATATCAATCAATCAATCAATCCTTCCTTCTCCTTCTTGGGTGACATGTATTCCTGCCTGTTGTGCTGCTTTATTATTTATTCTGTTTCCAATATAAAGGAATCAATTCCCATGTCAGGTCTTCTGCCCGGATGACATGGACCAAACAGAGGGATACACCAGAAGGTGAAGAGAACATGGAACAAGAGACACTCCCTGAAGATGAACCCACTCTGGAGTTAAAGTGTGGACGTGTTATCTCAGCTCACAAACTGCCTCTCAGCTCACACAGGGAGAGGCTCCACGAAGCCATATTAACCATAAACCAAGGAAAAAATCCAAACAGCAAGTGAGTCATATATTATGCTGTACCAGTATGTATATAGACTTAAGGGGGTAATATACTTTTGGTACATTCGAGTCCCTTGATTCCTCCAATATATGCCAGAAAACAGGACCAGATTAACAAAAATAATGGTGGCCTGTTTCTTGGAATATCTTGGAGGAAGCAGTTGCTCCAGATTAACCAACACTGCACTACCCCCATAAAGTTTATCTAAGAGTGTTGTTATCCCTGCCGACTGTCCCTGTCCCTCTTTTCCTATCCTTTCCTTCATGCTGGCTGTTATTTATTGTTAGTTGTTCAAATAACTTTTCCCTAAAATAGAATGTACAGTAAAGTCAACTTTCATCTCGCCATTTCACATTTCACCACCTCTCCCCAAATCTCCGAAATCGCAACTCTCGCCATCGAGTCCTTAATCTCGCCACCATTCGACTGTTTGAATCGACCTCACAAACCGACTAGAGCCGAGCGTTACCGAGCCAAGCCGAGGCAATAGCTGTACCACCTAGGTTCCCGCAAAAGTAGGGGGTAAAATGAGTAGTTGTAGGAAGTTTGTTTGTTTATTTTATTTTCTTTCATTTCAATCCACCACCATGACATTGTAGTGTTTCACAAAGGGGCCACTCCTCAGTCACGTCACCTCACTTCACCTTACCTCACCTCACTTCACCTTACCTTACTTCACCTCACTTCACTTTACCTCACCTCACTTCACCTTACCTTACTTCACCTCACTTCACCTCACTTGACAGGGATAGGCCTAGGTCACACCATATATAAGCAGCCTGTAGGACCCGCGTGTACACTAGTAATAACACTAGTTCACCAGCCGCCTGTGCGTATGTTTGTCGGTTGTGTCGACCAATGTGTTTTTGTCGGTCGGTTTTGTGTACATCTATTATCTCGCAAATATAATGACTAAATTTGTGTGTGAAATGTTCGATAGTGCTTAATTGGCGAGTCAAGGTTTTGATTGTATATTTCCCCATAAGAAGTTGTATTCAAATCTCGCCATTTCGAATCTCGCCATGATATTTTGGTCCCTATTAGTAGCGAGATGTGAGACTTTACTGTACAGTTGTGGACACATGAAACAGACACACTTCAGGGGGGGGGGGGGCTTACCAAACATAGAATAGGACACACCTCTGCATACAGTGAATGTGTCATACTACCCAATGCTCAATGAGGGGCTGGGCTTAGGTGTGTCTGCTTCATATATCTGCACCTGTACCCTAATTAATAGAAAAGGGAACGACAGAAATCACCTCTGAATCTCACGATGACACTTTCACACACAATGTTGTATCAAATATATATGTTGCATCAAATCTAACCATGTCATTATTTTATTTTTATTTATTTTTATTTTTTTCAGACCATCAGCCAAATCAGTGTATTGGGCATGTAAACAGAATGACTTGGAGAAATTGCTTCATGTTTTGGGTGAGTGTTTACATCAGCAGGTGTAATACTAAGCAATTTGATCTTCATATGAGTGAGTCAGTCAATGGTTACACAATATATACTGTACTGTAGTTTGATTTGTTGATATCACTGAATGGGTTTTACTGATTGTAATGATAATGCTTTTTTATTTATAATTAATTGGGTATAGAATCTGAGGATAAGACGAATATTTCCTCAGTATCCCTGCTCTTCGTAAAAGGCAATTAAAAAGGGCTTTCACTCCTCCAACTGTCCCTTTTTTTTCAACTACGTGTATTACCTTTTGTGCTTACTGTCCCACCTCTCAATCACCTTCCTTGGGCGCCATATGACCTCGCTTTTGCGGCGCCTAATATCAATCAATCAATCGACCAATCTGATGATAAGCCTTTTTATTTTATTTATATTATTTTTATTTTTTTCAGTGAATGGATTAAGTCCAAATGTAAAGGCCAAGGAATATGGTAACCAGACTGGGTTACACGTGGCAGCATCAAATGGCAGCCTGGCTTCACTACATGTGTTGGTCCTGTCTGGTGCCACTATTGATATGACTGACACACAACTCATGACACCTCTTATGGTTGCCATCACTAAGGAACAGAACAATATTGTACACTATCTTATCCAGGCTGGGGCTTCTCTCATGGCTAAGGTACCATATTGCAACGTTAAACACTCGCCAGTATTGTTTGCATTAAACTCTGACAAACTCATTCACAGTTGACCCTTCATATACAATGAATGAATACTTGTATCCATCACTTCATTGTACACTCAGTCTTTCATCAAAGACCACCAAATGTTTTCCTGGGCTTCTGTTATTCATTACCATGCACACTAAGTTCCTATGTTACTAGGAAAGTGCTAGATTTAATCATCTTATATCAAGGGCCTACTGTATATGATTATTTTTGTGTGTGTGTTAGATTCTCATTGTTTCTTGTTATTACATTGGAATCTACAAGCAGCTTTCATTATGTTAGTTACTCATTTGTCTATACACCTCGGTCTCGTATAGAACGTCCAATAGGTCGATAAAAGACGTCGTTTTATGTGAAATCGTTCTATGTGATACACGTAACCTATGGGGAAAATTACAATTAGTCGATCAATCACCAAAATTGTCCCTGAAATTAACATAAAATACTTTTCAAGGTTTTTCTTGCCTTAATCCTACTGTACACACTGTACAGGGATGTATGTAAAATGCATTTTACACTTCGTATTAAGGTTTTCGCAGGCGACTCATGTGACTGAGATGAGTCGGCGGCATCCGTGGTGGTGGAGGGGGTAGGGGGGAGATAGCGTGTGATCATCATTTGTTTTCTTTTATTAACCATACGCTGGTGTTTCCTTCTCCTTTCTCTTTCCGAGAAATAACTTCTTTATATCGAAGGATATGGCCTTCCGTTTTGTAAATGCACGACCTGGCATGACTGAGTGTTGAAGCTGGTGGTTAACTCGTAATTACTAAAAACGAGCGAGTTACACACGAAATTTCCCTAACTTCAACTTTAGAATTTCCCTTTATACCTCAATAATTCCCTGTTTACTCTTGAACATTGACGGTCTTTTTGGTATTTCTTCTGGTAAGACTTTCCCTGTTTACTTTTGAACAATCTTTATATAATTTCCCTGTGTGGATTTCAAAATTCCCTAAAACAGAGAAATTTCCTTGCACCTGGCAACACTAGGAAGGGGGAAGGAGCGGGAGAAGTGGTGGCAACACACTCACACACACTGTACAGACGCCAGTGATATCATTTCCTGACACGTTCATTATGATTTCGCTTGTTTTGTATAAGAACTCCTCGGATTTGCTTCACTTATTTTCGCCACCCGTTCTATATGGATGCAATCGTTTTATAAAATAATTTTAAGCTAATATTTTGGTCGCTCGTTCTATACGAGAATCGTTCTATGTGAACACGTTCTATATGAGACCGAGGTGTACCTCATTTGGTGTTTTTATGTTACACTGCAGTACAGCCTCTAAAAAGTTACCATGGAACCTGTGTTCCTGTATTTGTATTTAACATATTATTATTATTTCCTTGTGATGTAGGGAAGTGGCTTACGTAAAATTAGGCATATGGAAACGGCTTCCCCATCACCCACCATTCTTGTGATGGTGCAGTCAACCTGGTATCCCCTACAATATGGGGGGGGGGGGGGGGGGCACTCTCTAACAATAAGCTCACTTAAGATTCAAATAGCCTTGGAGCTGGACCCCTTGTCTGTCAGGGGTCCTGCACTGGTGCTAGAGCCTTCCCACCCATGGAGAAAAGGAAAATGGAATATTGATGATGATTATTATTTCTTCAGACTCAGGATGGTATGACATGTCTTCACCTTGCTGCAAAATGTGGGAATGTTACAGCATGTCAACATATTTTGGACTCAGGTAGACTGACTAGACATGCTATAAATACACAAGATGAAGGAGGATGGACCCCTCTAGTTTGGGCCTCGGAAAACAGATTTGCACATGTTGTCAAGTAAGGGTGTTGTGTTTACTAAGCTTAATGGGAGAATACAGTGTTGTGGGATCTGGAGCAACTGATTTTTCAAAACTATTTAGTCCTGTTTTCTGGCATACTTTGGAGAAATCAAGGTGCTCCATTGTACCAAAAGTGTACTATCCCTTTAAACACAAGTAATAAAATAATATATATTGTAGTCTAATATTTGCAATTAAATACAGTCTGTTATCTTTTTTTTAATATTATTGTTAAATGTTTCATTACATTGAAATTCTGTTGAAACACAATGAATTATTTTGTTCATGATTTGAGCACCTATTATGGAAGCCGTAACAAGTGGTTTCCCATACAAAACTAGTTATACATGTGTTGTCCTTCAGGTTTTTATTGGACCGCGGTGGGAACCCACAACTGTGTGATGTGGAACAAAACACAGCATTACATTGGGCTGCATTCTCTGGTTCAACACACATCTGTTCCATGGTGCTCGACCGTGGATGTTCTCTACGTTCTATGAATGCTCACGGAGACACTCCCTTGTTAGTTTATAAAGTTTATGGATGTTATATTTATAATTATGGGGTCACTTATCTTTGGCATTAACCACTTAGCCGCAGGCATTATCTATCAAGGCAGCTGTCTCTCCCGGGCCTCACTCCCACTTTTGCGGTCACTATGTAACCAACACACTTGATGGCTAATAGCTTGTAAACCACTCATACTACATAAATAAATGATACAGGATATTGAAATACAAACCTTTAGCTGTCTCCTGATGTACTTGTAAAGACTAAAATGGCATCTGTTGGATGGGTAGCTACCTCACACTGACCAACTCAAAATTCACTTTTACACTATTTGCACTATATTTACATATCTAAGTACATTTTCACACTCTGATTTCATAATAAAACATGTCAGAATCACATTTTTCAGCACAACGTTATAAAAATATAATGTCACTGTCATATTTACATACATATATGGTAGTGTTGCCAGTCAGTAACTAGCTTATTAGGGACTGCGCAAATTAAAAACTGTGCTGTCGAATTAATGCTACACTCATGGTGCTCCAGAGCTTTTGCTAATGTTGAAATTTCACTACACCTGCGAATTAAGGGTTAATGATTACAAGAAATAAGAAGAAATTAGTTGATATGAATGATATGAAGTGAATTTGGTATGGATGTGTTAGTTGTACAGTACAAGAGGTGGAGCTGAACACTTTGTAGGTATGAACAGACAAGTTAATGTGAGTGGAGTCTAATTCTAAGGATAATTGTGTCTCAATAAACAATTAGTCTTATTTTCTGAGACCTAGTAGTGCCATCCCTTAACATGGGAATTAATAAGCATTTTTACATTAATTTTGAATAGCTTGGTATTTTGTATATAAATGTACTCCCACAGTCCAACTTATGTATAAATTCTTGTGGCCAATAGTACTCGACCTTTTCAGACATATTGCTGCCCGTCAGAACCACACTGATGCAGTGGTACTCCTGTTGGCCAGAGGTGCTCAACTGGACATTGTTAACACCAAGGGCCAGACACCCATTGAATGTGCTGTACCAGACAGTGATGTCTATCTTCAGTTAACCCTCAATAGTAAAGTACTTGATATGATGAAGCAAAACAACATTAGAACAGAGAAGATACTCAGCAGGTACACTACACTAATAGACAGTATTTTATTCACTTAAAAGTTTTTTGTTTTGTTTTTCACTTTATTGTATTATAGATTTAAGATCATTTTTTGTTGGATATATGTGATTATGACATTCATAACAGATGATTATTAGTAGTTGTTGATTCTAATTTATTTTGTTTTATATTTCCAGTGATATTGCATTAGGGAAGGAAGAGGTGCCCATTCCCTGTGTCAATGGAGTAGATGATGATCCTCTGCCTAAAGATTATTTATATATTGCGGAAAACTGTGAAGCTTCCAACGTCATTATTGATCGCACAATTACATCATTGAAGGTCAGTTTATGGCCAGTCATGGTATAACATTTTACTTGTGTTTCTGTATTTTTAATATTTTCCATCATTAACACCCTTTTCCTAAACTTAAGGAAACAACAACAACAAGTGATATTGTACTGTAATGAGCCACACTCACCTTCACTCTTCTTTTCAAGCCCACAAACTGTTGCTGTTCTGTCTCAGCTAATCTTTAAGGAGAGAGTATATTTTTGGTACATTAGAGCATTTTGATTCCTCTAAACAGGTCCAGATTAACAAAAATAATGGTGGCATATTGTTGCTGGGAATAGTTTGGAGGAATTATCATCTCCAAAAATGCCAAAACTATACCCTCCCCTTAATGAAACCAAAAGGGAACGTGGTGTCAATCCATATGAATGATGTAAATGAATACTATGAAAGTACTATTTGTACAAAAATATGTTATGTTATGGCCATCAGGAAGTACCAATGCTCATTACAATTAAATGGGGATGTTTGTCTTGTCCTTGCTCAGGCATTATTATTCCCTTGTATATGTCTATATCTTCCCTGACATTATTCTTTGGCCTTACTGTTTCTTAAGATGTCATTCTGTGTTTTTGTGGTTGATAAACTATATTACTGTATGGTCTGTTGATGCAGTGGTGTGAGTGTGAGGATGGTTGCAACACTGAACATTGTGGATGTGGTCAACTCAACTTCCAGTGTTGGTTTGATCCTGATGGACGTCTTTTACCAGAATTCAATTATGCAGGTAAGAAGACAAGAAACAAAATTATGTTGTTTGACTTTAAGAGGAGATTCTCTTGTTGATGAATTGGAAGGCTACTGACTCCTCCAAACTGTGTCACCAAACAAATCCCCTGTTATTGTAACATTAAGGTCATTTGTTTCCTGGCTTACTTTGAAGGAATCAATTGGCCACAAATTCACCAACATGAAAATCTCCCCTTAACCCTCACATAACTGCTAACTACTTTAGCAACTATCTCTGACTCACAACAGAATAGAAAATATAACCAAAGGAAAGCTCTTTCTTCCATTCATATTGACAGTCTCCAAATAAATAAAGAATTTTATTATCTTTCTGTCCTGTGTGGCCTGGTTTTTCAGATCCACCGATGATATTTGAATGCAACCGAGCTTGCCGTTGTAACAAGTTGTCCTGCAACAATCGGGTCGTGCAGCATGGAATATCAGCCCACATGCAGCTCTTCAGGACTGTAGGCAAAGGCTGGGGTGTACGAGCATTAAAAACCATTCAGAAGGTTAGAAATTTACCTTGTGAAGAATATAATCTCTCTGTACAGTTGGCCACAGGAATTCTTACACAGTCTATATAGAAAGAGAGGTCATTATTCTGGAAGTACTTCAATGAATGGTCTACCAAGTGACTCAGGAGTTAGCAAAACAACAAACCTATTAATAATGTTGTATTGCAGTTACATAGTGCAACATCTAATATATGTTGTAAACCCTCAAAAACAACAACAGCATGTGTACAAATTCTTGTGGCCAATAGTACAATACTGTCTTGTATATCATGAAAAACTGAGTTCATTAAATGCCAGAAAGGTTGTGAGGTTACTTATATATGGCTGGAGTGAACACTCATTACACTCCTTTCTTTAAAACTAATGTCATGCACTCTGTTTCTTTTTAAATTTGTCTCCACTAATGTCATAGTAGTATCATTTCCTCTGAACTTGAACAGACTTAATGCCATGGAATACAACAATAACAGCAACATCATTTTCTTTGCCAGGGCTCGTACGTATGTGAGTACGTAGGAGAGATTATCACAGATTTGGAGGCGGACCAAAGGCAGGACGATTCCTACCTCTTTGACCTTGACAATAGGGTAAGATTAAGAAGTCATGGCAGTTGTGTATTTATTCAGTACTCCAGAGTTACAATTTTTTTCAGAATAGTATTAACCAAGAGATTATGCTCCATCATAAAAAGTCTATACATTATACAACCCCTTTATTTTTCTAAATATTGTTACTGTGTGCTTGAAATAGATTTCTTATTAGTAGTTCTGAACATGAGTATTTGGCATAGGAAAATGGTGTCCCACTGCCCACCATTCTTGTGATGGTGCAGTCAGCCTGGTGTCCCTAACAATACAAGGGGGGTGAGGATTGGGGACCTTACTCTCTAACAATGACCCCACTAAAAGGTTCAACTAGCCTCAGAGCTGGACCCCTTGCCTAGCCTGGTGCTGGAGACTCCCCACCCATGGAATATTGATGATGATAATTTCTGAACAAGATTCTTTCTCAGTTAAACTGCATTGTATTTATAACAGACCATTCCCTCCCTCCACAGGATAGTGAAACATTCTGTATCGATGCTAGATCGTACGGAAACATCGCTCGCTTCATCAACCACTTGTGTGAGGCAAATCTAACCCCAGTAAAGGTGTTCATCGATCATCAGGATCTCACTTTCCCGAGGATTGCACTTTTCGCTAACCGTGACATCGAGGCTGATGAGGAACTTGGGTAAGTACAGTATCGGTACTTTATTATATTCCAGTCTTATTTAAGGAGAGAACATCGCTTTGTTTAGTTTGGTAATAAGAAAACTGATGGCTTCTTATATGTAAAACCCCTGTGGTAGGGGGTTATGAATACCTCCCCAGTATCCCTGCTTATTGTAAAAGGCAATTAAAAATGGCTTTCACTTCTCCAACTGTTCATTTTTTTCATCTGTTACCTTTTGTGCTTACTGTCCAACCTCTCAATCACCTTCCTTGGGCACCATATGACCTTGGATGTTGCAGCTCCTAATATCAAACAATCAGTCAATCAAACTATATAATTTAATGTATCTTTTTACCCACAGGTTTGACTATGGAGAAAAGTTCTGGATGATAAAGTACAAACACTTCACTTGCACCTGTCTGTCAGACAAATGTAAGTACTCAAGTGATACCATCCAAATTACCCTGGAAAACTACAACAGAAAACTAAGGGAAATGCAAGAATCTATGTAAGAAATATTATAAAGTAAAAATCTATGGACAAAATGTATGAAATTAACACCATATGAGGAGCTTTTGTTATCTATATATGTTTTGCTCCTGTGTCGAGCCTTTGACCTGAGGAAGCAGTAACAAAACATTAGCAGAAAAGACAATACAATATTATTCTGTATGATGTTATAACTGCTTCATTTTTAAAAGTAATCTCTAACTTATTATTATTTCATTATTGTCCTTTGTGATAAAATGGCGTCAGTTAAGGCCACAAAAAAGGACTTGCACTTCTCCAACAGTCCCTTTTTTTCATCTGTTACCTATTGTGCTTACTGTCTCATCTCTCAATCACCTTCTTCTTTGGGCGCCATAGACCTCACTGTTGCGGCGCCAAATACCAACCAATCGATTAATTAATGAATGGTGTCAGTTGTTGAGAACCTTCCCAATTTAGTTCACAGTAAACAGGGAAATGGGTGTTCCACTAATTAATATTGATATAAGTAAGGTTATACTTTTAAATTACAAATACTGTGCAAGTACTGTACCATACCAGTGTTTAACATTGACACTATATTTCTTTTTCATTATTTTTACCATTTCTCTGCATATTTGGTATAATAAATGTAATGCAAACCAACGCAATTTATACCAAACATTCTACAACTTGTGAACACTGGAATGTAGTGTAATCAAAATGTATTTGTAATATTGTACTGTAGGTAATTTTAGTGGGAAAGGTATCTAATATATATATCTCCATTTACTATAATTTAAATAATATGATTTATTAATGTACAGTAATTTAGTGTGAAAAACAATCATGAACACACAAAATAATATAAAAAAAAATGGACACCGACTACTCACTCTTTTCATTTAGGTCGTAAGTCCACCTCAATCCAACTACCCTCACTAACCATGCACCCTATCATGTAATCACATAAATAAATTGGCTACTTAGCTTGGAACAGTAGTGGGAGACCAGAACAACTTGGGTAAAGTGTGTCGCAGAACCAGCTTGGATGTAGGTATGGTGTGGAGGATGGAGAGACCACATCTTGACCATTTGATGACTCTTGGTCGACTGATACTGAACTAAAACTTAGTTCAACTCCGTTGGAATTGAATCAAGGAATCTAGGGTTTATTCCCTCTCTACATGAATAAATAATACTTATCAATTAACAATTTACATTTATAACCATTGATATCATATTCAATGATAAGAAAAGTGGCTGTATTAATTCTTAAATTGTTAAAGGAACCAGCAAACATTTTCCTTACTCACGTCATTGGTGCTAAGTTTAATCTCTTGTTTTCTATTCCCAGAAGTACAATATATACATTAACCTACTTCCCAATTATTACCAGTCCAAACAAACGAGTCTTTAATATCTCTAAGGTAACCTATATCTGACCACTCAGGAGGCAGGTTCCAAATATTTTCCACAGTATCAGTGTATTTTGCCAGCAAAAAGGTAGAATTAATTGACTTTTCTTCTGCTTCTGACAGGGTGGACATGACATGTGTTAGTGTGTACAGTAAACCCTTGTGTTAT
This sequence comes from Petrolisthes cinctipes, assembly GCA_033782935.1. Taxonomy (NCBI): domain Eukaryota; kingdom Metazoa; phylum Arthropoda; class Malacostraca; order Decapoda; family Porcellanidae; genus Petrolisthes; species Petrolisthes cinctipes. The sequence continues at coordinate 284,844 of JAWQEG010000103.1, forward strand.
ACATTGTGATTTTAGGCAAAAAATACTGTATAATGTGTAATGTATTCATTGGTAAGCAGAGGGTTAACAGCATAAGCTTTTCATTGTTTTTATTTTTAGTAAGACTTTAGGTTTGGTCTTCTTTGACTTTTTCCAAGGGTAAAGTGCAAATGTAAATACCACAGATTATTATAAGAATTTCACTTGATGTTATTGACAATTCATTGTCACTATTTAGTCTGCAAACAGTGTATCTGCACTCTTATGTGGCATTCAAGGTGATAGCAGTCATAAAAATAATACATACATCAGCATTTTACTTGATATAACACTAATAAACACTTGTATCTATCACATCAGTATACACACAGTTCTCAATAAAGACCCTCAAGTGTTTTCCCAGACTTGTTTTATTAATTACAATAAGGACTAAGTGATCAACCTACTTGGTCTGTATTAAATGACAAGTGTTGATTATTGTAGCAAAATATTGAGGACTTGCTATATATTCATAAATTGCAATGCAGGATATATAAGAAAATCACTTGTGAGTTCATTAGTTGTTATTTCCATGTGTTAGCAGTTGTTTTATTGAGATTATAGTGCAAAGTCAGTGTTACCATAATTATATATTTATACAGAAACTGAATTATATCATTACAAATGAAATATGCCCTACCTGTTATTACAGGTTAAATATGGAAACATGATAATATATATATCCATTGCTTAGAGGTGTACTATATTTGATATTGTAAAAGGTTTCTAATTATAGCTTGGATGATACAGAATTTGTTTACTCAAAGGCAGGCTAATTTCTACTTGGGGTTAACCAAACTACTGTAATAGGCAACATTTATTCATAAATCAGTGAGCTTAAATGGCCAAGACAATATACATAATCTCTTAAAGTCATCGGTTCTGGTTTATGGTGCCATTGATTATACCTCAACAGTGTATGATTTTTTAGAAAAAAAAGTTGCAGTCAAGAATGTTGTGAAAGAAAGAAATTAGAGCAGTGGTTCCCAAACTGGGGGTAATATAACCATTTTTGGGGGGTAATGGAGGGGTGACAGAAAACAAATATCGCTAGTGTTTTAATATACCATATACTGTATATCAATATTGAAAACATTGTGTGAAAGAGGTAACACACTTAATGTGGCCTATTAAATTGTGTAATAAACTGATACTTTTTGCAGATACTTTATACCGTTTGTTAACTGGTGCCTTCAGCTTGTGATGATAATTATACTGTATAGCATTATGTAAAACTTCCTGCTGTGAAAGTGTTATGCATTAATTTGATTAATATGGTAAATCCGTATAAGTAATTTGTAGGGCTTTGTTTATATACTGTACAAGTTTTCCACAAACTATTGGATAATCTTGTAACATGGAATGTGATTGGGTGAAAGACATTTGTCAATTAAGATAATTTTCATTAATTAAGACAACACTAAGTAATAATACAAAACATTTTGGATTTACCAACATCTAGCTGTAAGTAGCTGGGTACATTTGGCATGAAACAATATGTCACAGTGACCAAATGATTTAAAATAAACCTCAAATTAAATAATAGATCCTGTTTACTATGGTTATTGCTCATTTCCACAATGGAGTGTAGGTTCCAGTGAATAAAACCTCATGTTTATTCCTTGGCAGCCAGACCTATGTGAACCATTTGTGGAGTCTCCTTTGGACAGATGTCATGGGATCTGATAATGCATGCTGTCCTGAATTTACCATATAAAGTACTTATAAGAAGTATAGTTGCAGACCACAATCTCTAGCCCACCTGAGTTGAACCATGAGATCTGAAGCAGGCAGTTCCTGAACAACAACCCACCCAAACCATCATGTGGCCACACACACACATCTCAAACTAATGGAGGCTTTTGGTGGGCTGTCATCTAGAAGCCGCCTGCTCTAGATCTCCGGCTGCAACTCAGGTGGACTAGGGATTGTGGTCTGCAAGTGTACAGTATTATATAATAAATTGCTTTCTATTGTCATTATTATATTAGATATGAGAGTAATTTAAGGAATAATGCAGCAAATAACAAACAAACTTTCACTGTATGTACTGAGAGATATTTTGTACTGTTTTATTTACTGTATATTTTCTGTGTCAGATTATTTTCTATGCAGTTATTATGACAATAGTTTTCAGTACAGAGTGTGGAGCCTAGAGTGAAAAATGCAGAGGTTAGGAATTGTGGCTGCTGCATTATAATTTGCAGATTTTATTCTGCTTAATTAACAATAAATTGTGTAACATGTGGAGCTGATGGTGGAAGGTTCCATTTCGCAGTACTGTATTGTTCTAGTAAGTGATGGTTTATCATTAGTTTGTCATGTTATTGTATTTTATACACCGTTTTATTCTGATCAGTAATATTTATGTATGATTGACATATGTCACCAACTACAGCTGTTGTATGTTTCAGATTTACTTAAAGTTGTTTATTAAACTATTTTTTATTAATAACAGTTACCTCATAGCATCCTAAGTATGAAGAGTAACAACATATCGGGAAAATATTGCACTGACAATTTGAGAAAGTGGGGTTTGGGAGCTCTCAGAAAAGGGGGAATTTTGACTTATAAGGGGAAATCCCGTACTGGCCAGTCATAGGCGGACAATGTCCAAAAGCTTAAGGCACCTTCACACGGGTCAACTGGTGGCTATAATAGTTTTGCTCCTGGCAAGTGCTAGTCGGCAGGGCCATCCGCAGGAGCAGCAAGGAGCTGCTGACAAGTTTCAAAGAAATGTCTACACATGGGCGGGAGAGCTCTATCCGGTTAGCACAATTGTCACAGCTGTTGTTTTGGCTATATTAAAGAAAATGCAAAAGAAGAAATGTACGTTTGTATACACGTCACTGGATGGCAAGGAGGGATAGGCTAATTTTCGTGTTCATTGCAGATTGTTAAGATAATTAGGGTTAGGAAGACCTTAAAGCAACGAGGCTGTGGACCCACCTCAGCTACCAACAGTATCAGTCATTACTACATCTTATCACTCCACTCATTGTAAAAGAGCACAATTTTTTCTATTTTCAGCCAACCACATGTAATGTTTAATGTTTAAACTTTGGCTGTGCAATTTTAATATCAGTTGCAGAAAACATATTGTAGAGAGTTGTTCATCTGTTGTTGTATTGGGGAGACAGACAGACACACATATACACCTAAACACAACCATTCACTCTCAATCACTCATTCATTTCACAGTAGGGCACGCCTCCACGGCAAGAATTTAGGGGGGCCACGGCGGGGTACGTTTCTTAAAAATGTTGGGTATCTGAATTAAAGAAAACTAATACCGGTATTACTTATTCTGACTTATTAATAGAGGAATTATCATAGTGTTTAATCATATATTTAATATTTACATACTATGGTGGTATTTCTTTTTATATTTAATGAATAATTTAAGTCTTAAAGACTTCACAGGTCTAGTCCCTCTGTGAGAGAGGCACACAGGACTGCAGAGCTACTGGGGAATTTGGATGGGGAACTGACGTGTTCAGTTCAGTATTCGTCAGTAAGTCTGAGTCAATCTGGTCTCTGACCTAGGATATCGTGCACGAAACGTGTGAGTGTATTGTCTCCAAGAAGCACACAATTTTTGAGCTTCCCTGAACCATAATTTATTATGATCCACAATTATCGCTCCTTTAAATAAAGGGGACCACGAGATTATTGAAAATTCCTGAAGGGGGGAATGGAGTGAAAAAAAAATGAAAACCACTGGTCTAGACAGTAGTATCTCGACCGTGATTCATCTACCTCCACAACTCTCACTCATCATCATCTAACTATACATGCAGTCACTCGCCTTCATCTACACGACTACACCTCCACAACCACTCTGGCGATGGCTCTTTTTCACTCTTTTAATGGTTGCGGCGCTTAACATCAATCAATCAATCACTCTTTCAATGGCATGTAGCTCGCTGTCTGCAAACTATAAATAGCCCCGATAAGTGAAGTAGTAGTAGTAGTTGTTCTCCCGGGGCAGAATGGCCTCCTGGCCCACAGACCCCCGGTACGCTCTGGTCGCAGTGAAAAAAACAAATTAAAATAAAGGAGGGGCTGGCCCTATATGCCTGGGCTACCGAAGCACATCCCAGGGAAATGGGACCAGAGCTTACTGGAACAGGGAGTCTGGGGGCCTCCAACCGCCAGGGAGATTGGGGGGAAGGTCTTTGATCCCACAGCCAGTGCTGTGGGCCCAAGTCTACGATACCACAAGAGCTACAAGTGGGGCCGTACCTTCCATGAGACCAGCCCTGAAGGGACCATAAGAGGGAGGTAGTTTACACTGCTGCATGCAAAGGGAAATGCACCCCCTGTGTGCTGGCGGTCCACACAGCAATGGAGAGAAGAGAGAGAAAAAAAAAGGAGCCTCCTGTTGCAGTACACCTCACGTGGATTTTTGATCCATGTGGGCAGATAAAGTCAGCCCCACTGGGCCCGGTGGCATATTATCCAAGTCTGGAAGGGTATATGTCAGTGCTTGATTTGGTTAGGTTAAGGTTAGGACCAGTTTAGGGTAGGTTAGGTCAGGTTCGATTATGGACACTTCAGGTAAAATATGCTGGGAAAGAGAATGAAACTATTTCAAAGATTATCCCATGGTTGGTTTTATCGTTATAACCCAAACGTTATTCTCCTTCCAACCACCTTGATTTTGGCCCAGCAGTAAGCTGTAGCCTGCCAGGACTTGGATAATAGGCGGCCCGGTGAAGTAGTAGTATTGGGGAATTTCGTCAATTTAATGGTGGGTAAATACAGGCATTCAACATTCACTGTCGTCTGAATTATCAGACCGTCTCAAAACCATTATCATTTATGTGTGTCATTATTACTGTCATAATGTGTGTTATAAACTGGCAGGGTTGCCAGACGTACGATAATTATCGTACATGTACGATTATTTACCCCTCTGTACGATGTACGATCATGGATAGTGTTCATCATTATCGTACAGTTTGTACTATAATTTTCTATATTTCGTACGGTTTGTACAATAATGTTCTATGTTTATTAAATAGTTCTATAGAATATTGTAAGGTTGAAAAAAATGCAACTGTCACTTAGTTTCATAAAGTGTCTGGAAAAATAAACAGTACGTGGGACTGGTAGGTTTCACCAGGGTCCATAGAATGGACCATATTCTATGGACCCTGGGTTTCACATTACCGTTATTAGAGGGACGAGAAATTCACGCGTTCACACGGCTTCATACAACTCACTGATTGAACTCAGCCTGCCTTGAATACACAGGACAGTCATAAGTTTTGGACTGCATTATTAAAAGATAAGCCAGGCTTCATAGATCTCTCACAGTTTGCACTATCTGTTCTTAGCCTACCCCATTCGAATGCAGAATGTGAGAGTTTTTAGTAAAATTAATCTTTTCAAAACTAAGATAAGAAATAGGTTGAAGACAGCAACTGTAAATGGGGCACTATTAGCAACAGAATGTATGAAATCTACTGGATCATGCTGTAATAACTTTATCCCAACAAAGGAACAGTTAAGGAACTATACAGTAACACATCAGATTCTGCAGACTCTGCATGAGTAAAGTGATAAGCAATGAGGTATAGCTTATTATGTATAAAATATGAATGGTTATTTTTAATTACATACAAATATGCAAATTTTTCTTTTAAAAAGATTTTTCATTTTATTCAACTGAATGTTATTTGCTATTGAGGTATGGTAGGTGGTAAAATTTGCATTATTTTATTTATTTCCAATAAAACACTAATCTCTGAAAGATAATTTAGTTGAATTAATAAAATTTAGAAATTATGTATAAAGTGTACGTTTTATTTATCTCAAGGGATAGATATTAGATCTCAAAATGTACGATAATTTGTACAATATTTCTTTAATTAATAATAGTACCATTATTATGTCACGAAAACAATAATTTTGAGGTCCCTGTACGATAATATTGTGTTCAGCAATCTATAAATTAGGAGCCAAAATTTCAAACTACCCATTTGGCATTTGTCCTCAGTCCGTCGGTGCTTCTACATTGGCTAAGTTGGCTTTGGTTTGTTAAATTAGGATCCTCCCGAACGAACCACACTTGTCATCTTAAGGGCGATTCCACAGTGGCTTTGGTTTGTTAAATTAGGATCCTCCCCAACCAACCACACTTGTCAGTCTTAATTTAGGGTAGATTCCACAGTGGCTTTGGTTTGTTAGGATCCTCCCCAACCAACCACACTTGTCAGTCTTAATTTAGGGTAGATTCCACAGTGGCTTTGGTTTGTTAGGATTCTCCCCAACCAACCACACTTGTCAGTCTTAGGGTGATTCCACAGTGGCTTTAATTGGTTTGTTAGGATCCTCCCCAACCAACCACACTTGTCGTCTTAGGGCCGATTCCACAGTGGCTTTGGTTTGTTAGGATCCTCCCCAACCAACCACACTTGTCAGTCTTAGGGTGATTCCACAGTGGCTTTAATTGGTTTGTTAGGATCCTCCCCAACCAACCACACTTGTCAGTCTTAATTTAGGGTAACATTAGATTCCACAGTGGCTTTGGTTTGTTAGGATCCTCCCCAACCAACCACACTTGTCAGTCTTAATTTAGGGTAGATTCCACAGTGGCTTTGGTTTGTTAGGATCCTCCCCAACCAACCACACTTGTCAGTCTTATTAATTATATCCAACAACAACCAACTCAGTAGTCAGTATCCATATCTACAAAATCTGTCAGGTGGTTTCATTTTTATCATAGTTTGATAGTGGAGTCATCAAATTCATCCAATATATTCACTCGTGAGTCATTTACACAGTTCACTTTCTTTCGTTAGGGTGCTTACAAACCAAAACAAACATCTGTGGACCTGGCAACACTGGTTCTTATAGAGACATTGAAGAACAGAACATCAAGACCATGAAGAACATTAAGGTGGGATGTTATGTTATTTTATTCTCTATAATTATCTATTCTATTAACGTTAGTGGTTGAAGTAGATTTTGAAAGAATTACCGTTATCACGTACGGTTTTTCTACCTTCATTACCCACTTATTTAGACCATTCTAAGACTATTTTCTTCTATGGAATTTCCTCCACAAATGCCCCATTTCCAAGATAGGGCATATTCAAATGGGGCATTTTGAACTTAGCCTGACCTAACCTAACCTAGACCACAGCAGACTACAGGGACCTAACCTGGGCAAACTACACGGACTAACCGTGGTAAAGTACTGGGACTAACTGTGGTAAAGTACTGGGACCTAACCTGGGCAAACTACCAGGACCTAACCTGGGCAAACTACCAGGACCTAACCTGGGCAAAGTACTGGGACCTAACCTGGGCAAACTACCAGGACCTAACCTGGGCAAACTACCGGGACTTGAACTTGACCGTGGCAAACTACCGGGACTTGAACTTGACCGTGGCAAACTACCTGGACCTAGCCGGATGTGTCAACACTGCTACAAAACGGCAATATACTTGATAAATACCTAATATTCTCCTATGTATGTATGTATGGATCTTTAATTGAGGGAATAGGATACTTTTGAGAGATTGGATCTACTTGATTCCTCCAAAGTATGCCAGGAAACAAACCCAAAGGAAGAAAAATAATGGTATCCTGTGTTGCCTGGAATAGTTTTGAAGGAATCATTTGCTCCAGATTTACCACCCAAAACAATTTGCTATTATGATACCCCCTTTATTAAGGGCTAAATTCACACTTCTTATAATTTTTTCATGAGTAGGTTTTGGATAATCTGTTCTTTTTTATTTTACCAATTTATTTTGAGAATTAGTATCTGCCAATTGCAATAATAATAGTTAAGAAATTAATATACTTAATAGAGTAATTAGTTACTATATTAATATACTTAATATAGTAATTAGTTAATATGTTAATAGTTAAGGAGAGCCACAGAAAAGGAAGAGCATACTTAAGCAATTTTATATATGATTATTATTATTATTATTACAGTATTACTGCCAAACAGTTTAGGTCCCAATAGTCTGTCTAGGTCCTGGTTAGGATAAGTTAGGTTAGGTTAGGTATAGTCAGACTTACACTAAAGCATATAAAATATTAACTATATAATGTGTTATTTACTTATCCAGCATGGTGGGGTGGGGAGGGAATCAAACATGGTCAAAATGTACTAGTACACTTATATTTTATCATTAAAAAAAAGAAAAGAAAAAAGCCATATGACATCGCTGTTGTGGCGCCTAATATCAATAATTCTATCAATCATATAAATATAGGGAATGAGGGATTATCCCCCCCCCCCAAAAAAAAAAAAAAGTTGGTAAATAATTGTGTTTATCATTCCTATATGTTGTAAACCCTTGAAACCAATTCTAGTGGCCAATAGTACAATGGGCCGTATGTAAGAACATCCCGTGGTGTATACGATGTCATGGTACCGGTACGATGGCTCTATTGTTTGTCCTTGTAGCCGTCGTACCGGTACTACACCAACACCATCGTATACACCCCAATATACAAATAGTTAAGCCAGGGATGACAGATCTGTTTAGAGAAATATAGATCACTCATTCTCTCACTCACTCACATCTACACGGTAATTTATATCAATCCATATTTACACCAAACTGGACATTTTCAGATTGGAATCATTGGTGGATCTGGGCTGAGCAAACCTGAGATATTTGAGGGAGGCCGAGAGCATGAAGTGGACACACCATATGGCAAACCATCAGATGTATTACTGGAAGGACAGATAAATGGAGTTCCTTGTGTTTTATTAGCTAGGTAAATATATAAATTGATTACAATGTAAATTATTTATATGCATGGATTAATAAGTTGTAGTGTATATTAAATGCAAACTGTCAGATGCCAGATCTATATACTGTACTTGTGTTATACTGAAGGTCAATCGTAACAAGTCTTTAATAATTTCATAACTGTTTGACTGAAGACACGGGAGGAAACACTCCATCATGCCCACCAAGGTCAACTACCGAGCCAATGTGTGGGCACTCAAAGACCTCGGCTGTACCCACATCATTGTCTCCACTGCTGTTGGTTCACTGAGGGAGGAAATCAAGCCTGGTGACTTTGTTGTATTGGATCAGTTTATTGACAGGTAGGGAAGGTAACTCTGTTGTTTGTTTGAGGGTGACACTTGTACTAATAGAGAGTAAAAGGGAACAACTGATTTATAGTACAGAAGATAGTGGAGAAGTTCCATATTGTATGCAAAAGTAGGAAACTAAAGGTAAATATCAACAAGAGTAAAATGATGATGATGCTCTTTGAGAGAGAGGTTTTGTTTTGATAAAAAAAAAAATAATATACTACAATACTCTCCTCTCTCAATTATTATCTTGTGTTACCTTCAACATATTATAAAGTACTGTACTGTAGATTACTTGGACACCCACTCACATCCTCCAACCCTACCTAAACACACTTAATGCCTGTTTCACCACAAACAGACTTAAAATAGCACCCACCAAGTCAACTGCCACCCTTCTCACCAACTGGAATGCAGAACACCGCTACACACCACACCTCACCATAAACAACAACAACAACAACCACACACACACACACAAAATACTTGGCATAACATACAATACATCCATGACATTCAAACAACATATCACAGCCATCAAAAACAAATGCATGCAAGGGCTTAAAGCCCTCAGATCACTTGCCAGCACAACATTTGGACACAACAAAGAAACCACAACCACAGTGTACAAACGATATATCCGATCAATGATAGATTATGCAAGCCCTGCCTGGGCCCCAAACCTCACTGAGACTCATCTCTATACCCTTCAGACCATACAGAACAGAGCCCTAAAGACAATCACAGGCTGCACAGCTACCACACCTACAGAACACCTACACCATGAAACCAAAGTCCTCAAAATCAAGGATCATCTTGACATGAGAGGCACACAAACACTTGCTGCAGCCTCCACAACCCCACACCATCCACTACACTACATGGCAAAACACCCACATATGCCAAGGAACATCAAAACAACACCCAGTACACGATACCATACACAATTACTATCATCTCTCACACCAAACCAGTCTCCAGAAACACATCCATACTCAAATCACTCATCAGTCCATCCAAACTCTCAAAAACAACATCCAGCTGCATGCACGACCTCCTGACATCCACCCATCTGAATCATCCCTTCCCCATGAGGACAGAGTCCACCTGGCCAGGCTGCGGTGTGGCCACCATCCGGCCCTTCTGACATATCAGAAGAAGCTGGATGGAGCCATTGTAAATGTCTGTCCGGGATGCAACACAGCACTCCATTCTATTAAACACATTATGGAAGACTGCAATGCACATAACCACACTTGCCAACAACACAACATACACTCTCTGAGGGCACTGTGGAAAGCCCGGTTCAGGCCATGGCCTTCCTCAGGAGCTCAGGGCTGCTCGGCCATACAGCTTGAGGAACTTCAACAACAACTTTTACTACTTGATATAATTAAGCACAACATGAAGCAATTATTGGCACTACTTGTACTTCAGACTGGGTTGTCCTTTAATGCAGTAGCAAAGTATCAGCTAGGCAAGGCTCCTTCTCAATTAATATTAGTTTTGTTCATTTTTGTTAACCAAAATTCCTCCCAAATATTTTCAAAGGACGACTAAACGAAACCCAACCTTTTATGATGGTGAGGAAGGACACCCAACTGGAATTCTACACTTACCAATGGATACACCTTTTTGTCCTGATACATCTAAGATACTGGAAGATTGTTGTAAGGAGCTGGGTTATGCTGTCCACCCTAAAGGTTAGAATACTGTACAGTATATCACTACTATAATAATGTTAGTCACTTCTGATGACATTGTATTATACAAAAAGCTACAATAAGATACCAAATTCTCTTTGAGAAATCAGAAAAAGCAGAATTCCCTCAGTCTGGTATCCTATATATACAGTACTGTACTGTTTATTGAATACATTTCCCTTCACACACATCTTTCACTTCCCCAACTATATCTACTACCTTTCAGTGTATTTCCCATTCATTCCTCTCCTCAAGGTATACTGGTACTGTACCTACTCTCTCCTCCTTACAATCATGTTTCTACTACAACATATCCCTTGGTGGGTATTACTTACATCTGTGTTGACAATACACTTAGAGTTTTAGTGCCCCTTTAGGCCCATGCCACTCACTTTCAGTTCTTCAGCTGTTACTCCTTTCCTTCTTTTTCCTTTGTGTTTGCTGTCCCTCCTTTCTATTTTCTTATTCCTCTTACTACAGGATCTTCCAGGCTGTGCAGGTCTTTTTTCTTCCCTTTCAGTTCAATTCTACCAAAAGCTGAAGCGGATATATTAATTATCCATAATATTTACTTTTCATCTGAGGTAGCTTGCTGGAAAGATATAAACAGATCCAACTGTTGTGAAACATTCAGGGCTGCTCTAGCTGGAACAGTATTTCATAGATAATAAATAAAATGATTGTTTCACCAGGCACAGCGATAACCATTGAGGGACCCAGGTTCAGCTCTAAGGCAGAGAGTCACATGTTTCGCAGTTTTGGAGGAGATGTTATCAACATGACTACAGTCCCAGAGGTTGGTTGGTTTATAGTTTTATATGTTGGTGGTAATCAATTGTACAATACAAAATGTAATTAGATAACTGTGATGTAATTGATATTGTCTCATCTGGTGATATATGGATGTATACAGTAATAGGATATCACTCGGTTATATATAAAAACTTGCATTGAAAAATACATTAATTATAAATATCTGCTATTATCCCTTGTTTAATGAATTAGGGTACATTTGTAGGGAATTTCTGCTCCAAATGGTAATGACAACCCAGTAAGATCAGTTACCCATAGCTGAAAGTCTCAAATGCAGTTGGTCTGTTGTATTTGTAACTAGTGAATCCAGTATTGTGATAAGGTTTGAAAGGAGAAAACACAATTTGGCTACAGCTAACTGAGCTCAAGCCCTCATAAGGCTGGAAACATGGAAGAAAAGGCATTAACTAGAGGAAGGCACAAACTGGTGAGGGGAAGGAAAAGAATCGACATAAAAGAGAGCCTTGTGAAAAATAAATAAATAAATAACCAAACAGACAGGAACAATAGAAGAAAACCCTCTATGGGGCAAAAGAATGAGGTTTGAAAGTAGAAGTAAAAAACCTGATGATGTTAATTCTTAATCATCTGGTGAAAAATTCCTAGTTATGTAAATATTGTATTTGCTGTACTGTAATTTGTCTTGGATTGCATTACATTTACTGTAGGTACTATGATGTACAAAAGTTTATTCCCTCAGCCAGCCACAATATAACTGAAACACATATGATTTGAACAACTAAGCAACAGAAAATTGTTGACGAATTATGTTTTTTTTTTATTGAACCACAGAGAATTCAGTCCTATTGTGGCTGACTGGGGGAACAAACGTTTGTATAGTTGTTGTTGTGCACCTCAATCCCTAGCCCACTTGAGTCAAAGCCAGAGATCAGAAGCCGGCAATTTCTGTACAACAGCCCACCCAAACCATCACAAGGCTACACATTTAGAACCAATGAAGGCTTTGGCTGGGCTATCGTCCAGAAACCACTTGCTCCAAATCTTGGGCTTCGACTCAGGTGGGTTAGAGATCGCGGTGCGTGACTATACTCCATAGTAACAAAAAAAAACAAAAAAAACAATAGATTGAATGTGGAAGCTGGTACATTTTCACCAGATTAAATAATTGGAGTGTGCCATAGTCCTAACATTTGTTGTACCATTCCAATACTTTGTTAGGTTGTTCTTGCCCGAGAGCTGGGACTGTGCTATGCTGCCCTTGCTATGGCTACTGACTATGACTGCTGGAAGGAAGGAGAGGAGGCAGTGAATGTGGAGAAAGTTATGGAAACGTTCAGGTAAGTACAAGACCTTGCTTACACTTTGTTTATAGTAACCCAATGTTGATACAAAATATCATAAAGCAACCATAACATGTTTCATACAGTCATAGTCATCTTTGGCAAGATCTCTGTACAAAGTTTGGATTGATGATGAATCTTTATGGATATTCTCTTCTTCAAGGTCAAATGTTGGAAGAGCAGTTGAGGTTCTCAAACTGGCTGTGAAAAAAATTTCATCTGAAGACTGGACTGTCAAACTTGCAGCTTTAGAGGTAAGCAAAATGTATCCCTTGAGTATTTAAAGAGTATCATTAAGTTAGAAATTTACTTCATCAGCTGTCAGTTTCTAATAATGCTGTATAATAATTTAGTAGAAGTGCAAATCTCTTATAACCTCATATAGTAATGTTATTTTTCTATAATTGGGTTATAGGATGTACAGAACTGTATCTAATTTATGTGAGACATACTGTAATATCTGTAAGTTAAGTGGATTTTTCTAAATGTGATGGTAAATGTCCACTTGCAGTATCATAAAGAGAAACATTAATTGCATATAGGTTAACAACTTTGTTATTTTCCATACTAATATCATTTGATACATTTTTAAGTGTAATGTAGCCTAACAATGGTGGCTGTAGCAGATACTTATGTATACACCTTTCATTTAATGTTGTGGCAGTTTTGCTTTGATATGTGCAAAACAGCTTGCAGTCAATTCATTAGATATTGCAGTACTGTATTGGCAAACTTAATCAAAGGAATTCAGTCCAGTTCACTGCTAGAGGGAAATAAGCTGCTCCATGTTTACCTAAATCACCCTGATGTGTATTGAAATTTTACCCACAACTGATCACCCGCACTCATAGTGCACATACCATAATACTTAAAATATTACATACTGTATCTAGACTGTTTTATTTCAGAAATCTGTGAAGAGCAACATCATGCTACCCAACTAATTCATTGCGGATGCCTGTCCGGGATGCAACACAGCACCCCATTCTATTAAACACATTATTGAAGACTGCAACGCACACAACCACACTCGCCAACAACACAACATACACTCTCTGAGGGCATTGTGGGAAAGCCCGGTTCAGGCAATGGCCTTCCTCAGGAGCTCGGGGCTGTTCGGCCAGACAGCTTGAGGAACTTCAACAACAACAACAACAACTAATTCATTAACTGATGTTACACATGTGTTGCAACAGTTCAGAAAATTCCCTATGTACAAACTTCCAAAAAAAGCATGTTGAGACCTAAGTGTCTAAATTCAGTAATGATATTGGAGTGAGTGAATAAATGGAAAATGGAAACATCTTGACTGAAATGGATATGTTGGAAGCTTCACCAGGTGTTCTAGGAAGTTACATGCTATAGAAGTTTCTTATATGCTGGGATAATACACTAAAATTATGGGCATAAAATGAAATGTGTATAATGAACATGTGCATGAATTATGTCTTGATCCAAAAGAAATTAAGGTTAACTTTATAGACACAAACCTTTTGTTATATGCAGCAAGATTTCGTTATATCCAACTAAGGGCATTCAATTTGGGTGTGAAAATACACCTTGTGTATATCAAGAGAGGTTATTGGTGTACAGTACTTTGTCATTGTATATAAGCTGAACATTGTACTGTTTGTGAAAACTATAACTATGGTTTCCTGTGTAATTTTGTTTCCTAGGTAATACAGTACTGATATTGACTGTTACTTTACTTTTATAAGTATATTTGTTCTGGTAACATTATACTTGACATCACTGATGCCATTTGAGAGAGAAGTTGGTCTGTTGAATAAATTGTTGACAAAGTGAAGCAAGAGTTGAGGCAGTGTTTGGAACAGACCAACCCTCCCATCAAATACAACCCTACATTCCAACTCTTGAAGTCAAGTACCAATGACCAGTTACAAGGGTACATTACTTTTAATATTCATTGAATATTTATCATATAAGTGACTACACAAGTGGAATGACAGCTAATGTATCCCAAGAGAGATATTTTCATTATATTCAGTATGCTTGAGTGAGTCTTGGATTGTGCCTCATATTGTGCCTTATATCTACCCTATAATGTTTATACATCATTATAATTAATGGTTATGAATCAGAGAATTATAAGAAATTTATTCAAGTATTTCAACATTTTTCTTTTCCAAACTATACACCATGAAAAAAATAAAAATTGAATTTGAACATTTGATGCCATGAATTGTTCTAATTCAGAAAATAAATAAAACATATCAAGATTAGATTTTTTTATATGATTGATCCTGTGTCATAATTGGATATTATCATATATGAAAATTGGAATGAGGAATGTACAGTTTTGATGATCAAGTCTTGTTGAGTGGTCATAGTGATACTGACTGATGGTGGGTACAACCTTGGTACAGTTGCAAAGGGAAATTCCTTTATCCCCATAGGATCCCTCTATACCCTAGCACACACCTTGGTCTAGTAATGGAAGAGAGTTGTGAATGAATAAGAGTATAATATAAAACGATGAAGATGATAGGTAGATAAGTTGTCATAAATAAATCGTTATTATATTATATTCCCTTTCACAACTCTTTTCCATTAGTAAACCAAGGGGTGTACTATAAGTATATAGAGGGATCCCATGGGGGTAAAGTAACTCCCCGCTGCAACTGTACAATGGACTGGAATGGAAACTCATTATAGCATATCTCCATTGGTTGAACAGACTGGAATCGAGCCGCTGTCCCTACTATAATTCCTTTTTTTTTTTTTTTTTTTCCTTCGTGCTTTATTTTCTGTATCTCCTTAATTATTGTGATAAAAGGTCTTATAACTGGCCTAGCATAGCCTACTATCTTCACCATTATAAACTTATCTACTTTCTTCTGAGCCACGATGGGTGCTGTCCTGAAAAAGATTCATTTATTAAATATTTATAGTATTTATATTCTGTACCTATACTATAAGGCTGGCATCCAAAAACTACTTACGCTGGTGTAAACCATAGATACTTTATGGTTTACACTGGTGTAAGTGCATTGTGGATCCCTACCTAAGCCTAGAATATAATAATTATAGATAATGATGAGCATTATAAGCACTGTCCAAGTTATACAAATTAACTAGCTGACCTAACTAAAGGTGTAATTATAAAATGCTCTAGCTGCTCCCATGGAAACTGTCACGCAATTTTCGACCAGTCAGTCACTCCTCTGGACCCTGGAGGTTGTATAACCAACACCTGAGACCCATCCCCTGTTGGCCATGCAGCCTCTGACGAGATGATCATTTGGTTGAAGGGGCGGGGCATATTTACTCAACACAAACTAGTCCACCAATGAATGAGAAAAGAATATTGCCCAAGGTGGAGGTATTATTTTCCAAGTATTGCATCTTTGTCATGCATTCAGTCAGTTTTACTGTATTATCTTTCTAATTTTCAAATTTTAAAATAATAAATAGTATAACAAATGGATTTCAATGCTGCCCCCGAATGTGTTCTACGGCGTCTCCAAGGAGAAGTATAAGGAGTGATCCGCATGCTTTAGTTTACCAATACATATTTTAGCAATCCCATAGCAGTATCAATATCATAAACGCGTGAGCTGTGTACTCGTAATATGTAATGAGGGTGCATTTGTGGAGATGACCAACGAGAGGAACCAGCGGATGAATACACAAAAGGGGAGGAGTCAACCCCTGGGCCAAGTGGTTAAGAAATTGGTAGTGTGAGTTGTACCCCGATAGAGTGAGGTTGTGTTGGTGCTTGTGGTGGGCATGACTGACGGACTAAACCTTGGTGTATTATAGTGACCACAGTGTGTATGATCCAAATGTGTGTTATTTGAGGAAGTGTAACCCCGCCGCAAGATGCACGTGCACATAAGGATACTCTTCTTGTGGGCACTGTGCGGCCTCTTCGCCTCTACTGTGAATGGTCAGTACTGTGATTTACTGTCTTAATTAAAAGTTTGTTGTCATACATACGTGAATAATGTCATCTGGTCCATTGTCATAAGCCGTGTAATTGTAGAAGTAGATTATTTTGGTGTTGGGTAAGAAATTGGTCAGTACTGTGTGATTTACTGTCTTAATTAAAACGTGAATATTATCATCTTGTCCATTGTCGTAACCGTGTAATTATCGAAGTAGATTATTTTGGTGTTAGGTAAGAAATTGCGAATCTTCAGGACATCCAACTTACCGGCCTGTAAAACTTGAAACTGAAAATATAAATACCGGTACACATGTTTGCTCGTCTCTGGATTAGTTCATAATGATATTAATAGTGTGGTCTGGTGCCCAACATTGTAATCGCAACAAAAATTATTAAAGTGATCCAACGGGCTACTTAATTCGGGATAATTTATTAGTGTCTTGTCGGCCAAGTAGTTTTTGTCTCCTTATCTCCTGTTATCTCTTGCACACACACTCCAAAACGAGCTCACTTACTTATTCCAATAATTAAAAAGCTTTTTATTGATATTTGAAAGTGAAGTTTCTCATATCTGTTAATATGGATACAGTTAACGTTAGGACGTGAACTAATTGTTGTGAAGTTTTATGATCAATACAGTATATACGTTAACTTTACTATTATTACAATTAAGTAATAACGAGTGTAGCAATAACATGTGCGTGTGAGCTAGCCTGGGTGGCAAAGCAGAAGGAGAGTGTGTGTGTGAGACTGTGAGGAGCAGCAGCATTCCTTCAGGATGGCCTCAGGGCAAGTCTCCATCCAGACCAGCCTTTGTTGGCTCTGGCGCGACCCATGCCCACTCACACACCTTCTCAGTCCGGGTTTCCTTAGTTTTTGGTGCGAATTTGGCTTGCAAGGGAGGGAATATGAACTTGTAGCCTTGAAATGATGCCTAGGTGTGTATAAATATAAGCCAGAGTGAGAAGTGTGGTTTGTTTGAATTTTCCCGGGAGGTGATGCTCTGCCTGCCAGATGGTAGTCAACAGTACCAACCCTACCGATGCGGAGTTTCCCATGGCTGGCAAACTTTTTATCTATGGTGAAATTTGCCGTGTGTATTTTATCATCGATAGTTCTTATGGTACCATTTGAGTAAATTATATAAGCACCCTAGAAAGTTGTACAGGTGGTGTAATGTGGATGAGCGGAAATGATACTGTGGGTTGGCAGCCCTGTGTACACCACCACCCTGACAGCTGCTCGTGGTGTGGAGGTTGCTGAGCCTAGCTTGTCCTGTTTCATGTATCTTTAAGCCATTTTACCATGCTTTTTAGGCTTCGGTTCTGTATAATATGTTAAAATTACCGGTGCTTCATAAGGGACTTGTAGCTGGTATTAATGACTTATAATATAACACAGATAGGGAGGAGATAAACAGATTTCAAGTGCTATAGTCTATTTGATCATGTCAGCACGCGGCGCGCGCGGTGCTGTTTGAATTTAAAGACTAGGCACGTGTTGTATTGTATTAATGTGTGTGTATCAAGTTGAGGTTAAGCATCAATTCTAAACAATACTAAAGTAAACATGGTTAAGGAGGACTGATAGTAACTATAGATGTTGTTGTGTTGTAGTGTGGTCACAGCTTCCGGTTGTCGTTGTTGTGAGGCCCATCTGTGCCCACTTCTCCAGCCCCGCTAACGAACTTTTTACCGGAAGTAGGGGGAAGTTTTGGCATCTTGTACATTTAAGTTGTTTACTTCCCTAAGAAGGGTTTCCACATCTGCATTGATGTTGTTGCTTGGTGTCGTAATTTCAGTGTTTGTGGTTCATTAGCCTGGCTTTGGGAGCATCCTGAAAATTGGAATAGTATTTTGCCTGTCATTGTTATCATGAACTATGCTGTCAGTCAAAATGGGGTATATTTTATGCATTTGATATTCAGGATTGATGGGCGTATTCCTGTGGACTGTTTGATTCCCTCACAATCACTTGTCCTTGTCAAACGTCCCTGAAAAAATGGTCCAAATTTAACCTAAATGACTGTAAGTTAGTAATTTGCCTAAAGAACTCTGTCATTAATATTTCCCTACATACCTTTAGGATTCCTATTGCAGGATACCAGTACAAACACAATCCACAGTTTCTTTACCCTGGAAGCTAGTTATATTCACATAATTTTTCACCTGATTGGAAGTGGTCTGAATATTGATAATTTAAATATTAATTAATAAAACCGTACATACCGGTACCGTTGGCTGGTGTTTAGTACCGGGATAGGATATGTTTGGGTGTTGCAAAGCTCTGATCCTAGAATGATTGGTAGGTTAAATTTAATTAATCATGGTAACACAAGGGTACCGTAATCTTATTTGGGAAAGGAAAAATGTTTGTTCTTGCTCTTTTCCGTGAAATTATATATCGGGAATGTAATCTTTTACTTAGGTGTCGTGTCGTAATTCATTAAGTTTATTAATGGCATGATTACTGTCTTCTATTTTTTTTTCACGTTAGAGACAATATTGTGAGATCTTTCACTACTTGCCAATTCCACTTAGTCCATCACATTAGCCTTTATGACCATAGCTTCTTTCGATTAAGCTAGGCTACCTTTGAGTTTATCTTTCTTAAAATATGGTATAATAATTATGGTGGGTGTTGGAGGGTCAGGGATGATTGTAACATGAAAGGGTTTGATATTTTACTGATGGTGTGTTCTCACGGGGTTGTGTGTCGGGGATGCCTGTGATGGTCGCTCAAATCTCAACCACCTCCACCACACACCCTCCTACTGTTACACCACAACAAACCCTACAGTGTATGTATGTCCCACCATAGAGACTCCTCCACGTTGTAAGCACGATACCTCAACTGATTCCTTCCTGCTAATTAAAAAAAATAAATAAATAAGAAAATTTAATTCGTATACCATAAACTATTCCAAGCAACGAACGGACCACCATTATTTTATTCTGGACCTATTTTCGGACATACTTTGGAGGAATCATCGACATTCAAATACCAAAAGTGTAATACCCTCTTAATTAAAAAATATTTGTCCAATCTTTGCATTCCACGGTAGGCTACACAGTAGACTTCCAAGAGAGTCTGTGTCAAACGTAGCCTTGTGCGGAACTTGAGAAGATTGTGTTGGTAGGGTTGAGTTGAGGTACAGTAGGTGGTGGTGGTGGTGGTGGTTGGTGGAGAACGACCGCACTGGCCACAAGGGTTACATTAGAGGCGTGAGAAGATGGCCTGTCTCTGTCTGTCTGGGACTGCTGATTATCCTGTAATTAAGCCACATCTGGTAGCAAGTCATTAATCCACATCATTATCGTAACAGGTATTTCTTAGTATTTCTGTATTTTAAATGACTCCTGATATACGATTTGATACAAGATATGCATTTCCTCGGAATTGGTCATGAAAAATGCAAAAGTCGTTAACCTTTTATAAGGGTTGAACAAAGATGCCTACACTATTTGACAACTCACACCAGGTACACTCGAGCTCGTAAATTCGCGACCACGTCCCCAAATGTATATGTCATCTGAGCTGGTAACACTGTGGGGAAGGTGTCATTGTAGGTGAAAGATTGTATCATGTCGCTTTACTATGTTTCACCTACTCTGATTCCTCCCCAAATAAATGTTACCAGCTCAAATGGCAGAAACATCTAAGTACGTGGTCGCGAACTTACAAGCTCGGGTGTACAGTACATACATAGGCTACCTGACTATTGCTTATTAGGTAACCTAGGCTAACTGTCCTTTGGTACCTTAGTCACCAATCAAGTGTCAGTAGAATGTACTTAAATTAAACATGCCCTTTTTGGTCTCGGGAATGAGAACGACGTTCCTACCTTCATTACCCTATTTGGAAACTGACTAGATTTTATGAAGGCTCCACAGGAATTTTAAAGCCGATATGATAGTAAATAAACAATTATTGGCCCGAAAGAAGAAAAATGTCCACCCCTTGTCGATGTCAAATGCACTCCTGTATTGATACACTTGACCATTTGCCCTCTGTTATGTTATTGATCTGTTGCCAAATGGGTGTGCTTTTTACCATCATTCACGGGTGTGATTGGAGGGTCAGAATGTCACTTTGAGGTGGAGTACATGTCATCGATTTCCTGATTTGTATTGGTCATGCCTTGGAAGCCAGACTATGTTGGGCCATGTTGATCTAGTAGCACACATCTAAAAAAAAAAAAAAAACATATCAGACCATCTTTAAGTACCCTGTGATGTACCGTAGTCAGAAAATTGGAAATAAATGAGTCCTTCAATTGTTGCCACGAAACACACACCTAGCCTATATGGAAGGAGCTTGTTTCGTAGCATAGGCCTAGTCAGGAGGAATCAGAAGCCTCCAATTTTTATTCACGATCACAGGGTCCTTAATGCAACTTGTTTTTTATATTTACACATCCCTGTAGTTTAATTAATGTTTAGAAATATTGTGACATTGTACTGCCCACGCTCAATAAAATCATAATTATTATCCAGTAGTCGGTGTTATTAGGCTAGACCCTGATCGAACAGCAAACAAACAATTCTCATGAGTCAAGGTTTGGGACGTATGAGAATGAATGCACTGGGGGGGTGGGGTCAATATTTATTCTGTCCTGATCAGAGACACAATATGAATCTCTATCCCACTCCTCTCGAATCATATTAATTGGTAGAGATATTCATGTTGTGTCTCTGATCAGGACAGAATTATTGACCTCCAGTGTACAGTCGTGTTCAATAATTGTCATCCACATAGGCTATGGGTATCTCGAAAAATTTGCTGTCTAATGTTTTGTTATTATTTTCACGTGAACTCACACAGGCTGTGGTATTACTGTACGTAGTGTGTAGCTGCTTGTAGTAATAAATTAAAAGATGGTACTTAACCTATTTATTGAAAAGTTTATCAGCTAAGGAACAGAGGGAAGCTGTCAAACTCGTACGTGATATATGGATGATTATTTTTGACCAAGACTGTACCTTGGTTAGGTTATGTGTGTCCCTGTCGTCTGTGTTTGTTAACCAAGGCAATTTGACTCAAACATTGTCCGCGCTCTGATATTCTCCCACGACCGTCTCGGTTTGCTCTGTATTATTTCCAGAATTTATAGGTTCATATTGGTCTGACGTATCCGTAAGAGATTGACGGTATTACTCTGTGTTAGGAAGGTGGATGTTGCTGCTAGTATTTATCTCTATTATACTATATATTAACGGTACTATACTTTATTTTTCTTATTGTTATTATAAGTATTATTTTCATTCTTATTATTATTACAAAGATCATTTTACAATTTCTCTGATCAAGTTGCACTGCAGGAAGTTGGTGTGTCGGGGACTTATCTAGGTGTGTTACCCCCGTCGTCTTGGTTTTCTGATTACTAGGGATGGTATTAAGGGTCGTATTACTAATCTAATCCACAGCGTCCTGTTCCATACCGTTAATATTTTTTATTTAATCACGGGTACGTGTGAAACTTCCTATGCAGTAGGATACTATAAAGTTTGGAGGAATCGGTGACCTCAGGTGTGGTTCTTAATTAAGGAGGTAATACACTTTTGGTATATTAGAACGCCTTGATTCCTCCAAACTATGCCAGGAAACAGGATCAGATCAGCAGAAATAATGGTGGCCTGTTGCTTGGATAAGTTTGGAGGAATCAGTTACTCGAGATTTACCTACACTACTATTCCTTTAATCAGGAGTACATGTGAAACCTCATATAAAGCAATACAAAGTTTGGAGGAATCAGTAAAAATCAGTACTCTCAAGTTGGCGTATGAAATAAAATCTGGGCTAAGAAGAAACCCGATATGACACCGTAGGTTAGGTGGCCATCTGTGAGTGTGATGAGGTTGGGACCCTTAGAGCCCTTTCCGTCTCAGGTAGCTTCAGCCATTGTACCAGCCATTCGCATGATCTCCCGAGGAAGTGGCCAATTTGGAGGGAGGGGGTGAAAGGGAAGGGGGGTATGAGTTCATTGTGGGAACGACAGGCCACGGGATATGATGCAGGTGGCTAGCGACTGGTTCGATGCGCTCGGTCGTACGTCTCTTGTCTGATGAGCTTTGTTTTTCACCAGTACAGTAGCTACGGTATACTCAATTTATATATAGAAAAATTGTACCAGTGCCACCATTAAATTTCTTTGCATTTTCGGTGAATAATACGATGCAACGAAATTACCGCAAGGTACACCAAGAAATGATTTTACACAGCTAGGCACGTATTTGTAACTTATAATGTACGTGAAACCTATACCGTATCTAAGGTCATATTACACAGGATGGAGTAGGTGCTTTTCCCCAAGATAAAATAAAATGAAATAGAATAAATAAATAAAAATAGAATAACACTAGGTACTGTGACATTAGCAGCTTTATCAGGGTGAGAAAATCATGTCCCTCACAGATCTCCAGTGATGAGCCTTGACGAGCACCAAGATATCTTTTGTGATGCTCGATAACACAGTGGTTGGAGGGTTGATTGGTTGGTGCAATCCAGGTCAAAGGTCTCTCTCTCTCTCTCTCTCTCTCTCTCTCTATATATATATATATATATATATATATATATATATATATATATATATATATATATATATATATATATATATATATATATATATATTTGTATATATATATGGGGCACTTGGATAAACACATGACAACTTTCCTCTAGTAGTGAACTGCATTAAATTAACTCTTGGTTTAAGGGGAGATTCTCTTGTTGGTGAATTGGAAGGTCTGTGATTCCTCCAAACTATGCCACGAAACAAGTGATCTAAGTGGGGAATCTGTTTCGTGATACAGTATGATGGAATCAATAGTCTACCATTTTACTCTCAAAGGAATCTCCCGTTAGTACGGTAGTAGTTTTCAATGGGTCGCAAGCAGGTTCTCACTTACCAAAGCAAACCTATCATTAAGATTAAATGAAAAAAAAAAAAAAAAAAATCGGCCAACTATGGTATCAGTTTTAGTAACTCATCTTTTTTTTATGTCTATATATGTATCTATATACCGTATATGTATTAAATAAAAAAAAAATCGGCCAACTACGGTATCAGTTTTAGTAACTCATCTTTTTTTTTTTTTTTTTTATATGTATCTAAAGTTTTGACCTTAACTGTACCTCCTTACTAGATTAAGCTCCTCGTAGATACACACGTTGATTGGGAGACAAAGAGGAACCCTGTGTTGCTTATCTTGTTATCTCTATTGGCTTGTGTCTCTAGTTGTGTAGTGATGTAAGATGGTCACGTATGACTACCGTGATTGTCTCTTGTTGTATCCTCAAATGAAGCGGTCTTATGAAATAATAATAATATAATTTTATAGAAAGGAACAGTCGGCAGCATAAGTTTGCTTTATCTCCAACTGTGTACGTATGAACTATAGTGATGTAACAACAATTTGAATGCAGATATAACAGTTATATTCCTCATATGGTAAATAACAATTGCTGTTATAATAGAAACTGGCTCAAAATGCAACTATCTGGTCATATTATCATTATTTAGTGCATAAGGGGGGGGGGGGATGGTCGCGAATTTTTGCTGCCGGCTGTACAGTATCCTACATACTTAAAGTGTCAGTAGTGGTAGCCTAGTAAATGTAGACCACAGTAACAACAACCCAGGCCTTTATTTTCACTTCCCGGTTCCTTCCTTCTTTCCTTCTAAAGTGATGTCAGTAGTAGTAGCCTAGCCTATAAGTAAATGTAACCTATATAGTAACAACAACACAGGACTTTACTTTCAATCCCCAGTTCCTTCCTTCTTTCCATCCCCAGCTCCTTCCTTTTTTCAATCCCCAGTTCCTTCCTCCTTTCCATCCCCAGTTCCTTCCTTCTTTCCATCCCCAGTTCCTTCCTCCTTTCCATCCCCAGTTCCTTCCTTCTAAGTGGTGTGGCTTTATACACTCTCTGGGGACAATAAGACAGACCGTTGGGAAGAAGACAACAACAACAACGCGGCGTCCCTTTAAAACGGACTGGTTGGTTGGCTGGCCCTCCCTACACGTGGTAAAGGCTCGCGCGTCCTGCCAACACACGTGCTGCCCTTCCATCCTTCCTTCCTTCAGTTGCCGTTTACCACCACCTGCTGCTACACTCCTCAATACTACTCTTTCTCATTCGTGGCTTTGTGTTGTTGTTGTTTTGTTACGTCACGGCATTCCAGTTTTGGGAGTAGCCTAATTAGTAATGATATCATTGAGGGAATATATTGTGGTAATCAGGTTCTCATTTTATGTTATGGTTAGGTTAAAGGGGAGAGTTGCGGCAATATTTTCGAGGGCCACTGATTTCCCCAACTTATGCCAGGAAACAAACGAACTCAATATTACTAACAGGGGAGTTATCTCGCTGTATACTTTGGAGGAATCACCAGGCTTTCATTTTACTGTCAAGAGAGTATCACCGTGAGCGTGGGTAGGCTAGTGGAGTCTAAGCCAATCCTATAGATACTTCGTTGGTGAATTGGAAGGTCTGTGATTTCTCCACCAAACTCTGCCACGAAACAGATCCCCTGATAGTACAATTGAGGGCGTCTGTTTTCTTGTATAATCTAGGCTAGTTAGGAGGAAAACAGTAGCCTTCCAATTTACCAAACAAGAGAATCTCACCTTAAGCCTCCACAAAGACTGGCACCCAGCCCAGCCGTCTGTAAGGCCCCTTCCCACTTGTTGATTCTAACCAACCGTCGTGTAGGGAGAGAAGAGCGGAAGGGAAGGAAGGAGTCGGTCACAGCTGTACCTATACACATATAAACATCCCATAGTTAGGTTTATATATATGTAATTATGTATGTATATCTTTGTGCACGGAGCGACGTTGTACAGTATAATTATTATTGTATGCATTCTTCAGATGGTACAGCATTTGTGTGAGGCCTTTCTAGTTATCATCTGGGGTTGTTTGTGAAGTGGATGTATATAACAGAAGATAAACTTTGTACAAATATAACTGTATTTTTCTTAAAAGTTCTGGTTTCCCGCCATTTCTAAGGCCTTCTTTTTGCCTGTGTTTCCCCTCGCGCGTCGCTTCCTCGCGTGCTTCCTCCCCCATCACCCCTCTACCACGCATCCCCTCGTCCTTCCTCCCCCATCACCCCTCATCCTTCCCAATGTCTCACACTTCCTCCTCTCCTCACCCACACATGGCTTGCCTCGTGAGTAGTGTGTGTGTGTGTGTGTGTAAAGGAAGTGTTTGTGACTTTTGATAGAGGGAATATGTGTGTGTGTGTCCACTGTAAAGCAAGGGTTTGGGACTTTTGAGAGAAAACACATGAGTGAGTTTTGAATGTGTGTGTGTGTGTGTGTGTGTGTGTGTGTGTAGGATGGTGGGTGGTGGTGGGTTATCTGAACTGGGTAAGTCTTGGGCACGCCTGGAGAGTGTGCGGGTGAAGGGGTAAGAGGGGGGGGGGAAGGGCACATGTAGGGGGACCAGTTTGAAAGGAGGGGAAAGGTGCCACAAGGGAAAGTTTTAGTTACCGGTAGATATTTTGTGCGAGTATGAATATTTAACGAGGGATAAAGGAATTGAGAAGGATACAATGATGATGAGAACAGGAGGCATGCGGAGAGAGAGAGAGTGGGGGGGGGGGGAAGGAAGGAGCGTGTGTGCGAGACAGAGGGGGTAAGAGAGGGACGCAACAAGTGGGCGTCTGGGGAGTGTCAAGTTATGCCACATGTGCCACGCTGCTCAGAGAGAGAGAGAGAGAACTGAAAAACTAACCACCATACAGTCCATACATTTGTCTATATTTATAGTCTTATCACTATCTACACTTTCACCAACTTTCCCTTTCCTAACAAACTTCATCCTTCGTTCAATACCCTCAATTATAGAAAAAAAAGTAAGATCCTGACTAATGGGATAACCAAAAGGGACAACCCAAGAGATTTATTAATGTATAGTGAGTGAGTGGGATCTGGTAGGGAAAGGGGCAATCTGCCATGAATCAAGATAAACGGGGATGAAAGGAGTGGCACTGGTATGGAGAGAGAGAGAGAGAGAGAGAGAGAGAGAGAGAGAGTGAGAGAGTGAGTGTGTGTGTGTGTGTGTGTGTGTGTGTGTGTGTGTCTTGTTAACGTATGCGTGTGGAGAGCCATGTTTTATGTATGGTAGAGGGACTAGGAGGGAGGGTAAGTAAAACACCACTACAGTATAACTTTAAGGGAGAATATTCTCTTGTTGGCAAATTGGAAGGCTGCTGATTCCTCCTTTACTATGCCATGAAACAGATCCCCAGTTAGTACCATCGAGGGCGTCTGTGTTGTGGCATAGTTTGGAGGAATCGGAGACCTTCCAATTCACCAACAAATGAATCTACCCTTTTAACGAACCTGTCCCACGCCACACTGACTAACCACCACCACCACCACCACCACAGCCACTACCATCACCACCACCACTACTCCAACCACCCCTTCCTTGGTTCACATCACACCCAGCCACCTGCTCCTTGGGGATGTATCTTCTTTCCCTACTTCTGTTCTTTTTTTTTTTTTTTTTTTTTTTTCCTCCTTTCTTTGCTCTCATCTTCCTCCCTCACTCCCTCCATTTACTTTCATCATTCCACCTCTACTTCCTCTCTCTCTCTCTCTCTCTCTCTCTCTCTGTGTGTGTGTGTGTGTGCTGTCCCCTTTGCCACTTTGTGTTATCTGAGGGTAAGGGGGAGGCGAGTGCTTAAGATTCGCCCCCTGTCGTCAGCCTCAAGATGGCGAGATAAACAGAACAGGCGATAGTTTGAGAGTTTGCTTGGTATGTACGAGATGGATGCTTGCTGTTCGTAGTACTTTATTAAAGGGGGATAGTAAATGTTTGGTACAGTACAGTTGGCTACATGAATTCTTACACAAACTATATGGAAAGAGATGGTCAATATTGTGAAAGTATTGCAGTGAATGGTCTACCAAGTGACTATGTAATTAGGCTACCAATACAACAAACTTGATTCTTGTTGCCAATGGTTCGTACATTAGAGCACCTAGATTCCTCCAAAGTTTGCCAGGAAAGAAGACCAGATAAACTATAATAATGGTGGCCTGTTGTTGCTTGGAATAGTTTGGAGGAATAGTGTGGGTTGGGGAAGGAAGGTCGACGTGTGGGTTGGGGAAGGAAGGTCGACGTGTGGGTTGAGGAAGGAAGGTCGACGTGTGGGTTGGGGAAGGAGGGTCGAGGCGTGGGTTAGGCGGTGAAGGTAGAGAAGTGGGGGAGGGGAGGGAGGGTAGTGATCACGAAGCGCTGGAGGCCCAAGCCGGGGGACACAGCCTCCTTCCCCATCCCTCCCTCTACCTTTTCCTCCATCCCCTTCCCTCCTTCCACCTTTCTCTCCTTCCCCCGCAATTTCTCTCCTACTCTCTTTCCATCCTATCCTCCTTCCCTCCTATCCTCCTTCCCTCTTTTTCATCCCATCCTCCTTCCTTCTTTTCCATCCCATCCCCCTTCTCTCTTTCCATCCCATCCTCCTTCCCTCTTTTCCATCCCATCCTTCTTC
This sequence comes from Petrolisthes cinctipes, assembly GCA_033782935.1. Classification (NCBI taxonomy): domain Eukaryota; kingdom Metazoa; phylum Arthropoda; class Malacostraca; order Decapoda; family Porcellanidae; genus Petrolisthes; species Petrolisthes cinctipes. Next base: position 313,172 of record JAWQEG010000103.1, read on the forward strand.
ACTCTTTTTCACCCCATCCCCCTTCCCTCTTTTCCATCCCATCCCCCTTCCCTATTTTCCATCCCATCCTTCTTCCTTCTTTTCCATCCCATCCCCCTTCTCTCTTTCCATCCCATCCCCCTTCTCTCTTTCCATCCCATCCCCCTTCCCTCTTTTCCATCCCATCCTTCTTCCCTCTTTTCCATCTCATTCTTCTTCCTTCTTTTCCATTTCTCTTTCCAACATAGTCTTAGGCTACCCATGCAGCTTCCCTCTTCTCCATCCCTCTTTCCTTCATCATGCCCTACCACCTTCCCTCCTCTTACCATGCACCTTCCTTCCCTCCCTCCCTCCTCCCTCCCATGCCCTTCCTTCCTCACGCAACACTGCACACGCAAATATACTCTCGCCTCTCTCAGATCTCTTGTTCTTCTCTCCCTCACCCTTCTCTCTCTCTCTCTCTCTCTCTCTCTCTCTCTCTCTCTCTCCACGTCCTTCAACCATTTTTAGAGAGTAGGTTTCATGCTGACGAATCTGGTAAGCATTTTTTTATATATCTACTCAAGGCTGGAAGACACAGATGGAAGAATGGAATACAAAATAATGTCTATAAGTGATAGAATAAAAGGTATATATCTCTTTTATAGCTTAGTTTAGTGTAAGTTTTCTTGGGATGCGTCTATTATATTAACCGAAAATAAAAAGACCAAGAAATTTAGGGCAGAACCTCTTTAGTTACTTTGGAGGGCTACTGAGTCCTCCAAAGTGTGCCACAAAACAGGACCAGATGAACAAAAATAATGGTGAGCTGTTGCCTGGAATAGTAAGGAGGAAACATTAAACTCCAGATTTACACCACTGTACTAGAATGTAGAACACAATATATACATTCTACCATCGCTTGCTTGCTTGCTTGGGGCCGCCATTGCTCCCGTATTGCTTAACTCCAGGTGTTTTTGCGTGGGGCGAGGTTAAAAGAAGCTGTAATTTTCTGCGCAACCAAAAGTTATCGAGATGATCTCAGGCGATAAGCATAAGATGGAGCCCTGGATATTTTAAGTCCTATTTGCTTCGGTTCGTGGGAAATGTGTACTGTGCCATATAACATTACTATTATACTACATTTTATTATACCGGTATTGGTGGAAATGTTGTACTGACTTACTCATTATATAACGGAGAGACAGACAGTTACTCATAATATAAAAGAGAGAGAGAGAATCACACATACACACACACACACACTCTCTCTCTCTCTCTCTCTCTCTCTCTCTCTCTCTCTCTCTCTCTCTCTCTCTCTCTCTCTCTCTGTAGTAGCCTATATCCCTTTTCCTTCCAGACATTAGAGAGTTTAAAGGAATAGACTGACAACAGACTGAGTATAACAATAGCTGATGATGATTCTTATCCCATTCATAACACAGATGACGGTGCACGTGTCAGATTCATTATGCTGCTTTCATCTGTCTGCTCGTCATTCCTGTGGGGCTTTATTTATCTTTAAGGGCCCTGTGATGTACTCAGAAAATTGAGTTAAATGAGTCCTTCAAATATTACCACGAAACACCACCACCTACAGTATATGGAAGGAGCGTGTTTCGTGGTGTAGTCAGGAGGAATCAGAAGCCACCAATTCACATACACGATCACAGGGTCCTTAATTAAGGGGAGAATACAATGTTGGCAAATTTGGAGTAGGATACCGTAACTGATTCCTCTAAATTATTCCAAGCAACAGGTCACCATTATTTCTGTTCATATGGTCGTGTTTCCTGGCATACTTGGAGGAATCAGGGTGCTCTAATGTACCAAACTTGCATTTATCCCCTTAGTCATACAGCTTTCCGGCGGTTTAAAAACCTCCGGAGTTAAACAAAATAAAATATTGACAAAACTTCATAAGAACTATTTATAACGAGTACAATTTCCTACCTCCTGAGAAATGAAATATAATCTAGGAGTGTAATTTATTTAGACTAGGCTACATGGGAACTTTAATAACATTGGGATCACAAGATCACTGCATACCTTCAAATGTTACCGTATCTGGTTATCAGGAGTGTTGAGGACAATCTGGAAGCCTGAAACACGTGTTGTTGGAGGAACGAACAATGGGAAAGGTGACACGAATAGAGGGAGAGGGAAAAACATATGTTGAAGAATAGAAGGACGGGAAAGATGACAGGAATGGAAGGACAGAGAGAAAAGAAAGAGGGAAAACCACATGTAAAAGAATAAGAAAGGGAAGATGAGAGAGGAGAGGAAGGAAAGACAGAGAGAGGGGAAAGGGGAAAACACGTGTTGTAGAAGAGTAGGAAAACGGGAAAGGTGACAGGAATGGAAGGAGAGAAGGAGGGAGGGGAAAGGACGTGAAGGATACAGTCAGGCGTGAGTCCCGGATGTTCGCCTGACCTTTGACCCAGCCCAAGTCGTCTCTGGGAACTGTTCACCGCTAATCTCTGTCTCCCTGCTGCTGTTGTCTGTCGCTCTGGCTCTATGTACTGTACCGGTATGGATGTACGAATGGCCTTTAGGTGTGTGTGTGTGTTGGGAGGGTTAGATTACAGTATGTGTGATGAGTGTACTGTAGAATCAAGCTTTGAGGTGTGTGTGTGTGTGTGTGTGTGTGTGCCGGAAGTGTGAGGTATGAAGTAATGTTTTGTAAAGTCCAAATTTCAAGGTGTGGTGCAGCATGCTTGTAGGTATCGAAGTACGTGTGATGTAGCTTATGTCTAACTATAGTTTTGAAGGCATCAGTAACTAAACTCTCCAAATTACCGACAAGAGAGATAGGGTAAGCTATTAAAGAAATTGATATAGACAAAGTAGATATAGCTATATTGCTATCTACAAACATATAGTGAGAATAACACCTGGATAATTACGAAGGTAGGGTCTATCTGCTTTGTATCACACATTGGAGGAATCGTTAGTCCTCCAATTCGCTGACAACAGAATACCCCTTTTATTAAATAAGGAACGAGTGAGCTTGGTTGGTGATGTAGGCTATGAGATATACAGGCAGGCTGGCAACACCATGTGGGGAGAAAGAAGTGGGTGTTAGAAAACAGACGTGGGTGGAGTCATTAAGGTGGTGGTGGGATGTGATGATGAGGACGGCTATATAATGGTCACAACAGAACCCAAACACACACGCACACGCACACACACACACACACACACACACACACACACACACACACACACACGAATTAGTATTATTTGTTATTTTCATGTTCTGTATATATTTTAGTCAGCTGTATAATTATAAGCTTCTTGAATATTAGTGTAATATTATAAAGATTCCTTAAACTCAGACAATCGAACTTGGTGTTAAGAGAAGATTCTCTTTTTGGTGATTTGGAGCGCCTTTATTCCTCCAAAGTATGCCAGAAAACACGACCAGATTAACCCAAATAATGGTGTCCTTCTGCTTGAAATAGTTTGGAGGAATCAAAGACCATCCAATTTATTAACAAGAGAATCTCCCTTTAACACTGAGACTGAATATATAGAGTCCACGACCGAAGAAACTGTACACAAATAATAAGTGTTGAAAGAAATATGTTTTAAGAGTTAGAGGGTGTCCGTGGTGGAGAGCTCTCTTCTATTTGCATATGAAGGTTGGGGTCTTGGGGTGTGGATGCAAATTTCCACCCATAACACTGAGGTACTGAGTGGAAGAGGAAGGGGTGTGGGTGGTGATCAGGAAGTGAGTGACCGACCTTACCTACCAGCCACGCACTTTACAGGGTGTGAGAGAGAGAGAGAGAGAGAGAGAGAGAGAGAGAGAGAGAGAGAGAGAGAGAGAGAGATAGAGATAGAGAGAGAGATAGAGGCAGTAGTCATCGCCATGGGGTCAATCTATGTAACAAGGAACAGATGTGGTTTGTGTTTTCAAATTACAAGTATTTATATAATTTTTAAACACGTGAATTCCCAATCATGGTGACAGTTCACATCATGTAGGTTATACAAAATGACAAACAAGTATACCGTGACGCATGAGTTTATAAAAATGTTATATCCTGTGTTTAGATTAGTCAGAAGAGATTATATTGTACACCATTTGTTCTATATCTCTATATCTAAGCTTTATTTCTATTCCTGTACTCATTATAATTTTATCTACCCCATACTGAGAGGAACTTAATTAATAGAGACTGAGTTTAGCTAAGCCTAAATGAGAACTGATTATATTAACGTAGTACTGGGAATGGTGGTTGATTATGTTGAAATGGTTTACAAATCAGTGGTCGGTGTGATTCTGAGTAAGCTAGTTGTGTGATGATGTCATTTCCTGTGTCGTGAGGGAACACACACACAGAAAAGGGAGGATTGGGGGGGATACCAGTACTTTGGAATGAACTGTGTAGGATGAAAATTGTTATGTACTCCCTGAATTGTTTGAGTTAAGGGCCCGTTTGTAGAGTGTCATATCTCGCTTTATATACCTGGGTTCCATAACATTTTTACTCCCTATGGTTCCTCGTTACTGGGTTTAAGGTGAGATTTTTTTGTTGGTTAATTGGAAGGTCTGTGATTCTTCCAAGCTATGCCACGGAACAGATCCCCTATTAGTAGCATTGAGGGCATCTTTTTTCAGGCATAGTTAGGAGGAATCACAGACCTTCCAATTCACCAACAAAAGAATCTCCCCTTAATCAGAACAACTGGAAATGGTCGTGATGAAAGTATAAACATATCATTGCTTGGATAACGGTGGAATAGGAACCATATTATCCCTTATAATTATCTACGTGGTGGTGAAAGTGTTGAAATGTTGGTTGTGGTTATTGTTGTTGGTAGTGATGGTAGTAGTAGTGGTGGTGGTGGTGGTGCAGTTTTTGGAATGTTGGTTATTGTTGTTGGTGGTAGTGATGGTAGTTGTAGTAGTGGTGGTGAAGTTGGAATATTAGTTGTGGTGGTAGTATTGGTAGTGGTGGTGGTGTAGTTGTTGGAATGGTGGTAGTGGTAGTGTTGGTGGTGCAGTTGTTGGACTAGTGATAGTGATAGTGATGGTAGTGGTTGTTACTAGTGGTAGTGGTCGGTGTCTAGTGGTGGTGATAATTGAGGGTATTGAGTGTTGAGCCCCGGGCGGGTATAACCAGTCGGTACAGGAGGAACGAACGGGTCATTATGCAGGGAGGTCGTGGCACAGGTTATCCCTCCCTCCTACACACACACACACACACACACACACACACACACACACACACACACACACACACACACACACACACACACACACTCTGTCTACCCGTACCCATTCTCTCTTTTCGAACCATTACAGTCATTCTTGCATCATTGTACACACACACACACACACACACACACTCTCAGTCTCTCTGTAGTACCCATTCTCTCTTTTCGAACCATTACAGTCATCCTTGCATCATTGTACACACACAGCTTGGCTCCCTCATCTGTTACCTATTCCTGCATCTTCCTTTGCGTTAGTACATTCTCCATAATTAAACATCCCTGAAAACTCTTCCTATTCCATTAATTTATGTAATATTTCACTTCATTCCATGCCCAAGTTCATGTCGTGTAATTTGTCATGATTTGCATTACATTAAACAAAATACAATAAATTGATTGACGGAGCCAGTACATTTTCGCTAGTCAAAAACTAAAAATATAAAATATATATATAGGCCTAAATATATAAATGTAGTATATATTAGGTGAACTGTACTATAACTGTTCCCAGCCGGTGTATTTAAGTTAAAATGCAGAGAATGAGGATGTTACAAGCAGGGAAGACAAGGTACTAACTAGACTCACCCTATTTGTTGTATTCTTACGTGGGAGGTTCGTCTGTACCCACTTGTCTCCTGCCAACTACCTACCATTCTGTCCCATTTTGTCTACTCCACCATTCATTCTGTGTCTCCACTTGTTTACGGTACGTGGGAGGCTCGTCTGTACCCACTTGTTGATTACCATCTTCTTCCCATTCTGTACCCACTTGTCATACAATCTACCCACCATTCTGTCCACACTTTGATACGGTACGTGGGTTGCTAGACTGTCTCCATTTGCAGTCCACCCACCACCCACTTGCTACTCATTATCTACCCACCATTCTGTCCCCACTTGCAAGGGGTACGTGGGGTGTTAGAACTGTCCCCACTTACAGTTCACATCACAAACTCTCTACCCATTATTCTGTCCTCATTTACAGTCCACAACCACCCATTATCTACCCATTATTCTGTGCCCACGTATAGTCCACCCATCCACCTACCCCTGAACGGTGGGTGGATGAGCGTGCGTGCAGTGGCTAATGGAATGTTGATACGCCACTACACAAGTCAACACCGGACCGTGGGAAAGCAACTGGGCCGAGGTGTGATATTATTTATTGCACACACACACACAAACACACACACACACGGATGCATTAGCTGTCACAGTCCACCTCACAATCACCTCATATATTCACAAAGTACCAATACCCACACATATAGGACCTACTACTACTGCTACTACTACTACTTCGAAGTCGACACATTTGTTATATTGAAAAGTTTTTCACTTCAATACATTTCATCTTTTTTTTTTTTTTTTTTTTTTTTTTTTTTTTTAATCGAATACCAGTTGAAATAAACATTGGCATATCGTCGAAATTTATGTACCGGTACGTTTGTTGCAAAGAGACTAAAAATTTGGAGAAGATGGTGGGGATAGTATACTTATGGTAAATTGGAGCATCTTAATTCCTCAAAAGTATGTCAGGAAACAGGACAAATTAACAATAATAATGGTGTAATGTTGCTTGGAATAGTTTGGAAGAATCAGTTAACCTACTCCAGATTTACCAACACTGTACTACCCCCAATGAATGCTGCTTTGGTAGGTGGAGTAGTGAGGACATGAGGTGAGCACAATAGATGGGTGGGTTCGTGACAGGAGTGGGACTAACAGTACAGGTGGATAGGTGGGTGGGAACGTGAGGTAGGCACAATAGATGGGTAGGACCAACAGTACAGGTGGATAGGTGGGTGGGAACGTGAGGTGGGCACAATAGATGGGTAGGACCAACAGTACAGGTGGGTAGGTGGGTGTGAGCGATAGGTAAAATAGAACAGGTGAGTGAGAGGGTGGGACCAATAGTACAGGTGGATAAGTGGGTGGGGGTTTGAGGTAGGTATAACAGGTGGGTGAGTGGGTAAGTGTGTGTATGCATGATGGTGTGGTAATGCATGATGGTGTGGTAATGCATGATGGTGTGTATGCATGATGGTGTGTTAATGCATGATGGTGTGTTAATGCATGATGGTGTGGTAATGCATGATGGTGTGGTAATGCATGATGGTGTGGTAATGCATGATGGTGTTAATGCATGATGGTGTGGTAATGCATGATGGTGTGGTAATGCATGATGGTGTGTATGCATGATGGTGTGGTAATGCATGATGGTGTGGTAATGCATGATGGTGTGTATGCATGATGGTGTGGTAATGCAAGATGGTGTGTTAATGCATGATGGTGTGGTAATCTGTGGTGAATGTAATTACAAGCATCACTTATTATTGCATCGTCAGACACACACACTCCTCTCTCTCTCTCTCTCTCTCTCTCTCTCTCTCTCTCTCTCTCTCTCTCTCTCTCTCTCTCTCTCTCTCTCTCACACACTCACACACACTCACACACTCACACACACACACACACACACACCATTACACGCACTGATTCGATAAGGCAACGTGTTAGTTTACTCATTAACCCCATTAGAGTAACAACATGTGTTAATTAAATGTCTTCATTACCTATATATATAATTTCTTTTTTTGCACGACTTCCCCTTTGATCATGACTCACTCCATCCTATTCAAGTACGATGTTAGTAGTTCTCTGTTCAGTCATTAATATTATCATCAGAGAAACTGCCTTAGTGAATTAACTCCTTGTGGTGGAATGGTGTGTCAGGTGTGTTGAGGTGATGATGTGAAGGGATGAGGTGTTAGGTGGTTGATCTGAGGTACAGGTAAGGGTGAGGTGGGGTTTACGTGTGTGTGTACGTATGTTTGTGTGTGAGTGTATGTATGTATGTACGTATATGTGTGTGTGTGGGCGGGGTCCATGTGCAGGTCACCACAACACGGACACGGAGGCATGGCTGGGTGGCCACACTTCCGCTGCTTCCGCCCACCCGTCCGCCACACGCTACGTAAAGCCAGTCAGCCAGCCAACCCCTTCCCTCACTATGGCCCCCTTCCCCCTAGCCAGCACGCTCCCGGGGTGTGCCACTTCACCACAGTCTATCTCACTCTATATTATTTATACTCCTTTTGTTTTGTTTTTAAAGGGGGCGTTTGTTGTGTGTGGTAAAATTGTAGTGTACATAGACCTATGTATTGTACAATGCAAGAAAACAGATCCCATACTTGTTAAATGAAGTGGTCTGTCTGTTTTGTGGCATAATTTGGAGGAAGCAGTAGCCCTCCATTTCACCCCCCCAAAAATCATTCTCTTTGTCTAGGCTATCTATCACACACACACACCAAACAGTCATCCCCCACGGACTTCTCACGACGATAACCTGATTGATGTTCATTTCTTATCAGCTCTTGTCTTTGTTTATAACCAATGATTCATACCCCGTATCGACCATCATCTTAGTCACATTCTTCACCAGAACAAACAATTATATTTTTTCTCACTCTTCCTTATAGATAAACTAATGATGTGCTACTGGGTCCTTCCAAAGAAATTATGCTATAAAACACATCATCCTCTACTCGTACACTATAAGTACCAGTTGCTTATGTCCAGGTTTTTTTTTTTTCCTACATTGTATTAAGAACGATGAGGACTAAAGGTTTTGGGATTCAATAGATCCCCACCCCACCCAATTGAAACATAAGAGAGTATCTCATGAAGGGGGTTAATACAGTGTTGGTAGATCTGGAGCAAGTTAGTAATACTCGTACATCCAAACTAATACAAGCAACAGGACACATTATTTTTATTCATTTGGTCCCGTTTCTTGGCATACTTTAGAGGGATCAAGAACTTTCAATTCACCAACAAGAGAATATCCACATAAATTTGAGATTGAATGTAGTTGCAGCGAAGTCTTTAAAACAATTTCAATGTTACCGAGTATTTCCAAACTAAACTGCACTAGACTACATTCGAGTGAGGTTTAAGTAAGTTTTCGATATGATTTAAAATTTTGTATGCGTGGCGTCAGTGTGTAAGGCGTCACCCAACTCCATTGTCACATGAATTGGGAGAAAACCAGGAATGTTGTGAGTGATTGCGGGCGTGGAGAGGTTAGTGATGGTAGTGGTGGTGGTGCATCTGCCTCTCTCGTCCTTGTGATGTCCCTTAAACCACCATCACCACTCTCTCTCTCTCTCTCTCTCTCTCTCTCTCTCTCTCTCTCTCTCTCTCTCGTGGGTTGAAAAAGGATTATGAAATATCAGGTGCAAACATTATTCATTCGTCATCACTGATAGGGTATAGGAATATATATATATATACAAGTAAATATTGTTGTGTAATCTGATGATCCCTTAGTGGTATGTAATGCACGCGTCATCACCAGAGAGACTGACAATATTATTATTATTATTATTATGTAGGTGGGGGCCGTCACAGGCGTAGTTCCCTCTTATAACAGTGACAGGCAGGCAGGGCAGGGCAGGGGAGCGTGTATCCGTGAATCCTGATGATGTGTTGCACAGATTCATTCGTTTGTATAGGAACGTCACTAGACCAGGTGCACTCTCGTTTCCCTTCCAACACTCTACCCTTTTCCTCTCTTAGTTCATTCCTCCTTTCTCTCTTCCTTTCTTCATCTTACTTACTTTTCTCTTCCTTCTTCGTCTCTCTTAGGTTAAGAGGGAGAATCTTTTACTGTATTTTACATAATAATATAATATTATATTTACATTGAATGACTCAACTCAACTCGTCGTTCTGTCTGATAAATACTTACATACAACGAACGACACTGAAAGCCAGACCACAACTACAACAAACCAAGGTTGAATATGTTATTGTTTACCAGGTATTTTCACTGAATTTTCTAGTGGTGGATTTTTATCTTTGATTGTGCACATACCTGGAGTCTAAGGCTTTAACTATATTTATTTTTACCCAATGTATAGTCAGCTAATAATATGTATAAACACTAAACTAATAGATAAGGCGTCAACTATATTTTAATTTTTACCTCCCGAATACTGTAACAAGTTAATAAAATGTGTGGAATTAAAATGAAAGCTTTGACAACACACACACACACAAAACACTCATTCCTCTAAACCCAGTTCTGACCAAGCTTCACCTTTTGACCCTTCCTTCTAACTCCTCATTCCCTTTCGCCTCCTCCCCCTCCCTCTCCCCCCCTTCTTTCATTTTTTCCCCCTGCCTCTGACCAGGTTGCATATTAGGGCAGTGGTGGTATTGTGAAACAAGACATTTCCTTCACACCCTTCCATGACAGCTTAAGTTGAAATATTCTTGTTTTGGTGAATAGAAAGGTCTGTGACTCCTCCAAACTATGCCACGAAACAGACGACCCTAATGTTATTTTAATGAGGGATATGTTTCCTGGCCTATACTGCAATTAGTGAGGAGGAAAACTAGCCTTCCAATATACCAACAAGAGAAACTCCCCACAAGTGGTTAGCGGTATTTGTACAGTTGCTTCCACTAGTAACGAGCACAGCGTTCGGTGGTGGGTTTGACGAAATGTGGCACCACTGTGTTTGTTTACTTACATAATAAATAGTAAGTGAATGGACAGAACTCACCCTTATTTAAATTATCCACCGTAATGAATGACGACATGTAAACAAACACAGGGTTGCCACATTTCGCTAGACTCGCATGATGGTGTGCTCGTTATTAGTGGAGGCAACTGTACGATTTTTCTACGGTACTACTACTACTTGTAATATTAATTAATTCGTTGTTTTCACATTGCTTAGGGTTTTAAAACGTGTTCAGATACTGCGTTATAAAATGAGATATATGGTTTGTTGTATAAAATAATTGTGACTTCGCCGTTGTTAATGGGTTGCATAAAAACTGTCCTGACCAGTTTTGTGTGTGTGTGTGTGTGTAGGGCGACGGCGGTGGTTAGTGGCGTGGGTAGAAGTATCGAATATGTGTGTATGTGTGTAGGGAATAGAATATATGTGTTGGCATGTTTGTATGTGTAGATTGGAAGATGTGTGTATGTGTAGGGAGATGATGTGTGTTAGCATGTTTGTATGTATGTGTAGATGGGTAGATGTGTGTGTCTGTGTGTATGTGTAGAGTGTAGATGGGAAGATGTGTGTGTGTGTGTGTAAGGAGATGATGATGTGTGTTTAGCATGTATGTGTAGAGTGTAGATTGGAAGACCCTGTGTGTGTCTGTGTGGAGGGGAGAGAATGGGGTACCAGTGTGAGAGAGTGAGAGTGTTGCGCCCGCATCGAAGTGGGTCAAGCACTCGACCTCCCTCTTCTTCCACCCTCCCCCTCCCTCCATCCCTCCCTACCCCTCCCTCCTACACTCCTTCTTCGTCTTCATCGTTTTTTTTCTCTCTCTTTCCCTCATTTCCATTTCTGACAGTCTCTTGCACTCTTTCTCACTCCATCTTCACTTCCATTTGTTTCTTGTATTCTCTCTTTCTCTTTTCCATTTCAGACAAGTTCCTCGCACTCTCTCTCACTCTTTCTCACTCCATCTTCACTTCCATTTGTTTCTTGTATTCTCTCTTTCTCACTCTTCTCATTTCTATTTGTTTTTGTATCTATCTCTACCTCATTTCGCCCCTATCTTCCCTTCGTTCTCATCTCTCTCTCTCTCTCTCTCTCTCTCTCTCCACAAGACATCTCGCTGCCAGTATATCTATCTTCCTCGTCTCGTGTTTGCATTTAAATTGTTCAGGGCAAGACAGAGGGGCAACACGAAATGAAAACACCCTCAAAACATGTTGCAGTAAATGTTGCAACACCGATGATGATTATTATTATTATTATTATTATTATTATTATTATTATTATTATTATTATTATTATTATACTTCGCTCGTGAATAGAATGTTTCAATATATTAATCAGTACCGTATATGGGGAGTGGGAATCCTATTATTATTATTATTATTATTGTTGTTGTTTTTATAAAGAGAGATACATATAAACATACTGATATTTTTGTCTGAGAATTGTTCCCCCAAATATGGGATGGGTACACATTTTGGTATTATATCTTGACTAACAATACAGTACGGTACATTATATTTAGAAAGGCAGGATAGCGGAGGGATGATGGTTTGAAAAGCAAGGTCCCACGTTCTCTACCTATTCCTTGCATTGCTCTGCTCGGCCCTGCCCTTCTCTTCTTTCCCCACGACCTATACCCCACGATTGCCTCACACACACCCACCCACACAACGAGAGAGAGAGAGAGGGGGGGGGGGCGGAGATAGGGACCAGGGAGTGGGGTAGAAGGCCTGGGAGTGAAAACGGAGAGTGGGGAAGGGGATAGAGGGGAGTGGGGAAGGAGGCCAGGGAGAGGGGATAGCGGCGGCCGGAGAGCAGGAGGTTGGGAGGGTTCAGAAGTGAGCACCCCGCTGAAGAGTGAAAACTCGATGGTGCCCCCATGTGATGATAATACATATTTACACTCAACCAACCAACCAACCAACCTGCTGCCTGGTGGTGTTGTGGAAGAGTGGGACAGCTGTCTGTGTGTGTGTGTGTGTGTGTGTGTATATACTATTTCCTTGTTTTACTCAATCGTCCACTCTTTTTAATTAACAGTGTTGGTGGTAAATTTTGAGCAAACACGGATTCCTATATATTATTCCAAGCAACCAACAGAACATCATTATTTCGGCTAATCTGGTTTTGTTTCCTGGTATTCGGTATAGGTACTGTATAGATAGATAGGTACAGTACAGTTGGCCTTAGGTATTGGTACACATAGCATTGGTTTAATTAAAGGGGTCATCTTTATTCTACACATATAATTTATTTTGTAGGCATTGTACTGCTGATTAATTCAAATATTACACAAATAACATTACTAGAAAAGTTTATTGGTGTTATTAATGTACTAAAATTTTCTAGTTGTTACGAACCTTTGATGTCACAGTGGTGTATACGAATTCCTGAGGCCGACTGTACATACATACATACACACATCCTCATCATCATTATAATATATGGTATGTTTTTATTTTCCCTCTCCCTGTATAGCCTAAACCACATCCCCAACATGTATACCGGTTCTGTAATAATGTAGTCTATATATGATTACCCCTTCCCTTACTTATACACCCCTTCCCTCCACACATAATTCTACACCCTACTATCCCTTCCTTTTCCCTCCCCCTGCATCCGCCTCAACACCCTCCCCCCCCCCCACACACACACATACATACTTCCGCCAGCCCACCTCTCCTCTCTCTTCCTATTCTCACCTTTTCTTTTCTCTCGTTTCTATCCTTTTTTCTCCTTCATTTCCCGTCCCTTTTTCCACTTCCCTGTTCTTCGTTTCTCTCCCCACCCCCCTTTTCTCTCCTCCCCTCTTCGCCCCCCCTCCACCCCCCATTCTGTATAAGAGGGTTAGCGTTTCACGATCTCATGGTCTGCTTTCCCCTGCCCCCCCTACTCCCCTCCTCTCCCCCCCCTCCCCACACACTTTACCCTTCACTACCCTATTCTCTAAGACCCCTCCCTACCTCTTCTCTTACCTCCACCTCCTCTACCCATTCCCCTACCCAACCTTTACCCATTCCCCTACCCCACCTTTACCCATTCCCCTACCCCACCTTTACCCATTCCCCTACCCCACCTTTACCCATTCCCCTACCCCTTCCTACCTCTTCTCTTACCTCCACCTCCTCTACCCATTCCCTTACCCCACCTTTACCCATTCCCCTACCCCACCTTCACCCTTCACTACCCTATTCTTTAACACCCGCCCCCACCCACCCCCACCTTGTCTCCCATTTCTTTTATTTACTATAGCTCATACTTTCTCCAACACACTCACCATCCCTCAGTCTCTATAGGCTATATACCCAACCTTCGCCTTCGTCCATCTCTATGCTCTCCTCCTCCTCCTCTCTTCCTTCCTTCCCTTGATCAGTTTTCATGCATATCCTTCCCTTCTCTTGCTTTCCCTCCCTTTCCTTTTCTTCTCGTCCCTTCTCTTTTCTCTCATCTTCCTTCCCTTCCCTTCCTTTTTCTTCTCTTCTCGTCTCTCTCATCTTCCTATCCACACCTTTTCCCATCCACATCTTTTCCCTTTCTCTTCTCTTTCCTTCTCTTCCCCTTCCCCTTTTCATGCATTCTCATCCCTTGTCCCCTTCCCTCTCTCATTCGTCCATCTCCATTCTCATATTTATTTCCCCCTAACTTCTCTTGATCAGTCTTCTCTCGCATCCTCCTAGTTCTTTCCCCTTCACAACCTCATTCCCATCACTTAGCCTCACATCCTCCCCATCAAAGATCCCTCTCCTTCCTTCCCTCCCTTCACCCTTCCTCATTTCCCATCTCCATTCCCTCACCCGTCTCCCTTCCTCTCCTCTCTCATCTCCCTTTCCTCTTCTCCTCCCCCATCTCCCATTCCTCCTCTCCTCCCTCCTCTCCCTTCCCTCCTCTCCCCTCATCTCCCTTCCCTCCTCTCCTCCCTCATCTCCCTTTCCTCCTCTCCTCCCTCATCTCCCTTTCCTCCTCTCCTCCCTCATCTCCCTTTCCTCCTCTCCTCCCTCATCTCCATTTCCTCCTCTCCTCCCTCATCTCCCTTCCCTCCTCTCCTCCCTCATTTCCCTTTCCTCCTTTCCTCCCGCATCTCCCTTTCCTCTTCTCCCTTTCTTCCTCTTCTCCCTCATCTCCCTTCCCTCCTCTCCTCCCCCCTCCCTACCCACTTGCCTTTACATCGAGGGAGGCTTTGGTTTCGTGAGCCTTGTGAGAGCGTGACTTACCAGATGAAACCAAGGAGAAATGTTTATAAAGAGGAGTGGGATGAGGCCCCACACTCTCTTGCTACCCCAGTGCTATACGGTAATATCCACAATATCCACTTACCTTCAGTACAGACAGTCACGGTCATAGAACGCACGGAGGGAGGGAGGGAGGGTGAATGGAAATGGAAAAGAGAGGGAAGGAAGGAAGTGGGGGACGAGAGAGGAGTGGGAGGAAGGGGAGAGACGAGAGAGGAGTGGGAGGAAGGAAGGGGGAGACGAGAGAGAGGAGTGGGAGGAAGGGGGGAGAGGAGAGGGAGGGAGGGAAGGAAGGAAGGAAGGAAGGGGAAGACGAAAGAGGAGAGGGAGGGAAAGAACGAAGAGGGAGACGAATGAGGAGAGCTGGGAGGGAAGGAAGGAAGGGGGAGACGAGAGAGGGAAGGAAGGGGAAAGGCGAGAAGGAGGTAGGAGAGGGAGAAGAGAAATAGGAGAGGGAGAAGAGAGGCTGTGTGTGTGTGTGTGTGTGTGTGTCCTGTGTAATGGTCGTGACGGCAGAGATGAAGGTGGGTGAGCTGGGATTGGCTAGCGGACCTGTGATTCCCCTTCTGTCATAGGCTAGCTGAGGCAGGTGTGTGTGTGTGTGTGTGTGGGAGGGTGAGGAGAGTGCACTGTAGCCTACCCTTCCTTCCTTCCTCCCTCACTCACTCACTCACTCAGCTTCCTGCCTTCCTTCTTTTGTGTGTGTGTGTGTGTGAGAGAGAGAGAGAGAGAGAGAGAGAGAGGGTGAGAGTACACTGTAGCTTACCCTTCCTTCCTGCTTCTTTTCCTTCCTATAAAACTGATCCCATATTTTTCTGGCATAGTTTAGAGAAATCAATAGCCTTCCAAATGATGTGTGTTGTGATGAAGAAAGAAAAATGTTCTCCCCTTAAATGGCTCAAATAAAATGTTCTATGATGATGTGTTGTGATGAAGAAAGAAAAAGGTTCTCCCCTTAAATGGCTCAAATAAAGTGTTGTATGATGATGATGTGTTGTGATGAAGGGAAGGGAAGGGGTCGTGAAAGTTTTGTATGTGCTCTTTTGGTGGACAGGTTTATTTTGTATGTATGTAATGGTCAGTTTCCCTTGATGCCTCTCCCCTTCCCACCCCCACCCCCTCCGTGCGACCTTTATGAAGAGAGGGGGCGGGGAGGATGAATGAATGAGGGAGGGTGAATGATCCTCTCCCTCTTCTCTTCCCTCCCCTCCCCATCTTCGCTCCCCTCCCCTCCCCATCTTCTTCCCTTCCCACTCCCTCTCCTTCCCCTCCCCTCCCCATCTTCCCTTCCCACCCCCTCTCCTTCCCCTCCCCTCCCCTTCCCCTCCCCTCCCCATCTTCTTCCCATCCCACCCCCTCTTTTTCCCTTCTCCCCTCTTCTCCACTTCTCCCCTCTTCTCCACTTATCCATTTTCCCTCCTATCTCCTCTCCATTCTCACTCCTCTTCTCTCCCCTATATCCCTGTGAGAATTTACCACGTGTCTGCTTGCATAGACTGGTTGTGTGTTTAATCCTTTTACAACTACTAAAGGAAGTGAGATTGACTGATAAGATTGAAATGAAAAGACAGATTGATAGACCGGCAGCACCAGTTAGTAAGATTGATTAGTAGTTGGTAATGAAAAATAAACAATACAAGGAGATAAATAGTTCAGGTGATTATATAGAAAGATAGTTATTACAGTTGAAGAGTAATAAGATTGATTTGTAGCCTAGTTGGCAATAATGATTAGGCAATGCAAGGAGATAAATAGTAACATAGCCTATATAGAAAGATAGATATTACCAGTTGAAGAATAAGATTGATTAGTAGTTGGCAATGATAACTAGGCAATACAAGGAGATAAATAGTAAAATATATAAAAAGATAGATATTACCAGTTGATTTACATTTGACATTAATAGAGTTACATATACACGATGAGATAAATACGTTCACTGAAAGATATTATTATTGCTAGTTTGTACTTATTGATGGTAGTTCTCTCTTGTATTATTTTGTATTTGATGTAATATATATGTATTTTATGAACGAAGGAGAACACTTGATGAACGAACCACTTGTACAGTTGCCAGCACTTATAACTGGTACAGTCAATGTTGTCAGTCCTCTTATCTCATATTATATACCATTCATAAGTGCTGGCAACTGCACATAGGCTACCTAAGTTTTTCTGTTGCTCTGCTCTAATAAAAAAAAATAATTAGTGTTTAGTGAAGGTGATAATATCTAGTAGTGGTCCTTTGATATCAATATAAGTATAGTGTATAATAATAGTAAAGGTGGTGTGTCGTAGCTTACTAATGTATGTTTGTTTATCTTCTTGTCCCACAGGTTTCATATCGTGCTCCCCAAACCCATGCAAGAACAGCGGTACCTGTGTCTCCCATCCCGGGGCAGAATCCACCTGCGAGTGAGTACAATACCTTTACTTGTCTTTTATGCTCGTTGTGTGTTTTCTTGTATTATTATTATTATTGTTACCGTGGCGAAAAATTACCCATTTCGTCATATAGCCTTCCCAGTATCCCTGCTTGATGTAAATGGCGACTGAAAGTGGTTTTCACTTCTTTAATTGTCCCGTTTTTTCATTTGTTGCCTTTTGTGCTTACATACTGTCCCACCTCTCAATCACCCCCTTCCTAATATTTATGTTAGGCGTACGGTTAGCCATAGGAATTCTTACACAGGGTAAATAGAAAGCCGAGGTCATTGTTGTGGAAGTATTGCAATGAATGGTCTATCAAGTGACTCTGTGATTAGCAAAACAACAAACCTAATAATAATGTTGTATTGCAGTTACATAATCTTAAATTTTCTATATGTTGTAAAGCGTGTGTATCAATTCGTGTGGCCAATAAATAGCATTCCAGTGTTTATATTAAAGTTGAGCATGAGTGAATACTTTCTTGTGTAATTTTCGTGTATTTTGTCTTGAATTCCTTTGCAATAATTTTCCCTAAAAAGCCATGGAAGTAAGTAATTAAATGAGGATGCAGGTATATTTTTCATCAGTCAGTCAGTCAGTCAGTCACGTATTTACCCAAGTCACCCCAGAGTGTATGGAAACTTTTATGGGCAATTATTGTACCCTTCATTCGGTCCCCCTCCGTTTTCCCAGGGTGGTGGTGGTAGTGTGGTGGTGCAGCAGGTGGTTTGGTTTGGGTGGAGAGGGAGGGAGCGAGTTGTTCAGTGTTTATCCGCGAGTTAAGCATCTGAGCCTCCCTCCCTCCCCGACCCTTCACTGCTTGTTTTCTCTCTCCTGTTATTGTAAACACCAATTTTTCCCACGCTGGAAATAATGAGGGACTTGTTAATACTTACACACGTTCTCTTCCTGAATGTCTCTTTGCCTTTCCCTCACCTACTGTATATTTATCCTTTAAATTACTACATATTTGCTGTGATTATTATACACCCTTAATTGTATACACATCTAAGAATTTGCAGTGCCATATATTGATTAAATCCCAAAATGAATAATATCACATTAGTGAATAACTGAATGATATCTTAGTAATAAAAATTCTAACCAAACAGGCAGGTAGTTATTCCAGCAATAAATATATATTATACTGTACAGGCTATAACCTGTTTTGATCTCATTCGATGTTCATTTGGGAAGTGTTTAAAAATCCTCCCCCCTTGACCCCTATCTCGTTTGTATTATTACGAATTATATACCGACTTTTCCATCGAACGCGGCCCATATAGTTGGTAAAAATGCCCCCGTTCCCTCCTCTTGTACGCGACTGTAAATATGAGCAAGTGTGATTAATGTTGAAGGGTGGCGTCACTCATCAAATAACAACAACACCTGTCACTGAACTCCTTCCCCTTTACACCCCTCAGTAATGGGATTATAATAAGTAAATGTCTGGGGTTATATTGACACACCATAGTCTCTCATGGAGGGGGACGGGATTGAAGGGTTGGTGGAGGTCTCTCTCTCTCTCTCTCTCTCTCTCTCTCTCTCTCTCT